>VHKM01000533.1:0-417500 GCA_007210695.1 Neogobius melanostomus | reverse complement strand
ACTATTACTACTACTACTACTACTACTACTACTACTATTACTACTACTACTACTACTACTACTACTACTACTACTACTACTACTACTACTACTACTATTACTACTACTACTACTACTACTACTACTACTACTACTCATTTATGAATACATCAGGGATGATGCCGTGGACAGAGTTAGAGTTCAGGTTTGCAGCTCAGTGCTCAGAGGGTTAAACCTCACACGCCTTTATTTAGGCTTTGAACCATAATGCAGCTTTGTCTCACAATAAATGTTATTATTTACCCCTCCTTTCTCCAGTGCAGCTTTACCCAAATCTAAACGTTTCTCAGCATATAAACCAGTGTCATTTCTTATTTGAAAGCTAAGACCCACAAAACTGATCTAAATGGATCTTTTTCCTTGCCTTGTTGTCAGTTTTTTTCATCACATTTTTGTCACTTTGTCAACGCTTTGACTGAAGAAGCTTTTAGATTTGGGTAAAGCAGCACTGGAGAAAAGGTGCTGGGTTCAGATGGGGGTTAAGGGGTTAAAGGGATATTTCAGGATGTTTGACATAGGGCCTCATTTCCTAGTTATCCAGAGTGTTGTTGATGTCTGGAGATATTTTTTTCTTAAATTCATGCAGTTCTTATATTTGAAGAGTCTAGTGGCGCTAGGCTAGGGCAAGGCTAAAGCATTTCTATGGTATCAGTTAGCCTGCATTAAAAACAGTGTGACCCACTCCACAGTGCACCTGAGGTAAATCACTTATAACACCAGACTAATCATATAAATGTCTGTGTTAATAGAATGTTTGAAATATAACTGACCTTGTATCACATGAATTACCGCATTTTGAGGGACTATTTCCTCGCAGATCACTCCGCCGCTGCGTTAGCTTACAGCCACGAAGCTGATGCTGCTCAAATATAAGTTATTTAAAATGATTCTATTAACACAGACATTTATATGGCCTTTAAGGTTTATTTCTTACTGAAAGTGTTTTTGATCTCAGAACCAAAGAGAAGAGCGGCGCGAAGGACATCGTGGTGGAGCTGAAGACAGAGGAGTCCGTCCTGCTTCGAGCCGTCAACGGAGACAAGAGGGCGCCCGAGCAGGTACAGCAGGGGGCGCTACAGCCACACATATAATAATACACTTCATTAGAACAGTAAACTCTGTAACTCCCTCTCCTGTTTCCGCAGTGATGGCGCCGCACCACATTCCCACGATGCTTTGCGGCCCTGGAGCTGCAGTTGCGCGCGGGGCCACAGGAGGGCGCCGCGCCGGTTCCTTTGTTCTCTGTTCGTGATGGACCTGTAAATAGTTTGTTCTTTTCGTTTTGGCGACGCCGCGTGGACACACTGGGCCTTTAACTGCTGTGAGCGCCCCCAGGAGGCGCTCTCTGGAGGCGCCCCCTGGAGGCGCTCGGACCCCGGGCCCGCATGGAGACCAGGACTGTCTTTGTTCTTTTCGCACTGAGACTTTGATTTGGACGTTTGGACGTAAAGAGGCTCAGGAAACTCCGAACTCTGGGAACGGCCACGAAACGGGAAACACTCTTTCACCGACAGCTCCTCCACGACTTCCACAAACGCTGTTTCCTACAGACAAAGACACGGAGACACGGAGAGAGAAGTGGAACCACAGCCCATAGAAACATCCTCGTTTGTACTCGGTGTTTATGACTAAAGCTACTAAAGAAAGGCTTTTGTGTTTTAAAAAACTAAAATATTCACTGCAAATTATCACGTAAACAGCTTTTCCCTTCAACGTTAGGTTCATGTTCACCTTTTTAAACTGAAGTCATTCTAATGCTGCGTTCAAGGCAACTGGTATTTTTGCTACTTGAAAATGAGTTACCAGTCGCCTGAACGCAGCATAGGTTCCAACAGGGGTCGCTGCACCCCTGATTGGGAAACACTGTCCTAATGCGAGAGACAAAACGATCACAAGGAGCAGATCTGGACTTGACTTGTGTTAAAGCAGAACTAAGTAACGTGTTTACCTTAATACATCCTTTCCGTAGTCCCTCTGGGGTAATACAAGTGTTAATGGGATGATTGGAGGGTCTTTCATCGCCCCCTGGTGTCTCTGGCCAGAAAACCCCATTTGCAACTTTCCTGCCACCGGACCAGAGTCACCAATACACACTAATGGAATCACGAAGAAGAAGCTAACAGGCTAACAGGCAAAGCTAACTGCGGGCTAGCTCCACTGTAAACAGTATTTACAGCCAAGTTTGAGTGAAAACAATTATTCCATTGTATAACTGGATGTACAATATCCCTCTCTCCCTTCACCTTTTCTGTCAGCGTAGTATTTACTCTCCAAGACATTTAATACGTTAAAAAATCGTAACTTGCTACGACACCTGCAGTTGCGCTTATGGCCTCTAGGGGCAAGAGTTACTCAGTACTGCTTTAAATATGGTCGTATTCCACCAGGAAACGTTCCCTTAAAGGCCCTATACCTGGTTTCTTACAATTACAAACCATAAAACAGGAAGTCACCAAATTAAAATGTCCGTGTTCAAACTCATTCCTAACTTTTCTAACAGAAGAGGAATTTATCAGCGCATTTCTCGACTTGCAGAGTCACTTTTCAGGGTCAGTGTCACAGAAATGATAGAAAACCTGCTGCAATTGATTCAAACGCTTTATAATTGACTCTGTGCAACTTCAAATCATAACAACGCCGCCCAAGAAGTGACTTCCTGTTTTGATCCAGCACGCCAAAATAAAAGCACACAGCTCGTCTCATTGATTAGTTCAGCAGGTACTTGCGACATTACAAGAATGTAATTAAATCCACACATTGTAAGTGTTTTGTCTGTTAATAGTTAGACAGAAAGAAAGTTGAACTAATGAATAAGACGGTGCTTTTATTTTGGCGTGCTGGATCGAAACAGGAAGTCACTTGTTATGATTTGAAGTTATGCACAGAGTCAATTAGATGCACAAATGTCTGAGTTTACTATAAATGTTAAACCCCTTAACCTCTTAACCCCCGCATGAACCGAGCCCATTGTCTCCAGTTTGACTTTACCCAAATCTAAAAGTGTTTCGTCTCATTTGAAAGAAATCTGGTTGTAACGTCTTCTCGTCGAACGTTTCGCCTCTTCATCTGGAAGGTGAGAGTAGCCGTTAAAGGGGAGGGACTGAGCCGAGCTAACTCCTCCCCGTGGTCTTTATCTAGCCTGCGAGCTGAGCTGAACCTCAGTGTCGCTGACGAAGCCTTTTGGATGAAGCAGCGAAACTTTTCTGTCGCGATATTGTTGCTTTTCTTGCACGTTTTTCTTTCTCTTTTTTGTTCTCGTTTTTGTCACTTTTATGTGGCTTTTTTTCCGTTGCTTTTTTTGTCCTTTTTCTTGCGCTTTTGTCACTTTTCTATCATGTTATTGCTGCTTTTCCGACGTGTTTTTATTGCGTTTTCATCCTCGCCATTTTGACACTTCTTTCAAGAAGAGTTTAAAGGAACAGGCCAGTGTTTTTCCAAACTGAGATCTGTTCTTACCTGAGCTTAGACGAGTTGATGCGTACCTGTCTGGTCTTTACGCGTGCGCTCAGTCACACACACGTTGTTAGCATTTAGCCTCTCCTCCTCTCCAGTGTTAATTCCGTCAACTAAAATATTTAGTCGTAATTTTAGTCAAAGTGATATAAAATTGACTGAAACTAAATTTGAAGTTTTTCATGAGACTAAAACTGTGACTAAAATGTTCCGATATTTTAGTCGACTAAAATAAGACTAAATAAAAATGAAAAGGAGAGACTAAAATCATCCAAACTTCTATTGACCGTCTGAAAGAGCCTCAGATCATGTAAATCCTCTGCTAAAGGAGCAGCTCTGAGCTTTGTTCATGAGGAGCAGCTCCATGAAGCAGAGGAGCTGATTAAATATGATTATAATTAGGCCTGGGCGATATGGACCAAAAGTCATATCCCGATATATTTAGGTTGAATATCGATATACGATATACTGTATATCCCGATATTTTTTCCACAAAGTGAGAGCTGTGACATGAAATGGTCAAAGTCCAAGCCAAATGAAAACTCACCATAAAATGTAAACATAAACCCAGTATAACAAAGCTCCGTAAGGTGCACATTTGAATAAAAAAATATCTTAAATAAAAATAGCCTATACAATGAAATGGTCAATCTTTTTCTGAGGGCAGCAGTTATATATAAAGAGATAACAAAATAAAGTGCTCAGTTTAAGGTAAACGTTTTTAAAAATCAGCTTGAGATCGCCTGTTTCTTTTTGTTAACTTAATAGCTTATCTGAATTTGAAATATCCCGATATACGCGATATGGTCTAATTCCATATCTCATTCAAAAATATATCGATATATCTTAAATATCGATATATCGCCCAGCCCTAATTATAATGAATATTATAAATGCAAAGTCGACTAAATTTGTCTTAAATTTAGTCGACTAAAACTAGACTAAAATTGAAGATATTTTTGTCAAAAGACTAAAACTAAATTCAAATATGTTGTCAAAGTTAACACTGCTCCTCTCCTCTATGGGGCCAAACGGTGAAGTTAGAAGTGACCGAGCTCTTCCCGGTTTCCCTTATTTAAATACAGTTACATGAGGAGTTACAATGGATTTTCTAAGCGGATAAAAAGGGGAACTATATTGTGAGGCGTAATAACACCTTAGGAGCACTTCGACGTCGTCCACGTTTGGCCCCATAGAGGAGAGGAGGAGGGGCTAAAAGCTAACAACATCTTTGTGACTGAGCGCACGTGTAAAGACCAGACAGTTACGCATCAGCTCGTCTAAGCTCAGGTAAGAACAGATCTCAGTCTGGAGAAACACTGGCCTGTCCTTTAACCTCCGCCTGAACCAAGACGTTAACAGCGTTGAAAAAACGTGAGGTCTTAGCTTTCAAATGAAGCATTACTCTGGCCTAAGCTCCAGTCGAGAAGCTTTTAGATTTAGGTAAAGCTGAACTTGAGAGAATGTGCTCGGTTTAGACGGGGGTTAAGAGGTTAAAGGAGGACAAAACTAAATGTGTTCCACCGCTAGAATCAGGTACAGTGCCTTTAATAATCCTCCTCCCCTCGTGCGCCTCGTCCGTCTCTGTGAAGTTTCCCTCTCGGCCTCAGGTCCCCTCGTGGAGCAGCTGTTCCCGTTTTCCTCACAGCGGGGCCGTCTCTGCTTCAGGAAGTCAAACTCCACAGACTTAAAAGAACCAAATGTTTCTGTTTCTGAAGCTGCTGTAAATACGACCTTTAGACTTGACCTGGTGGTGCGTTCACGGCCTCCTCGGTTGTTTTGTGTATTTTCGCCGCCTCACTCAGTTTCTCTGTTCCGATCGTTTGGTGAGTTTTTGTTTGTGTAAATTAATGACTGTGACGTTTTTTACATATTTTTTGCATCGAAGAACAAAATAAAGTGTTGTGTGGATTCAACAGTTTTGTAATCGTTTATTCTTATTTTAGTCTTTACTCTTTGTTTACCCCTCCTGGAGCCGCCACCTTAACGACCCGGCAACGGACAAGAAGAAGAAGAAGAAGAAGAAGAAGAAGAAGAAGAAGAAGAAGATCATAAACCGGATTCAATGTTTGTCAAAAATATAATTTATTTAAAGTCAGTGTGCTGGACCGGGAGGTTACATTCCCACATTGCATCACTAGATCCAACACCTTCAAACAAAGAGGGAACTTTGTATCACAGAAGCAAAGACAAGCTTCACCCCTCCATCGCCTCACAGGGCACGCACCTCAAACCCAACACGCGCCTCACACTATTGTACATGTTGTTAGTGGTAGGGGAAACCGGAGTACCCGGAGGAAACCTACGCAGACACGGGGAGAACATGCAAACTCCGCAGAAAGGCCCCATCCAGGTGGGAATCGAACCCGGGACCTTCTAGGATCCCATTAGTAATTCTTGTTTTAGTTTGAGGCATTAAACAGCTTTACATTTGACTCGTTGCTCAAAGTAGAAACACTGCATTAAAACCACCTTCTTCATTATAATTCTGTCGACCTTGTTTGGACCTTTCTCTCCGCAGACCGAGCGCCGCTCAGGTTTTGGGTCCCAGCCCCTGGTGGGACAGGCTGAGCTGAGGTGTGGACTTTGGAACAGACTCAGGAAGTGTCTGGGACAGTGGCTCAGATTTCCCACATCTGCAACACATTCAGCCGCTCCACACTCTTACAGTCACACACACACACACACCACACACACACACCACACACACCACACACACACACACACACACACACACCACACACACACACACACACACACACACACACACACACACACACACACACACGCACACACTTAACACAGTGGCTCTCAATATTCACCTCCCCACCCATCACAGAGGGAATACAACACAAAAATACAGTGGTTCCCAACCTATGGTATTTCTTTATTTCTTTATTTAAGATGGGACAGTGCATATTAAAGGATATTTCAGGATTTTTGACATTGGGCCTCATTTCCTAGTTATCCAGAGTGTTGTTGATGTCTGGAGATATTTATTTCTTAAATTCATGCAGTTCTTATATTTGAAGAGTCTAGTGGCGCTAGGCTAGAGCAAGGCTAGTGCATGTCTATGGTATCAGTTAGCCTGCATTAAAAACAGTGTGACCCACTCCACAGTGCACCTGAGGTAAATCACTTATAACACCAGACTAACCATATAAATGTCTGTGTTATAGAATAATGTTTGAAATATAACTGACCTTGTATCACATGAATTACCGCATTTTGAGGGACTATTTTCTCACAGATCACTCCGCCGCTGCGTTAGCTTACAGCCACGAAGCTGATGCTGCTCAAATATAAGTTATTTAAATGATTCTATTAACACAGACATTTATATGGTTAGTCTGGTGTTATAAGTGATTTACCTCAGGTGCACTGTGGAGTGGGTCACACTGTTTTAATGCAGGCTAACTGATACCATAGAAATGCTTTAGCCTTGCATTAGCCTAGCGCCACTAGACTCTTCAAATATAAGAACTGCATGAATTTAAGAAAAAAATATCTCCAGACATCAACAACACTCTGGATAACTAGGAAATGAGGCCCAATGTCAAAAATCCTGAAATATCCCTTAATTAACATGAGTCCTCAAGGTCCACATGTAAATATGTCAGAGTTAGCCACAATGGTTCTCAGACAGGAAAGGCCACAGAACAACAAACACAATAGACATGAAAGGTTAGTAAAAAAAAGAAAGGAAATTAACACACAATAACGGTAAGCAGATATTATAAACAAGGCGAGACAGGCAAATAAAATAAAACAAATAAGAGATTTTAAACACTATTGGTAACACTACATGTTCACACTGTGACTGCAGGTTTGATTGTCCAGGAGCCAGAGTTTACTGATCTATTGAAGGTTCTCAGTGTTGGGATGTTCCTGATGTTCCAGGTGTTTTCCTGAAAGGAGCAGCACAATCTTTTTCTGTATGTAAAACCACTGGTGGTATTTATTTATTTTATTCTATTAGTTTATTTGAACAGGAACAATGCACATTAATTAACATCACTGTAAATGTGCCAGTTTAGCTCCAACGCTAATTTTCAACTGTAGTCCCGGCAAGATGTAAATTGCCGACAATATACAACAATAACAACAACAATCATTATTAACCAATAAAATGATAAAACAATTCATTAGTATGATCTCACACACAACCTATGTTAAAATTGGGCACAAACACTACACCATAGACAATTACACACAGGCAGAATTACAACAGCAGCACAAAAGCAGCAAAAATAAAATACTTTAACACGGATGTGCACAAGTTTGATTCTCAAGTAACCAGGATTTTACTTATTTACTTAGAACTTATTTTTGAAAGGCCTTAATGTATCAACATTTGAACAAGTGCTGCTCTGAGTCGCCTGTAATGTTAGATTTTATAGAGGCTAAACAGATTCCATTTCCATCTGAATAGAAATGGAACCTCAAAACAATAGACAAATGGATGAATATCAAAAGAATAAAACTGCAGACATGGCCTTAGCCCCGTTTCCTTTTGCCGTGTCATGACCTCACACACAGAAGCTCCATTTAGACTGAGGAGATTTTAATTTATGCTGAAATAAGGATTTAGGTTGTCATTAGACACAGATTGCACTTAATTAAACATTAGTTAGTCAGATTTAGATACATTATAGAGACGTTTAAAAGTGTTTTTAGATCAGAATTTAAACTTGGTGCTCAGGTCAAGCATTTTATGAGGTGGTACTTGACGTGAAATGTTTGAGAACCACTGATGTAACACATAGCATAGACCCTTTAACTGCTGACATCATCAGTGACATCATCAGTGACATCATCAGTGACATCAGCTGGAGGCAGGAAGTGATCAAGAGAAATAAGATTAAACTAAAACTAGTGATTATAAGTGTAAAACTACAACAACAAAATGTGGTCCTGTTGTGGCTTAAGGTGCAAGAACAAGAGGAATGACATTTGAGACGAAAAAATAAGTTTTATCTGATATTTCCAAAAACAGTTAGACATTTGTTTATCGTTACTATGACAACAGCTACAATGGAAATAGACAGGAGTCGAGCTTCCCGCCTCCAGCTAAGCTCGGAATGTTTACAAACCATTAAAGGGTCTATAGCGCAATACACTACATAGTGTAATAATACATCACAGCCTCAACTCAATAAACATTATGTATATAAATATACATCATATTTACACGTACACGCACAGTCGCACACCTTTGCTAATTAAGGAAGACAATATTCTGAAGCATTTGGGAACAGAGGAAAAGACATGAGCGAATGGATGCTGGAAGATCATTCCAGTCACGAGGGGCCCTCACACAGAAAGCATATTTCCCAGTTCTGTATTGACTCTCGGGACAATGAAGAAGACCTGATCATTGTGACGAAGGCTATATTGTGAACTGTAAGGCACTAAATATTGTGATAAGTAAATTGTGTATTGAAAGTAAATACATTTAAAAAAGAGCTGTAGCCGTGATATTGTGTTCTAGCTGAAGGTGAAAGCCAGGACAACTGTTCATACATCACACAATGATGTGTCCTGTAGGGGCAGCGGAGGACGAAACGGCACAGGCTGTTGCAGACCACATCAAGAGAGTGTAAACAAGTGGCAGTAGTGTTAGAATATATAATATCTGCATAGTCCAGAATGGGAAGCAATAACTGAGAGACTATTCTTCTCCTCATCTGAAAGTTAAAACAATATAATGTTTTGAGATAATTCTAACTTAACTAAGTCCATACATTTGAATTGTTTTATAAAAAGCGAAACTTGTCCTTTAGACCAAAACTATTACGTGTTTTAATTCAGTGGCTTCCTCTTTCATTGTTTGTAATTTAACATGAAAACAAATCAGGTATACGACCTTTAACCTCTTAAAGGAACAGGCCAGTGTTTTCCAGACTGATCTGTTCTTACCTGAGCTTAGACGAGTTGATGCGTACCTGTCTGGTCTTTACACGTGTGCTCAGTCACACGCAAAGACCAAAGATGTTGTTAGCATTTAGCCTCTCCTCTCTGCTCTATGGGCCAAACGGAGGTGAGCTCTTCCATGTTTACCCTGTTTAAATACAGTTACATGAGCCTTTACACATCCAAGTCTACTCACACACAATTAAAGGTGGATTTTCTAAGCGGTAAAAAGGGAACTATATTGTGAGGCGTAATAACACCTTAGGAGCACTTGGACTTTACTGCACGGACCTAACCCTAACCCTTTGGCCTCAAAGACAATGAGAGCTTGTCATTGATCATCTTGAAGCTCTTTCACTGGAACCAAAATAAATCAAGTTTGAAATCTCGGGGTAATCATGGACTCACACCTGAGTTTAACAGTCATATTAAGTCATTACCGTCTAAAAACACTGCTAACACGTACAAACACCATAGAGTGACTAAAGTGGAGCAAAACCAAGTGCAGCTGATATTTGTGTTTCTAAAAAAACAGAGCCAACTTAGCGCATGGGTCCTCATGAATATGCAAATGAGGGAAACTGTTCACCTGCCGCTCATCCCCGGCGTCTCCAAAGTGCGAGCCCGTGCGCTTCTATTCCTGCTGGATCGACATTCTCTGCCTTTGAGGAGTCCATGATCAAAATAAAACTCTTATTTTGCTGCTAGTTGTGTCAGATATGACCGTGGCCTGTGCGCTCCGGGTTTGTTTGTTTGTTTTCCCCCGCGCAGTAAACTCATTTGCATATCACATTTGCAGCACTAATAATACGCACAGTTTCTCACAGTAAATCAGGTGCAACACTCCCACTCACAAATGATAAGTACTACTCCAGCACCAGGCTTAGTAAATGACCCCCATAGTGTCTAAACCAGAGAAACCATTAAATCATGCCTTTGTCTCCAGCAGGTTAGACGACTGTAACAGCTGCAGAACATCCAGAACCAGGAAATAGCACCACATTAGTCCAGTGCTCCGGTCTCTGCACTGGCTTCCTGTCGCTCAGAGAATAGAATTTAAAACAGCTCTGCTTGTTACAAGTCTCCCCTCTGGAGCCTCCACCTTAACGTGGTGGAGGGTTTGACCTGAATGATCCTGGAGCTCTGTTGTCGGGGGCTTGGTGCCCCTGGTAGGGTCTCCCAGGGCAAACAGGTCCTAGGTGACGGGTCAGACAAAGAGCGGTTCTTATGAGAGACCAACAGGCCCGGTTAGAACCATGAGCCGTCCTTCTGTGACCCACCACCTGCAGGGGGCGCTATAGGGGCTGGTGAAGCTCCAACAGCTGCCCCCACGACCCGGCAACGGACAAGAGGAAGAAAATGGTCCAGGCTGAAAACAGGTTATTTACTGCTGCCTGTCCCCGCCTTTGCTCTGCCTGTCCCGTCAGACTTTGGAAGCTAAACAGGGCGGTACTTGGATGGGAGACCGTTTGGGAACAGTGGCACAGACTGGTTGCCTCGCTTCCCTCAGTCTACCCCAGGGCAGCTGTGGCTACAATAGTAACTTACCACCACCAAGTATGGAGCGAATGAATAATGCAATGTAAAGCGTCATGGAGTGTCCAGAAAAGCGCTTTTATAAAAACCCATGCATTATTATTATTATTATTATTATTATTATTATTATTATTATTATTATATTATTATGGCAATTGAACCTATTTTAACTAATTTGTTAAACAAATGTAATTGTATCGATTGATTTGGTTTGATTGTTTTTATAGTATTTTATTGTGACTGAGTCGTCTTGTACATGAAATGTGTCGAACAAATAAACTTGGCCTATGCGCTTTACAAGCCTGTGTTACCAAGTTTCTCTAAGGCTACACTGTAGTCGTTATTCACTCACGCCACACCCCAGAGCTTACAGCATAGCCAGAGCGAACACCTCATTTGAAAGCTAAGGCCTAAGCCAGCGGTCTCAAACCTTTTTACCCCAGTGAGCTACTAAGCTTCAAAGACACTTGTATAATTATGTGACTTAAAGGTGCATTATGTAACTTTTATGGAAAACAAACGTTTTGTGCATCATTGAGCTTTTTGTAACTCAGTGTCTGTTTGGGTCACACCTTTACTTCCCGTCCAGTCTCTACAACACTCCAGGATCAATTGTGTTGTAGGTTTCTGGTGAGAGGCTGCAGTGAAAACCTACCAGAAACTCTAAAACTGACTGATCCTGGAGCATCATAAGGCCACCATGATGGAAACTAAAGGTGCAATGCTAACCACTATGTCACTGAAAGGTAAACTACGCACTGGTAAAAGGCCTTGGAGAGTTTGTATAATCAGTCAATGAAAGAAATGACTTTAATTTGATCCTTTCACGTGACTTTATTTACCTTATTGGTTTGCAGATTCTGCTAAAAATATTCAGAACAAAAACAAAATGTTTCTAAAATGACACATGAAGCGGCAGAGATCCACCGGCCTCAGCGCTTTCCTTCTTAGGTCTTACGTTTTCATTGTTTTTTCCCGTTTTCGTTGCATTATCGTCATGTTTTGTCACGTTTGTGGCTTCATCACAGTTACATTTCACTTATAAACAAAATGTGGCTAAAACCAAACAAAAAGCAACAAATACAAGCCAAAAAACCCAACAAAAACGACTAAAACTGAGCACAAAAATAAGGAAGAACCTTGATGTGTATTGTATAGGCTTTAAAGAATATTAAAACAAAGAACGCGTTTACTACACAAATACTGTTTCAAATGTGTTTAAATCGTACAATAAGTTGTTCTTCATCAGTTACTTTCTTGAATTAAATGGAAAAACGTGCTGGGACAGGACAATATTCTATTGAAAAAACTATAATACATTAGGAGAGACTGCTCAGACCATCACTGACTGTAGCAAAAAC
The DNA here is from genome assembly GCA_007210695.1 of Neogobius melanostomus. Taxonomy (NCBI): domain Eukaryota; kingdom Metazoa; phylum Chordata; class Actinopteri; order Gobiiformes; family Gobiidae; genus Neogobius; species Neogobius melanostomus. The sequence goes on along the minus strand of VHKM01000533.1, from coordinate 405,198 downwards.
CCACAAAACAAAACATTTCATCATTTCATCTTGTTTAGTTTTACCTTTTTTTGTCATTCAAATGTGAAGTGTTTAAAAACATATAAACACCAGGCCTCAGTGATGCTTCTGGTTAGATTTACACATCATCTCAGCCTGGGATGATCGGGATAGACTCTGTAAAAACCTTAACCAGCTCCATCTGAGGAGATTATCTTGTATTTAGCGCCCTCCATGGACGGAGACGGCATTACACCACGTTATTTCCTCCTGTTTGTGTCGCTCCATGAAGGAAAACATTGAGCCTATGGACGTGGGAAATGTCGCCCTCTAGCGGAGAGTTGGACTAATCCATAACATTGATCTTTAGGCGACATTATTTCAACTCTCCGGACAAAAAACGAACAAACCTGCCAAAAAAAAAAAAGAGTTGACACGTCTCAATGTAAAGCTTTGACTCAATCACAAAAAACAATTGATTTCGGCATATAATATTTTCTGCAAAAGTATTTTAATTTAAAGTTCTTTTAAGCTGTACTACTTAAGTGGGTCTAATCTAAATTGCAGCCTATAAAAATATATATATATATATCAAGATTACTTTACTCGTGAGAGAAATCTCATGGCAATTCTATCTGACAAGAACTTTAAAAACAAGGACTTATTGGGTCCCACATCATGAAAATGCTTACAGTTACGAAAATTAATGAAACATTGGCCATATACAACATCAAATTATTGTGAATAACATTTGTAAAAACACTTATGTCCAGTCAAACCAGTAAACCCTCTTACCTCACACCTATACTTACTTGAAAACACCAGCGGGCCACTGTATCCAGCCGTTCTGGTCTTAAGAAAAGAGTCAAAGCCACGTGGAGATTTATTGAGATTTATTATTTTTTGTCTAATACATGAATCAACACATAAAAGTAAAATGAATAAAAGAGTAAACTGCCAAAAGCGCCATCGATCTTTCTGTCTTTTATCTTCTGTTACATTTCATCATCACCAAGCGTTACAGCAGAAAATACATCAACAGTAAGGAAATACAAAAATAAAACTATTAAAAGTATCAAATTAGGATTAACATAAGGACTGTCTCTAAACCAGGGGAGCCCAAACTGAACTAAATGAAAATGTGCCTGTGGGGACAAACACAGCGATGTCGAGCGTGAAACATAACTGCAAATTAATAATAATTACTTTATTTGATTTTCGGTATATATTTGTATTTGATTCTATCTATGCAAATAACATGCTACATGAAAACAAATGTTAACTATGGCAACTAGTTTTAGTCGAACAAAATTAACAATTGCAGCCATATAGTGCAAAATGTAAACAACAACATCTGTATCTACAGCACCTGCAGTGACTTGTCTCATTCATTTGTTCATTCAAACAAAATGCCATATTACATCATTTCCTTAACTTTGCAGGAGTGAAACAGCGCCCCCAATTTGACGCTGGTGGCCAGAAAGTGTACTGCATCCATATTTACTATGAGAATGAATGGAGAGAGTTAGTATTATTTAAAAAGGTCACTCTCTGGTGGGTCAACGGAATAGTTCCGGCGGGCCAAATGTGGCCCCACTTTGGGAACCCCTGTTCTAAACACACACAACACATCAAATAACTTCTTCAAATGAACTCATTATCAAACGTTTGCTATTTACAACATCTATCTGTCAGATTAAAGATTCAAAGATGAGTCAAAGCTGCGCGAGTGGGTCTAAACACCCTACAGAACACATTTATAACCCAGTAAAAAACCTCTGAAAGTAGATTTGATCGTGTTATGAAATTGTAAAGAAGCGTAATGATTATGAATCTGCAGTGATAACACGAGCAGGAGAGGTTTGTCCATCACATCTGCCCCATGACGACGTCAGTGCGTTCTCTTCTTCAGGGCGGGCTCTGCGTCTCCTGGCTCTCCGTGGCCCCTCGAGCCCCCTGGTGGCCTGAAACGACACCGCACAAAAGAATTAGGTTCAGTTTTAATGATGCTCACGGTTTCCCAGTGTGTAACGAGGAAATGAGGTGCTCGTACCCGGCGGTAGAAGAAGTACGGATGAAGTTCAGCATCATCAGCAGGAGAAGGACCAGCGCTCGGATGAAGAACTCGAAGTCAGACTCTGGAACACATCGAACACACGTCACTGAACCGGAAATACCGGGACAAACCGGGGTCAACCTGGGTCAAACCGGGTCAACCTGGGACTTCCTTGTGGCCTTACCTCCTGGTGGATGTGGAGGGAGCTGCTGGAGGTGAAGTTGTGGTTGAACACCTCTGGATGTAAACACAGGTGTAGTTCCCTTTGTGGGCGCGGCCTACGTCAGTAAACAGGAAGTGGGCGGAGTGATTGAGGGCCGCAGGGTGAGGTGAGAGTGGGAAGAGCAGCTGGAAGGAGCCTCCCGGGTACTGCGGCTCCACGGAGCATTTGACCCGGAAATGTGCCCCCATCTGCATCCAGACCCCGCCCTCTCCCGGCGACGCCCAGTCACCCTCCTGTGCCCGCGGGGCCCAGAGCTCGCCCTCTGCCCGCGGAGCCCACACCCCCTCAGACACAGACACCTCCGGGACGTTCAGCAGATCTGAGGAGCAGAGGTCACATTAACCAGAAACTCTTCATCATTTACGGAATATTTTAGCTCTGACTAAAATGCTGGAGGGCGAGTATTTGTGCCGTGATTAAAGTCCAAACTCTGAACAGCCTGTCTCTGTCTCTGAGACAGTCGAGTACTCCCCGCTCGGCCAATGGGAGCAAGGATTATCTGTGTTAGTTCTGCATGCTCTGTGTCCTCCTCTAGGGGCACCACCACATTCAATGAACTGACTCTGAGCAGAGATTGTGAGAAGAAGAATTCTGATTTAAACCAACCGAACAAACCACGATGAGGTGGGAAGAACCTAAGCGACTGGAGAGACAGTCTCTCACAGCAGAGCTCTTCTTCACACAGTTAATGTCGACGCTCCACACTTACTCCAGTCAAACCCGTCTCTCTTTTCCGTAGAAACAGCCGAGCCACAGTCCAGGTCTCGACACACGGCGGCTGCAGACTCCAGGTCCCAGTGGCTAGAAGTCACTGGTCTCCACTCTCCTCTGAGCTCCGCCTCCAGCGTCCCCTCACAGCGACTGGCCCCTCCCACCAGCCTCAGCGGCCCTGGACACAAACACAGGTGAGCCCCGCCCCTCTACAGGCCCCGCCCCTCTACAAGCCCCGCCTCTTTACCTTGCAGGTGAGGTTGAGAGTGGGCAGGTCTCTGGGCCGGTCCTGGTCCGGGTTACAGTCCATCAGCTTAGACCAATGGCCGCTGACTGCTCTGCTTTGTGACTACGACACTGGAGGCCGCCATTGCTCCGCTATTGCTGTATACCTCCATATGGCCGCTATTCCCCCATTGGAATGCATTGGACTTTAGACACGTTAAAAACAGCTTTAATGCCCGTGCCTAATGTTTTAGAAGTGGCTAGAGCTAGATATTCCTCCTGTGATTACGCTGGGTTAAAAACAATCTGGGCACCGGGCTGGTTATGGTAGCAAATATTTTTAGAAATCTCCTACTTAACGGGGGTCTGACTGTGGCATTGAGCTGCGCGAGCTACACGTCACACAAGGCCGAGTCTACAGTGAAGCTCCCCCCTATGCCCTTATTAGGAACATGCTTCGTCAGAGCTAGGGAGGAGGAGCCTGTAAATCCGCCATGATTCCCCCTCGAACGTGGTCATGTGGTAAACGGGAGGAGGAGGAGGAGCGTCTATATTTTTACAGTCTATGGCTTAGACGCGTTCCCTCACAGTGGAACGTCTGCAACAGAGGAGAGAGCGCCCCCTGGAGGAGAGGAGCCCCACAGCTCAGCTCCCTGCACAGCACCTCTGCCCCTCGACGGTCCAAGGCCCCCTCACAGACCCCGCCCAGGACTGGCCAAGGACTGGTCCTGGATCTGCAGAGAATCCTGAACACAGGCTCCGGCCCCCCGACCAGCCGCACCGAGTCTGAGGGTAGCACACATGAGGTCCAGTCTGAGGTCAACAGTCCTGAGGTCACACACATAGGTCACAGTCTGAGGTCACAACCATGAGGTACACACAATGAGGTCACATGAGTCACACAACAATGAGTCAACAGTCTAGACACACACACTGAGGTCCCCACAGTCTGGAGGCACGTCGAGGTACACAACATGAGTCACAGCTCGAGTCACATCCGAGGGATACATCACAGAGGTAACAGTCGAAGGTCACAGTCGAGGGTACACACATGAGTCACAGTCTGAAGGGTACACAGCATAGGTCACAGTCTGAGGGCACACACATGAGGTCACAGTCTGAGGGCACACACATGAGGTACAGTCTGTGAGACACACACATGAGGTCACAGTCTGAGGGTTAAACAGTCTGGGTACACCAACATGAGGTCACAGTCTTGATCACAGTTGAGGTCCAAAAAGTCGGAGGCACAGTCGAGTCACATCACAAGCACAGTCTGAGTCACCAGTCTGAGGACACACACATGAAGTCACAGTCTGAGGTCACACACATGAGGTCACAGTCTGAGGTCACACACATGAGGTCACAGTCTGATGTCACACACTGAGTCCAGTCAAGGTACACACATGAGGTCAAGTCCGAGGTACACCCGCACATGAGGTCACCAGTTCTTGAGGAACACACACATGAGGTCACAGTCTGAGGGCAACAGTCTGAGGTCACACACATGAGGTCACAGTCTGAGGTCACATCATGAGGTCACAGTCTGAGGTCACAGCATGAGGTCACAGTCTGAAGGTCACACACATAAGGTCACAGTCGAGGACACACACATGAGGTCAACAGTCTAGGGCACACACATGAAATGTCACAGTCTTAGTCACAGTCTGAGGGAACACACATGAGTCACAGTCTAGGTCCACCACACAGAGGTCAACAGCCTCAAGGCACAGTGAGGGCACACACATGAGGTCACAGTCAGAGGGTTACAACACATAGGTCACATCCGAGGTCACAGGTCTGAGGGTACACACAGGTCACAGTCTTGAGGGCACACACCGAGGTCACAGTCTGAGGATTAACCACACACGTGAGTCACATCTGAGTCACATCACATGAGTCACAGTCTGAGTCACACACATGAAGTCACAAGTCTGAGGGCACAGTCCTGAGTCACAAGCCCTGAGCACACACATGAGGTCAGACATCCGAGCCAACACATGAGGTCACAGTCCTGAGGGCCAACATCTTGAGGTCACAGCTGAGGCACACACATAGGTCACAGCTGAATGCACACACATGAGGTCACATCGAGGGCACAGTCGAGTCACAGTCGAGGGCACACACATGAGGTCACAGTCAAGGGTACACATGAGGTCACAGCTAGGCACAACATGAGTCACAGTCAGAAGGTAACACACACTGGAGGTCACAGTCCTGAGGGCAACAACATGAGTCACAGTCCTTGAGGGCACACACCATGAGTCACAGTCGAGGGCACAACATGAGGTCACAGTCGAGGCACAAACATGATCACATCTGAGGTACACACATAAGGTCACAGTCTGAGGTCACACACATGAGGTCCAACAGTCTAGGGCACACACATTGAGGTCACAGTCTGAGGGAAGCACACATGAGGTCAACAGTCTGAGGGTACAGCACATGAGGTTCAAACAGTCTGAGGGTACAAACATGAGGTCCACAGTCTGAGGGCACACACATGAGTCACAGTCTGAGGGCACAACATGAGCACAGTCCCTGAAGGGCAACAACATGATCACAGTCTGAGGCACACACATGAAGGCACAGCCTGAGGTCACAGCGCATGAGGTCACAGTCCCTGAGGGCACACACAATGAGGTCAAACCCATGAGGTCACAGTGCTTGAGGTCACAGTCTGAGGTCCACACGCATGAGGTCCACAGTCCCAAAAAAAAACAAAAACACAGAAGTCACAGTCCTAGTCACAGTCTGAGGGTAACACACATAGGTCAACAGTCCTAGGTCACTCTGAGGCACACCCAGAGGTCAACATCTGAGGTCAAAAGTCTGAGGTCACACCACATGAGGTCACAGTCTAGTTCACAGTCAGAGGCACAGTCTGAGGTACACACAATGAGGTCACAGTCTGAGTCACAGTCTGAGTCCCACTACACACGAGGTCAACAGTCTGAGGTCACACACACGATCACAGTCTAGGTCAGCACACAGCAGGTCACACACATGAGGTCACAGTCGAGACACACACAGTGAGTCCACAGCTGAGGTCAACACACATGAGATCCACAGTCTGAGTCACACACATGAAGGTCAACAGTCTGAGGACACATGAGGCACAGTCTGAGGGCACACACATGAGGTCACAGTCTGAGGGCACACACATGAGGTCACGTCTGAGGTCAACAAACAGAAGTCACAGTCCGAGGTCACAAACATGAGTCACAGTCTGAGTCACACCAGGAGGTCACAGTCGAGGCATCACAACAAGTCACAGTCTGAGGACACACACAGAGGTCATACAGCTGAGGGCACACACATAGTCACAGCTGAGCCACCACATGAGGTCTACAGTCCTGAGGTCACACACATGAGGTCAACACCGTCTGAGTCACATCTGAGGCCACACACATAGGTCAAGTCCTGAGCCACACACAATGATGTCAACAGTCTGAAGCACACACATGAGTCACAGTAGAAGCAACACACAGAGTCCACAGTATGAGGCGCACACCACCATGAGGTCAATACAGCTGAGGCACACACATGAGGTCAAGTCTGAGGGCACACAGCATGAGGTCACAGTCTGAGGTCCTACAGTCTGAGGGCAAACAGTCTGAGGCACACACAATGAGTCAACAGTCAAGTCACAGTCTGAGTCACACACATGAGGTCACACAGTCTGAGGACACACACATGAGGTCAACACAGTCTGAGGTCAAGTCTGAAGGTCACACACATGAGGTCACAGTCTGAGGGACACACAGAGGCCACATCCGAAGGGCACAGTCTGAGCACAACATTAGGTCAACAGTCTGAGTGCACAACAGAGGTCACAGTCGAGTACACAACATAGTCACATCGAGCACACACATGAGTCACAATCCGAGGACATCAGCACATGTAGGTCACATCTGAGGTCAACAACAAGAGGTCAACAGCTGAGACACACATGGATGTCACACACATGAAGGTCAAATCTGAGACACACACATGAGGTCAACAGCTGAGGGCACAGTTCTGAGTACACACATGAGTCACAGTCGAGGTCACAGTCCGAGGTTCACACACACGAGTGTCAAGTCTGAGGTCACACACATGAGTCCACAGTCTGAAGGCACACACATGAGGTCACAGTCGAAGCCCACATCTGAGGTCAACACATGAGTCAACAGTCCTGGGGCACACACATGAGGGTCACAGTCTGAGGTCACAACACATGAGTCACAAGTCCTGAGCACAGTCCAAGGTCAGCATCAACAACGAGGTCACGTCTGGAGTCACACACAGTGAACAGGTCACAGTCTGAGGCAACAGTCTGAGGTCACCACATACACAGAGGTCAGCAGTCGAGGGCACAAATGAGTCACAGTCTGAGGTCAACAGTCCTGAGTCACAAACACAGAGGTCACAGTCTGAGGCACACACATGAGGTCCAACAGTCTGAGTCACAACACAGAGGTCACAGTCGAGGTCACACAGTCAGAGGCACTACACACGAGTTCCACAGTCCTGAGGTCACACACAATGAAGGTCCACAGTCTGAGGTCCACAAGTCCTAGGTCCACACACACTGAGGTCACATCTGAGGTCACACACATGAGTCACTAGTCTGAGGTACACACATGAGGTCACAGTCTGAGGCCACACATATGGTCACAGTCTAGTCACAGTCGAGGGCACAGTCTGAGGGTACACCACATGAGGGTCACAGTCTGAAGGGTACATCACAGAGTCACAGTCTGAGCACACACAATGAGGTCACATGTCTGTAGGCACACACATGAGGTCACAGTCTGAGCACAGTCTGAGGGTAACACAGGCATAGGTCACAGTCTGAGGTCACAGTCTGAGGTCACAGTCCGAGGGCACAGTCTGAGGTAACACACATGAGGTCACAGTCCTGAGCACAACATGAGTCACAGTCTGAGGGCACAACATAGGTCCACAAGTCCCGAGGGTGACACACATGAAGTCACAGCTGAGGTACACACATGAGGTCACAGCTGAGGTCACAGCAATGAGAATCACAGTCTGAGGGCACACACATGAGGTCACAGTCTGAGGGCACACCATGAAGTCACAGTCAGAGGGTACACAACATGATGTCACATCCGAAGGTCACAGTCGAAGGCACACACATGAGGTCCACAGCTGAGGTACACACATGAGGTCACAGTCTGAGTAAAACACGTCTGACACAGGCACATGAGGTCACACACATTGTGTCACGTCTTGGGACCACACACGTGAGGTCACAGTCTAGGACCACACACGAGGTCACAGTCTGAGGATACACACACGAGGTTCACAGTAGAGGTCACAGTCTGAGGTCACAGTCGAGTCACACAGCAGCACGAGTCACAGGCAGAGTCACCACCACACGTTCACAGTCTGAGTCACGAGGTCAGGCACACAGAGGCCAGTGGGGCACACATGAGGTCACAGTCTGAGGGCACACACATGAGGTCACAGTTCTGAGGTCACAGTCTGAGGCACACACATGAGGTCACAGTCTGAGGTCACACACACCATGAGGTCACAGTCTGAGGTCACAGTCTGAGGGCACAGTCCCTGAGGGCACACACATTGAGGTCACAGTCTGAGGACACACACATGAGGTCACAGTCTGAGGGCAAGTCAGAGGGCACAACATGAGGTCACAGTCTGAGGGTACACACATGAGGTCACAGTCAGAGGTACACCACATGAGGTCACAGTCTGAGGACCACAACATGGTCAGGAGGGCACAACATGAGGTCACAGTCCTGAGGTACACACATGAGGTCACAGTCTGAGGGTCACACACATGAGACAATCACAGTCTAGAGGGCACACACATGAGGTCACAGTCTGAGGGCACACACATGAGGTCACAGTCAGAGGGTACACACATGAGGTCACAGTCTGAGGTCACACACATGAGATCACAGTCCTGAGGTCCACACACATGAGTCACAGTCCTGAGGTCATCCACCACATGAGGTCACAGTCTGAGGTCCACAGGTCTTGAGGGTACACACATGAGGTCACAGTCTAGGAGGTAACAGTCTGAGGGCACACACATGAGGTCACAGGGTACACACATGAGGTCACAGTCTGAGGGTACACACATGAGGTCACAGTCTGAGGTCACACACATGAGATCACAGTCTGAGGGCACACACATGAGGTCACAGTCTGAGGGCACACACATGAGGTCACAGTCAGAGGGTACACACATGAGGTCACAGTCTGAGGTCACAGTCTGAGGTCACACACATGAGGTTCACAGTCTGAGGTCACAGTCTGAGGGTACACACATGAGGTCACAGTCTGAGGTAACAGTCTGAGGGCACACACATGAGGTCACAGGGTACACACATGAGGTCACAGTCTGAGGACACACACATGAGGTCACAGTGTGAGCTCCTCTGCAGTAAGTCTCTCCTCTGTACAGCACAGCTTTGGTGGAAGTATATAACAAAGGAAGTTTACAAAGGTTGCAGTTGGCCTTTAATGACGCTCTGCGTGAGCTTCTCAGGAGCCGAGATGGACCAGTGTGAGTCAGATGTTTGTCTCTGGAATAAACACACTGCAGACGCTTCTGTACAGTTTTATTAGTGGATTGAATAAGTGGGTGAATACAGTAGTTGTGTCTCTGATTGACGTCACCTGTAGTTCATTCGTGATCAGTGGAGGATGTGGAGGTGCTGCTATAGCTGTGTTTATAAAGTCACAGTGTCATTGTTATTGTTGTTTTGTATTATTGTTGTTGTTGCTTTTATTGTGTCCCGCTGAGTCCATAATACAGTTGAATAGAATTGATATTGAGGAGCAGATGATTCTCTGAATAAGTCGTTGTTGCCATCCCATTTTTGCACTTTGCTTTTGCACAAGTGCTGAAGGCTTCTTTTTATTATTCATGTTTGGTAATGGTTCACTGTAAATAACAATATTTATTCATCTTTTGCAAATGTAATGCACTGCTTTTTTTTTTCATGTGTAAAACCGGAAGCGCTATGTCACGTGACTTGCCCGAATTAGTTCTAAAAGCTGGGCCCATAGCCTCTCATAGGAGGAGCTGTGGCGCAGTATTCGGGCCGTGGCCTAAGCCTCTGTATACCTGCGGGACGTGTAAGTTTTCATTAGGCCCGAGCGCCATCAGGGCTGGCGAAGGGGCTCTTGTAATCGTATAGAGTGCGCGGAGCGCACTCCCCAAAGTGCGCGGAGCGCACAAAACAAGCGCGAAGCGCTCGCCTCCTGTCAAACATGCACTGACGCACTCCTCTCCTCGTGCACGTTCCGTGCACGTGCACATGTATCAGAAAACGAACATTGTAATTGGACGGTGCGCGGAGCGAAGCGGAGCGCACTCCCCCAAAGTGGGAACAAAACGCACAAAACGAGCGCAAAGCGCTCACCTCCTCTCAAACACTCACTAACACACTCCTCTTGTCGTGCACGTCCCGTGCACATACATATATAATGCAAAAATCAACATTGTAATTGTACAGAGCCCATAAAAGTCAATGGGCGACTGAGAGCCCTGGGTCACTGACGGGCACAAAGTGCCCGTCAGTGACCCAGGACCTCTACCATGAGGTAGGAATGCGCGAGCGCTTTCCGAAAATATATAGTTTATGGTGCCCGCGTAAGCGGGAACATTGTTTCATATGGGAATATTATTCTTTCTTTCTTTCTTTCTTTCTTTTCTTTCTTTCTTTCTTTTCTTTCTTTCTTTCGCACCGTCGCAATTTTCACCCAGTGAACATCGACGAAAAGTCACAGATTTTGGCCCAAAATTCAAACCCGATCCGACGCAACTTTTGACTATTTCCAAATTTGAATTTCAAAATAGTGGCGCGACAGCGCCACCTCAGTTTTTTTTAACATTGCGAGATAGGACGCGGGCAAAAATGAAGTTTGTCGTAGAATCATAAAAAATCGGTACAGACGTGCATCATGACAAGTTGAGCAAAAAAATATTATTACGGCAACGCCGTCCGCCATATTGGGTGTCGGCCATTTTGGATGAAAGCCCGTGAAGCGGGAATCCGCCTTTATTTTCACTTTGTACAAAATCTATCTCCTCCTAGAGCGTTTATCGGAACAACCTAATTTTGGTGGAAAATAATCTTAAGAAGTAGATCTTTAAAAGTTATCCAAATTACTTTTCTAAGTTTTACGGTTTTTATGCGGCGAAGCCGCAAACTGTATTTTGTATTTTGAGATTTTGAGATCGTCTTTTGAGATTTTTCGCAAACAAAAAATGGCTCCCATTCGCACATATGAAGCCCGATTTCGCTCATTTTGTTATCAGTTGTTAAAGTCTCAGTCCTAAACACTTTCATTTGGCAAAATTCAAATTGGCGCGATAGCGCCCCCTATAGGAAATATATTGTGAGTACAAATTTTAGTTTTACGAAAATTAAAATTATTTGGCACAAAATTCTATTTTGGTCGTTCCGATCAGAAAAGTCAATTACACCCATGCCATATTTTTCACGGTGTTGCCGTAGCGATGACCAGAACGTCCCATTTTATTCTGATGTTAAACTCCATAATTCCATAATTCAGCGAGCCGACCGCCCTGCTTTAGGCAGGGCGGTCGGCGAGGGCCGATAATCGCCGCGGCTATATTTTTATCTGTTTCTGTACACTCGTATCTTAAACTTAATATAAACATTCTAAAACCTTTTTTACTGTTCACAGGGGACCTATGTTTACCTCTAAATGTTTGAGCTCAAAATAAACTTTAAAAAACGACCTCTGAGTGCCCTGTCATTTCGAGGGGCAACATTGTCCTCCTTTGAGACTTTTACGCACAAGTTCAAACACATTTCTGTTCAGATCAGGTTTAGTTGTGCCTTTGCTATGCCTGATCCCGTCAGTGTTATGATTTGGCTTGTGTGCTTCCCCCTCCCCTTTTGTTTTTTCTTTTGCAGCAGAGCAGTGTGTGGCAGGGCGTGGCTGACTCCTCCTGGTGACTGAGACACCTGCACATCATTACCTAATCAACCACAGTAGAAATACCTGGATGTCTCAGCACCACATTGCCAGATAATTCCGTCCTGTTCGGTAGCTCTTCTCTGCACCTGGATTTTTTTGAAAGACATTTTGTTACATACCTCAAGATACTTACCTGCTGTTTTCCATCTGCCCAGATCCTTCCGGTGTCCTGCTCCAGTCGGCCAGCTCCCTGCCTCACCTGCCTGCCACCAGTGCCTGCCTCCGTGTTTTGTTTATTAAACAGTTAAGTTGCTTCCTGGATCAGTCTCTGCTTTGGGGTCCGATAGTTAAGCGCAACAGTCAGACCTCGGAAACTAAGCAGGGAAGGGCCTGGCAGGACTTGGATGGGAGACCGTTTGTGAACCAGGAAGCCTGACAAAGGCAGTGTGTGTGAGTGGCTGATGTGCGCAGACTGGTTGCCTCGCTTATCATCACCGAGTATGGAGTGAATGAATAATGCACCAAATTGTAAAGCGACTTTGAGCGTCTGGAAAAGCGCTATATAAGACTAATGCATTATTATTATTATTATTGTTATTATTATTATTATTAGTTTAGCTCCATTTATCCTGCAGTCTCACATTATTTCCCAACATTAATAATAGGTTTATATCTCATTAAACGCCTAAATAAATATGTCAAATGAGGGATTAATGAATGAAGGGTAAAAAACAGCTCATGATGGATTTTAAAATGACAGAGAAATGATCCGAGTGAAACGACTGCTGTGGAGACAAAGGGTGATGTGGATCTGTCCAGACCTTATGGTCATGTGACTAAACTGACCAATGGGCCGGGGCCACAATATTCACTGAAATAAGAGTCAGGCTGCTTTAAAACAGCAACACCAAACAGCTACTCCAGTAAAAGTACATAAGTACTTGGGGAAATACTCGAGTAACTATTGGAGTAAAGTCTGATTCATGTTTCAGTTTCATGTTAATGGAACAAAACAACAAATAATGTGAATTCTTTTGTTTCCAAAGAATAATCCATAAACTTTAGCCGAAGGAAAGTAAAGTAAGATACGAAAGAAATAAGATCTAATGAGTTTTTTATGTGTACTGTTACTTTAAAATAAATGACTGCAGTAGAAGTAAAAGTACTGTGTGATACTCTACGTGCAGTTAGTGGAAACAGTTACATAAAAGTACTTAGTGAAAGTAACTGAGTACTCCCCGCCTCGGCCAATGGGAGCAGAGGATTATCTGTGTTAGTTCTGCACGCTCTGTGTCCTCCTCTAGGGGCACCACCACATTCAATGAACTGACACTGAGCAGAGATTGTGAGAAGAAGAAACTCTGATTTAAACCAACCTGAACAAAGCAACGAAGAGGCGGCGGGAAGAACGTGAGCCAACGGAGAGACAGCCTCTCACAGAGCTCTTCTTCACACAGGAAGTGCGGACGCTCCACACGTTACTCTCAGACCCGTCTCTCACTTCTGTAGAAACAGCCGAGCCACAGTCCAGGTCTCGACACACGGCGGCTGCAGACTCCAGGTCCCAGGGGTTATAGGGTCATAAGTCATCACTCCTCTCCACTCTCCTCTGAGCTCCGCCTCCAGCGTCCCCTCACAGCGATTGGCCCCTCCCACCAGCCTCAGCGGCTCTGGACACAAACACAGGTCAGATCTGCCCCTCTACAGGCCCCGCCCCTCTACAGGCCCCGCCTCTTTACCTTTGCAGGTGAGGTTGAGAGTGGGGCAGGTCTCTGGGCCGGTCCTGGTCCGGTTACAGTCCATCAGCTTAGACTCGTTTCCCTCACAGTGGAACGTCTGCCCCAGAGGAGAGAGCGCCCCCTGGAGGAGAGGAGCCCCACAGCTCAGCTCCCTGCACAGCACCTCTGCCCGCGACGGTCCAAGGCCCCCTCACAGACCCCGGCCCAGGACTGGGCCAAGGACTGGTCCTGGATCTGCAGAGATCCTGAACACAGGCTCCGCCCCCGACCAGCCGCACCGAGTCTGAGGGTACACACATGAGGTCACAGTCTGAGGGTACACACATGAGGTCACAGTCTGAGGTCACACACATGAGGTCACATCTGAGGTACACACATGAGTCACAGTCTGAGGGTACACACATGAGGTCACAATCTGAAGTCACACACATGAGGTCACAGTGTGAGCTCCTCTGCAGTAAGTCTCTCCTCTGTACAGCACAGCTTTGGTGGAAGTATAACAAAGGAAGTTTGCAAAGGTTGCAGTTGGCCTTTAATGACGCTCTGCGTGAGCTTCTCAGCAGTGTTGTTTTTGGCAGCCCTTTTAGTTTAGTTTTAGTCTTTTGGACGAAAATGCTTATAGTTTTAGTCACATTTTAGTCATTTCTAAATGTGATAGTTTTAGTCACGTTTTAGTCAGACGAAAATTTAAAAGGTTTTAGTCAAGTTTTCGTCAGTTTCATTATAAAAGGTTATAATTAATTTCGATAAGTATTGAAAATTGGGATAAATAATAGTTATCTATTGGCTTTATAGCTTTTGACAAACAGATTACACCACAATAGGCAGTAGTAGAAGTGTCTTTGTGAACAGGACTTTCCCCAGAAGCGCCCGCTCTCCTCGTGCTCTGATCAACAGCGCTGTCTGCACATACGTAGCCTCAACTCGCTTTCTCCGTTCATACGCTACGGTACTGTCCTGAGTTCGATGTCCCTGTGACATCGATGTCAGACGCGCTCCGTGGAGGATGTACGCTAGCAGTGCACTGCACGCCACGGGGAGAGAGAGAGAGAGAGAGGGAGAGAGAGAGAGAAAGAGGCGCCGCTGCCCGGCCGCATCATGAGAGCTGCGGCGCCGCTCTGTGTCATGTTTACCGCTGTGTCTCAGGTTTTAGTCCCATAGAGCTATTTTAGCTCGTCATCGTTACGTTATCGTCATTAAAAAAAGGGGCGTCAACGAAATGACATCGTTATCGTCTTCGTTGACGAAAACAACACTGGCTCTCAGGAGCCGAGATGGACCAGTGTGAGTCAGATGTTTGTCACTCTGGAATAAACACACTGCAGACGCTTCTGTACAGTTTTATTAGTGGATTGAATAAGTGGGTGAATACAGTAGTTGTGTCTCTGGTTGACGTCACCTGTAGTTTCATTCGTGATCAGTGGAGGATGTGGAGGTGCTGCTATAGCTGTGTTTTTAAACTCACCGTGTTATTGTTATTGTTGTTTTGTATTTTGTTGTTGTTGCTTTTATGTGTCCCGCTGAGTCCATAATACAGTTGAATAGAATTGATATTGAGGAGCAGATGATTCTCTGAATAAGTCGTCCTCCTTTGAGACTTTACGCACAAGTTCAAACACATTTCTGTTCAGATCAGGTTTAGTTTAGCTCCGTTTATCCTGCAGTCTCACATTATTTCCAACATTAATAATAGGTTTATATCTCATTAAACGCCTAAATAAATGTGTCAAATGAGAGATGAATGAAGAAGAGTAAAAACAGCTCATGATGGATTTTAAAATGACAGAGAAATGATCCGAGTGAAACGACTGCTGTGGAGACAAAGGCTGATGTGGATCTGTCCAGACCTTATGGTCATGTGACTAAACTGACCAATGGGCCGGGGCCACAATATTCACTGAAATAAGAGTCAGGCTGCTTTAAAACAGCAACACCAAACAGCTACTCCAGTAAAAGTACATAAGTACTTGGGGAAATACTCGAGTAACTATTGGAGTAAAGTCTGATTCATGTTTCAGTTTCATGTTAATGGAACAAAACAACAAATAATGTGAAATTCTTTTGTTCCAAAGAATAATCCATAAACTTTAGCCGAAGGAAAGTAAAGTAAGATACGAAAGAAATAAGATCTAATGAGTTTTTAGTGTACTGTTACTTTAAAATAAATGACTGCAGTAGAAGTAAAAGTACTGCGTGATACTCTACGTGCAGTTAGTGGAAACAGTTACATAAAAGTACTTAGTGAAAGTAACTGAGTACTCCCCGCCTCGGCCAATGGGAGCAGAGGATTACTGTGTTAGTTCTGCACGCTCTGTGTCCTCCTCTAGGGGGCACCACCACATTCAATGAACTGACACTGAGCAGAGATTGTGAGAAGAAGAAACTCTGATTTAAACCAACCTGAACAAACCACGAAGAGGCGGGAATAATCTGAGTCACCGGGAGAGACAGTCTCTCACAGAGCTCTTCTTCTTCACACAGGAAGTGCGGACGCTCCACACTTTACTGACAGACCCGTCTCTCACTTCTGTAGAAACAGGAAATCCACAGTCCAGGTCTCGACACACCGGCGGCTGCAGACTCCAGGTCCAGCTGTAAGAGGTCACTCGTCTCCACTCTCCTCTGAGCTCCGCCTCCAGCGTCCCCTCACAGCGACTGGCCCCTCCACCAGCCTCAGCAGCTCTGGACACAAACACAGTTGAGCCCCGCCCTCTACAGGCCCCGCCCCTGGCCCTGCCCTTTACCTTTGCAGGTGAGGTTGAGAGTGGGGCAGGTCTCTGGGCCGGTCCTGGTCCGGGGACAGTCCATCAGCTTAGACTCGTGGCCCTCACAGTGGAACGTCTGCCCCAGAGGAGAGAGCGCCCCCTGGAGGAGAGGAGCCCCACAGCCCAGCTCCCTGCACAGCACCTCTGCCCCGCGACGGTCCAAGGCCCCTCACAGACCCGGCCCAGGACTGGGCCAAGGACTGGTCCTGGAACTGCAGAGATCCTGAACACAGGCTCCGCCCCCGACCAGCCGCACCGAGTCTGAGGGTACACACATGAGTCACAGTCTGAGGTCACACATGAGGTCACAGTCTGAGGGCACACACATGAGGTCACAGTCTGAGGGCACACACATGAGGTCACAGTCTGAGGTCACAGTCTGAAGGTACAAACATGAGTCACAGTCTGAGGGCACACACATGAGGTCACAGTCTGAGGACTTTTATCTTTCATGTAAAGTGCTTTGTGACCATGTCTGTGAAAGGCGCTATATCATAAAGATCTTCTTCTTTTACTTCAGTAAAGTCTTTGCCCTTTAAGTGACATCAATGAAAACTATGAGTTGGATTATTTATTACTGTAGTATTTCAGACTCACCTGAACAGTTCAGCTCCGGACTCCTCTCAGAGCGACTTGTGCCGGAGAGAAAACAGTCGATCAGTGAAGAGTCGTCACAGAGGTCAGGATTGAGATCAACTGCTTCTCTTTCTGAAACTGTTTTCATCTCCAGACTCAGAACAGAACCACAGTCCAGCTCTGCACACACTCTGTTTCCAAACCACAGAGGTTCGAACCATGTATTCACTTCAGTCCAGTCCTGTCCCGCCCTCTGCACCTGCAGCCGCCCTGACAGCGACTGTTACCATCGACCAACCTCAGACTGTACGGCTCTGAAACAACAGGCAGTGACAGAGTGGTTAGCTGTGTGTCAGTGGCAGAGTGGTTAGCTGTGTGCAGTGGCAAGAGTGTTACTGTGTGCAGTGCAGAGTGTTAGCGTGTGTCAGTGCAGAGTGGTAGCTGTGTGTCAGTGGCAGGAGTGGTTAGCTGTGTGTCATTGCAGGTAGTGGGTTAGCCCTGTGTCAGTGGCAGAGGGTTAGTCTGGCATGGCAGAGTGGTTAGCTGTGTGTCAGTTGGCAGAGTGGTAAGCTGTGTTGTCATGGCAGAGTGGTAGCTGTGTCAGTGGCAGAGTGGTTAGCTGTGGGTCAGTGGCAGAGTGGTTAGCTGTGTGTCAGTGCAGAGTGGTAGCTGTGCTGTCAGTGCAGAGTGGTTAGCTGGTGTGTTAGTGCAGAGTGGTTACTGTGTGTCAGGCAGAGTGGTAGCTGTGTGTCAGTGGCAAGATGGTAGCTGTGTCATGGCAGAAGGGTAGCTGTGTCAGTGGCGAAGGGTTACTGTTGGTCAGTGGCAGATGGTTAGCTGTGTGTCAGTGGCAGAGTGGTTAGCTGTGTGTCAAGTGCAAGAGTGGTAGCTGTGTGCAGGGCAGAGTGGTTAGCTGTGTGTCAGTAGCAGAGGGTACTGTGTGTCAGTAGCAAGTGGTTAGCTGTGTGTCAGTAGCAGAGTGGTTTACTGTGGTGTCAGTGAGCAGACCGTGTTAAGCTTGTGTCAAGTAAGCATAGTGGTAGCGTGTGTCAGTGGCAGAGGGGTTCAGCCTGTGTGTCAGTGCAGAGTGGTTAAGCTGTGGTCCAGTAGCAGAAGTGGTAGCTGTGTCCAAGTGGCTAGAGGGTTAGCTGTGTGTCAGTGGCCAGAGTGTTAGCTGTGTGTAGTGGAGAGTGTTAGCTGTGTCAGTGCAGAGTGGTTAGCGGTTCAGTGGCAAGTGGTTAGCTGTGCAGTGGCAGAGTGGTTACTGTGTTGTCAGGGGCAGAGTGTTAGCGTGTGTCAGTAAGCTAGAGTGGTTAGCTGTGTCAGTGCAGAGTGGTAGCTGTGTTCAGTGGCAGAGTGTTAGCTGTTGTCAGTGCAGAGTGTAGCTGTGTGTCAGTGGCAGAGTGGTTAGCTGTGTCAGTGGCAGAGTGGTTAGCCTGGATGTGTCAGTGGCAGAGTGGTAGCTGTGTCAGTGGCAGAGTGGTTAGCTGTGTTAAGTGGCAAAGAGTGGTAAGCTGTGGTCAAGTGCCAGAGGTTTACTTGACAGTGGCTAGAAGGGTTAGCTGTGTTCAGTGGCCAGAGTTGGTTTAGCTGTGTGTCATGGCAGAGTGGTAGCTGTGTCAGTGGCAAGAGTGGTTAGCTGTGTGTCAGGTAGAGTGGTTAGCTAGTGTCAGGTCAGAGTGGTTAGCTGTGTCAGTGGCAGAGTGGTTACTGTGTGTCAGTAAGCCAGAGTGGTGTAGCCTGTGTCAGTAGCAGAGTGGTTAGACTTGTGTGTCATGCAGAGTGGTTAGCCTGTGTGTCAGTGGCAGAGGTGGGTTAGCTTGTCAGTACAGAAGTGTTAGCTTGTGTCAGTGGCAGAGTGGTTAGCTGTGTGTCAGTGGCAGAGTGGTAGCTGTGCAGTAGCTAGAGTGTTAGCTGTGTGTCAGTGGCAAGAGTGGTTAGCTGTGTCAGTGCAAGTGGTTAGCTGTGTGTCAGTTGCAGGTGTTTAGCTGTGTGTCCAGTGACGAGTGTTAGCTTGTGTGTCAGTGGCAGAGTGGTTGCCTGTAGTGGCAGAGTGGTTAGCTGTGTGTCAGTAGCAAAGTGTAGCTGTGTGTCAATGTGGCAGAGTGGTTAGCTGTGCATGGCAGAAGTGGTAGCTGTGGTCATTGCAAAGTGTTTAAGCTGTGTGCACTTGGCAGAGTGGTTAGCTTGTCAAGTGGCAGAGTGTTAGCCTGGGTGTCAGGCAAGTGGTAGTCTGTGGGTCAGTGGCAAGTGGTAGCTGTGTGTCAGTGACAGAGTGGTTAGCGTGGTGTCAGTGGCAAGTGGTTAGCGTGTGTCAGTGGCAGAGTGGTTACCGGTGTCAGTGGCAGAGTGGTAGCGTGTGTTCCAGTGTCAGAAGTGGTAGCTGTGTCAGTACAGAGTGGTAAGCTGTTGCAAGTGCAGAGGGGTTACTGTGGTTCAGTAAGCAGAGTGTACTGTGTGTCAGTGGCAGATGGTTAGCTAGTGTCAGTGCAAGTGGTTGCTGTGTCAAGCAGAGTGGTTAGCTGTGTGTCAGTGGCCAGAGTGTTTAGCTGTGTCAGTGGCGAGGGTTAGCTGTTCAGGGCAAGAGTGTTAGACTGTGTGTCAGTGGGCGAAGGTGTAGCCTGTGTGTCATGCAGAGTGGTTAGCTGTGTGTCAGTGACAGAGTGGTTAGCCATGTTTCAGTGCAGAGTGGTTAGCCGTGTGTCAGTGCAGAGTGATTAGCTGGTGTCAAGTGGCAAGTGTAGCTGTGTCAGAGCAAAGTGGTTAGCTGTGTCATGGCAGAGTGGTTAAGCGTGTCAGTGGCAGAGTGTTAGCTTGTCAGTGGCAGAGTGGTTAGCTGTGTGTCCAGTGCAAGTGGTTACTGTTGTCAAGTGCAGAGGGTTAAGCTGTGTGCAGTGGCAGAGTGGTTTACCGTGTGTCAGTTGCAGAGTGGTTAGCTGTGTCAGTGGCAAGTGGTTAGCTGTGGTCAGTGGCAGAGTGTAGCCGTGTGTCAGTGGCAGAGTGTTAGCGTGTGTCATGGCAGAGTGGTTACTGGTGCCTCAGTGTCAGAGTGGTTACTGTGTGTCAGGACAAGTGTTAGCTGTGTCATAGCAAGTGGTGAGCGTGTGTCAGTGGCAGAGTGGTAGCCGTGGTCAGTGGCAGAGTGGTAGCCGTGTGTCAGTGGCACGAGTGTTAGCTGTGTCAGTAGCAGAGTGGTTAGTCCGGTGTCATGGCAGAGTGGTAGGCTGTGTGCAGTAGCAGAGTGGTTAGCCGTGTGTCAGTGTCAGAGTGGTAGCCGTGTGTCAGTGGTCAGAGTGTTAGCTGTGTGCAGTAGCAAGTGGTTAGCTTGTCAGTGACAAGAGTGTTAGGCGTGTCAAGTGAACAGAGTGTAGCTGTGTCCAGTAGCAGAGTGGTTAGCTTGTGGTCAGTGGCAGAGTGGATTAGCTGTGTGCAGTGTCAGAGTGTTAGCTGTGTCAGTAGCAGAGTGGTTAGCTGTGTCAGGACAAGGTTAGCTTTGTCAGTGAGCAGAGGTTAGCGTGGTCAGTGGCAGAAGTGGTTAGCTGTGTGTCCAGTACAAGGGTTAGCTGTGTGCAGGGCAGATGGTTAAGCTGTTGTGTCAAGGCAGAGTGTTAGCGTGTTCATAGCAGGGTGGTTAGCTGTTGTCCAGTGGCAAAGTGGTAGCTGTGTCAAGTGGCAGAGTGGTTAGCGTTGTCCAAGTGGCAGAGTCGGTTAGCTGTGTCAGTGGCAGAGTGGTTAGCTGTGTGTCAGTGCAGAGTGGTTAGCTGTGTGTCATGGCGAGGGTTAGCCGAGGTCAGTGGCAGATGGTACTGTGTCAGTGGCAGAGTGCGCTAGCTTGGGTGTCAGTGGCAGAGTGGTTAGCTGTGTGTCAAGTGGCAGAGTGGTTATGCTGTGTGTCAGTGGCAGAGGGTTAGCTGTGTCAGTGGCAGAGTTAGCTGTGTGTCAGTGGCAGAGGGTTAGCTGTGCAGTGCAGAGTGGTTAGCTGTGTGTCAGTGGCAGAGTGGTTAGCTGTTGTGTCAGTGTCAAGTGGTTACTGTGTCAGTGGCAGAGTGGTTAACTGTGGTCAGTGGCAGAGTGGAGCTGTTGTCAGTGGCAGGAAGTGTGAGCTGTGTCCAGTGGCAAGAGTGGGTTGCTGTGGCAGTGGCAGAGTGGTTAGCTGTGTGTCCATGTCAGAGGGTAGCTGTTGTCAGTGCAGAGTTAGCTGTGTCAGTGCAGATGGTTAGCTGGTGTGTCCATAGCAGAGTGTAAGCTGTGTGCAGTAGCCCAGCAGTGTTTAGCTGTGTCAGTAGGCAGAGTGTTAGCTCGTGTGTCAGTGGCAGAGTGGTAGCTTGTGTCCATGGCAGAGTGGTTAGCTGTGTCAGACAAGTGGTTAGCCTGTGTCAGGGCAAGAGTGTTAGCTGTGTCAGTAGCAAGTGTTAGCTGTGTGTCAGTGGCAGAGTGTTTACTATGTGTCAGTGGAAGAGCCTGGTTACTGTGTCAGTGGCAGAGGGTTAGCTGTGTGTCATGACAGAGTGTTAGCTTGTGTGTCAGTGGCAGAGTGTAGCTGTGTCAGTGCAAGTGGTTACGTTGTGTTCCAGTAGCAAGAGTGGAGCTGGTGTGTCAAAGTGGCAGAGTGTTAGCTGTGTTCCAGTGGCAGAGTGGTAGCCGTGGTCAGGGCAGAGTGGTAGCTGTGTCATTGCCAGAGTGGTTAGCTGTGTGTCCAGTGGCAGAGTGGTAGCTATGTCAGTGCAGAGTGGTTAGCTGTGGCATAGCACGAGTGGTTGCTGTGTGTCAGTGGCAGAGTGTAGCTGGTCATTGGCAGAGTGGTATGCTGTGTGTCAGTTGGCAGATGTAGGCTGGTCAGAGTGGCAGAGTGGTTAAGCTGTGTGTCAGTGGCAGAGTGTTACGCGTGTGTCAGTGACAGAGTGGTTTAGCTGTGTAGTCAGTGTCAGAGTGTCAGCTGTGGTCAGTGGCAGAGTGGTTAGCCGTGTGTCAGTGGCAGAGTGTTAGCTTGTGTCAGTGCCAGAGTGGTTACTTGTGTCAGTAAGCAGAGTGGTTAGCTTGGTCGTGGCAGAGTGTTAGCTGTGTCAGTGGGCAGAGTGTTAGCTGTGTCAGTAGCAGAGTGTTAGCTGTGTGTCCCAGTGGCAGAAGTGGTTAGCTGTGTCCAGTGGCAGAGTGGTTAGCTGTGTCAAGTGGGCAGAGTTGTTATGCTGTGTGTCAGTGGCAGAATGGTTTAGCTGTGTGTCAGTGGCAAGTGGTTACTGTGTGTCAAGTGACAGAGTGCGTAAGCCGTGTGTCAGGGCAGAGTGGTTAGGCCGGTGTCATGCAGATGTTAGCTGTGTGTCAAGTGGCAAGTGATTAGCTTGTGTTCAGGCAAGAGTGTTAGCTGTGTCAAGTAAGCAAAGGGGTTAGCTTTGTCAGTGCAGAGTGTAGCTGTTCATTTGTGGCATGAGTGGTTAGCGTGTCAAGTGAGCAGAGTGGTTTTAGCTGTGTTGTCAAGTGGCAGAGTGGTTAGCTGTTCAGGGCAGAGGTTTAGTGTGGTCAGTGGCAGAGTGTTAGTGTGTCAGTGACAGAGTGGTTAGTGTGTCGTGGCAAGAGGGTTAGTGTGTCAGTGACCAGAGTGGGGTTAGTGCCTTGGGGTGGGGGGGGTTTGGGTCCCAGTGGCAAGTGGTAGCCGTGTTGTCAGTGGCAGAGTGGTACCGTGCTCAGTGGCAGAGTGGTTAGCTGTGTGTTCATGTCACAGTGGTAGCTGGTGTGTCATGACAGAGTGGTTACTGTGTCAGTGGCAGAGTGGTTAGCCTGTTCAGTGACAGAGTGGTTAAGCCGCGTTGCAGTGGCCAGAGGGTTACCGTGTGTATCAGTGGCAGAGTGTTAGCTGTGTGCAGGGCAGAGGTTTAGCCCTGTGTCAGTGGACAGAGTGGTTAGCTGTGTCCAGGCAGATGGTTAGCCGTGTGTCAGTGCAGAGTGGTAATGTTCTAGCAAGTGGTAGCCGTGTTGTCCATGGCAGAGTGGTTAAGCCGTGTGTCATGGCAAGAGTGGTTAGCCGTGGGTCAGTGGAGAAGTGTTAGCTGTGTCAGTAGCAGAGTGGTTAGCCGTGTGTCAGTGGCAAGTGGTTAGCTGTGTGTCATATGCCAGAGGGTTAGCCGTGTGTCAGTGCAGAGTGGTTAGCCGTGTGTCAGTGCAGAGCTGGTTAGCTGGTCAGTAGCAGAGTGGTTAAGCTGGTCAGGTGAACAGAGGGTTAGCTGTGTCAGTGACCAGAGTGTTAGCTGGGTCAGTAGCAGAGGGTTAGCTGTGTGTTATTGGCAGAGTGGTTAGCTGGGTCAGTGGCAGAGCGGTTAGTGTGTCATGGCAGAGCGGTTAGTGTGTCAGTGGCAGAGCGTTAGGTGTCAAAGTGGACAGAGCGGTTAGTGGTGTCGGTAACAGAGGTTAGCTGTGCCATAGCAAGAGTGGTTAGCTGTTCAGTGACAAGAGTGTTAGCTGTGTCAGGTCCAGAGTGGTACTGTGTCAGTAGCAAGTGTTACTGTGTCAGTGCAAGAGTGTTAGCTGTGTGTCAGTGGCAGAGTGGTTAGCTGTTCAGTGGCAGAGGGTAGCTGTGTGGTCAGTGCAAGTGGTAGCTTGTCAGTGGCAAGAGTGTATAGCTGTGTGTCAGTACAGAGTGGCTTTAGCTGTGTGTCAGTGGCAAGAGTGGTTAGATTGTCAGTGCAGAGTGGTTAGCGTGTGTCAGTGGCAGAGTGGTTAGCTGTGTGTCAGTGGCAGAGTGGTAGCTGTGTGCAGTGGCAGAGTGGTAGCTGTGACTGGCAGAGGTTAAGTCCTTGTGTGCATAGCAGAGTGGTTAGCTGTGGAGGTCAGAGTGGTTAGTGTGGTGTCAAGTGGCAGAGTGGTAGGCTGTTGTCCAGTGGCAGAAGGTTACTGTGGCGTGGCTAGAGGGTAGCTGTGCAGTTGCAGAGTGGTTAGCTGTTGTGTCAGTGTCAGAGTGGTTACTGTGTCAGTGCAGAGTGGTTACTGTGTCAGTGGCAAGGTAGCTGTGTGTCAGTGTCAGAGTGGTTACTGTGTGTCAGTGGCAGAGGTTTTAGCTGTGTAGTGGCCAGAGTTGGTTACTGTGTGTCAGTGTCAAGTGGTTAAGCTGTGTGCAGTGCAGGGAGTGGTAAGCTGTGTGTCGAGGGCAGAGGTGGTTAGCTGTGGTGCAGTGGCAGAGGTGGTTAGCTGTGTGTCAGTGCAGAAAGAGTGGTACTGTGTGTCAAGGTGGCAGAGTGGTTAGCGTGTCAGTGGCAGAGTGGTGTAGGCTGTGGTCATGTCCAGAGTGGTTTAGGCTGGTGTGTCAGTGGCAGAGGTGGTAGCTGGTCAAGTGTGCAGAGTGTAGCCGTGGTCAGTGGCAGAGTGGTTAGCCGTGGTGTCAGTGGCAGAGTGGTTAGCTGTGCAGGTGCAGAGTGTTAGCGTGTGTCAGGTGAGCAGAGTGGTTACCTGTGTGGCAGTGGCGAGAGTGGGTGTAGCTTGTGTCAGTGGCAGAGTGGTTAGCGTGTGTCAGTGACAGAGTGTTAAGCTTGTGTCAGGTGCAAATAGGTGGTTAGCCGTGTGGTCAGTGGAAGAGGAGGGTTGAGCTGTGGTGTCAGGGCAGATGTTTAGCCTGGGTCAGTGGCAAGTGTTAGCTTGTGTGTCAGTGACAGAGTGGTTTAGCTGTGGTGTCAGGTGGCAGAGTGGTTAGCTGTGTGCAGGGTCAGAGTGGTTTAGCTGTGTGGTCAGTGGCAGGAGTGGTTAGCCCGTGGTCCAGTGTCAGATGGTAAGCTGTGTCAAGTACAGAGTGGTTAGCCGTGTGTCATGTAGCAAAGTGGTTGAAGCTGTGTGTCCAGTGTCAGAGTGGTGAGCTGTGTGTCAGTAGCATAGTGGTTAGCTGTGTCAGTTAGCGAGAGTTGGTTAGCCGGTGTCAGTAGCAAGTGGTTACTGTGTTGTCAGTACAGATGTTAGCGTGTGTCAGTAGCAAGAGTGTAGGCTGTGTGTAGTGGCAGAGGTTAGCTGTGTGTCAGTAAGCAGAGTGTTAGCTGTGGCAGTGGCGAGTGGTTAGCCCGTGTGGTCAGTGGCAGAGTGGTAGCTGTGTGTCCAGTGGAGAGGGTAGTACTGGTGTGTGCAGTGGCAGAAGTGGGGTAGCTGTGTGTCAGTGGCATGAGGAGCCTGTGTTGTCAGTGTCCAGAGTGGTTAGCTGTGTTCAGTGGCTAGTAGTGGACTGTGGTGTCAGTGACAGAGGTTAGCGTGGTGTCACGTGGCAGGAGGTGTTAGGCTTGTGTCAGTGGCAGAGTGGTTAGGCGTGTGGGTATGAAAGAGTGTTAGCTGTGTGCAGTGGCAGAGTGTTAGCTGTGTTGTCAGTGGCAAGTGGTTACTGTGTGTCAGTGGCAGAGTGTAGCTGTGGTCCAGTTAGCAGAGTGGGTTAGCTGTGTGTCAGTGACAGGAGTGCTTATGCTGGTGTGTCAGTGGCAGAGTGGTGTAGCTTGTCAGTGCAGGAGTGTTAGCTGTGGTGTCAGTGGCAAGTGGTTAGCCTGTGTCAGTGTCAGAGTTAGCCTTGTCAGGTATCGAGTGGTTAAGCCGTTGTCCAGTAGCAGAAGTGGGTTAGCTGGGTGTCCAGTGTCATGAAGTGTTAGCTGTGTCAGTAGAGAGTGTTAGCCGTGTGTCAGTAGCAGAGTGGTTAAGCTGTGTGTCAGGACAGAGTGGTTAGCTTGTGCAGTGGCAGATGGTTTAGCGTGGGCAGTGTCAGAGTGGTTAGCTGTGTGTCAGTTGGCAAGTGGTTGAGCAAGGGTGTCAGTTCAGAGTGGTTAGCTCTGTTGTAGTACAGAGTGGTACTGTGTGTCAAGTGACAGAGTGGTTAGCTGTGTCAGTAGCAGAAGTGTTAGCTGTGTGTCAGTGTCCAAGTGGTAGCTGTGTCAGTGCAGAGTGGTTAGCTTGTGTTCAGTAGCAGAGTGTTAGCTGTGTGTCATGCGAGAGGTGGTTAAGCTGTGTCAGTGGCAAGAGTGGTTAAGCTGTGTGTCAGTTAGCGAGAGTGGTAAGCTTGTCAGGTACAGAAGTGGTTAGCTGTGTGTCAGTGCAGAAGTGGTAGCTGTGTCAGTAAGCAGAGTGTTGCTGTTGTGCAGTGGCTAGAAGTTGGGTTAGCTGTGTCAGTGGCAGAGTGGTTAGCTGTGTCAGTGGCAGAAGTGTGGTTAGCTGGTGTCCAGTAGCAGAGTTGGTAGCTGTGTCCCAGTGCCAGAGTGGTTAGCTGTTGCAGCTAGCAGAGTGGTAGCTGTGTCAGTAGCAGAAGGGTTACTGTGTGTATTAGTGGCAAGTGGGTTAGCTTGTGTGTCCAGAAGCAAGAGTGGTAGCTGTGTGTTAGGTGCAGAGTGAGCTGTGTTCAGTAGAGAGTGGTTAGCTGGTGTTAGTGCAAGAGGGTAGCCTGTGTGTCAGTGGCAGAGTGGTTAGCCTTGTCAGTAGCAGAGTGGTTAGCTTGCAGTAAGCAGAGTGGTTAGCTGTGTTCAGTGGCAGAGTGGTTAGCTGTGTCAAGTGGAGAGTGGTTAGCTCCGTCAGTAGCAGAGTGGGTGTAGCTGTGTGTCAGTGGCAGAGTGGTTAGCTGTCAGTTGGCAGAGTGGTTAGCTGTGTGTCAGTGGCAGAGTGGTTAGCTGTGTGTCAGGTGGCAGAGGGGTAGCTGTGGTCAGTAGCAGAGTGGTTAGCTTGTGTGTCAGAGCAGAGGGGTTAGCTGTGTCCAGTACAGAGTGGTAGCTGTGTCAGGACAGAGTGGTTAGCTGTGTGTCAGTAGCAGAGTGTTAGCTGTTTGTCATGTCAGATGTAGCTGTGTCAGTAAGCAGTAGTGTTAGCTGTG
The DNA here is from genome assembly GCA_007210695.1 of Neogobius melanostomus. NCBI lineage: Eukaryota > Metazoa > Chordata > Actinopteri > Gobiiformes > Gobiidae > Neogobius > Neogobius melanostomus. The sequence goes on along the minus strand of VHKM01000533.1, from coordinate 378,182 downwards.
TCAGTACAGAGTGGTTATCCTGTGTCAGTGACAGATGTGGTTAGCTGTGTCATAGCAGAGTGGTAGCTGTGTGTCAGTGGCAGAGGGTTAGCTTGTGTCAGTGTCAGAGTGGTTAGCTGTGTCAGTAGCCCTCAAGTGGTTATGCTGTGTCAGGAACAGAGTGGTTAGCTGTGTGTCAGTAGCAAGTGGTTAAGCCTTGTGTCAGTGTCAGAGTGTTGCTGTGTCAGTACAAGAGTGGTTAGCTGTGTCAGTAAGCAGATGTTAGCTGTGTGTCAGTGGACAGAGTGGTGAGCTGTGTGTCAGTGCAGAGCCGTGGTAGACTGTGTGTCAGTGGCAGAGTGGTTAGCTGTGTCAGTGCAAGTGTTAGCTGTTGGTCATAGCAGAGTGTTAGGCTGTGGTCAAGTGGCAGAGTGGTAGCTGTGTCAGTGGCAGAGTGGTTAGCTGGTGTCATGGCCCACGAAGGTGGTTTAGCTAGTGTGCAGTGCAGAGTCGTTTAGCTGTGTGTCAGTGGCAGAGTGGTTAGCTGTGTCAGTGGCAGAGTGGTTAGCTGTGTGTCAGTGGCAGAAGTGGTTAGCTGGTGTCAGTAGCAGAGTGGTTAGCTGTGTGTCAGTGTCAGAGTGGTTAGCTGTTGTCAGTGCAAGAGTGGTTAGCGTGTGTCATGTCGAGAGTGGTTAGCTGTGTGTCAGTGACAGAGTGAGTTAGCTTAGTGAGTCAGTCAGGAGTGGTTAGCTTGCTGTCATGACAGGTGGTTAGCTGCTGTGTCAGTGGCGCCCCAGAGTGGTTAGCCGTGTCAGTGACAGAGTGGTTAGCTTGTGTGTTCAGGAACAGAGAATGGTTAGCTGTGTGTCAGTACAGAGTGGTAGCTGTGTGTCAGTGGCAGAGGTTGTTAGGCGATAGTCAGTGGAGTGGGTTAGCGAGTGTGTCAGTTGACAGAGTGGTTACTGCTGTGTCAGTGCAGATTGGTAGCGTGTGTCAGTGGCAAGTTGGTAGCTGTGTTCAGTGTCAGAGTGGTTAGCCGTGTGTCATAGCAGAGTGGTTAAGCTGTGTCAGGTAGCAGAGTTCTGGTTAGCCGGCTGTGTCATAGGCAGAGTGGTTAGCTGTGTGTCAGTGTCAGATGGTTAGCGTTCGTGCAGAGTGGGTTAGCGTGTGTCAGTAGCAGAGTGTCGTTAGCTGTGTTCAGTGACAGAGTGGTTAGCTGTGTGTCAGTGGCAGTAGTGGTTAGCTGTGTGTCAGTGTCAGGTGGTAGCTGTGTGTCCAGTGGCAGAGTGGTTAGCTTGGTTGTGTCATGTCAGAGTGGTTAGCTGTGTGTCAGTGACAGAGTGTAGCTGTTGTCCAGTAGCAAGTTGGTTAGCTTGTGTGTCAGTGTCCAGAGTGTTAGCATGTGTCAGTGCAGAGGGTTAGCTGTGTGTCAGTAGCAGAGTGGTTAGCTGATGTGTCCAGTGTCAGAGTGGTTAGCTGTGTCAGTGGCAGAAGTGGTAGCTGTGTGTCAGTAGCAGAGTGGTTAGCTGTGTGTCAGTGTCAGAGTGGTTAGCTGTGTGTCAGTGGCAGAGTTGGTTAGCTGTGTGTCAGTAGCAGAGTGGTTAGCTGTGTCAGTGGCAGAGTGGTTACTGTGTGTCAGTAGCAGAGTGTTTAAGCTGTTGTGTCAGTAGCAGAGTGGGTTAGCTGTGTGTCAGTGTCAGAGTGGTTAGCCTTTCAGTGACAGAGTGGTTAGCGGTGTGTCAGTAGCAGAGTTGGTTAGGCGTGTGTCAGTGCAAGAGTGGTTAGCTGTGTGTCAGTAGCCAGAGTGGTTAGCTTGTGTTGTCAGTGGCAGAGTGGATTAAGCTGTGTGTCAGTAGCAGAGTGGTTTAGCTGTATGGTCAGTGACAAGAAGTGCGTTAGCTGTTGTCAGTGCAGAGTGGTTAGCTGTGTGTTCATGTCGAGTGGTTAGCGTTTCGTGCAGATGGAGCTGGTGTTGTCAGTCTAGCAGCCAGAGTGGTTAGCTGTGTGTTCAAGTGGCAGAAAGGGTTAGCTGTGTCAGTGGCAGAGTGGTTAAGCCTGTGTGTCAGTAGCAGATGTTAGCTGTGCGTCAGTAGCAGAGTGGTTTTAGGCTGTTGTCAGTGGCAGAGTGGTTAGCTGGTCGTCAGTGCAGAGTGGTTAGCTGTGTTCAGTAGCAGGAGTTGTTAGCTGGTCAGTAAGGGCAGAGTGGTTAAGCTTGTGTCAGTAGCAGGATGGTTAGCTGTTTTTTTTTCTTCAGTAGCAGAGTGGTAGCTGTGTGTCAAGTGGCAGAGTGGTTAGCTGGTGTCAGTAGCAGAGTGGTTAGCTGTGCTGTCAGTGGCAGAGTGGTTAGCTGTGTGTCAGTGGCCAGAAGTGGTTAGACTGTGTGTCAGACAGAGTGGTTAAGCTGTATGTTCATAGCAGGAGTGGTTAGCGTGTGTCAGTAGCAGAATGGTTAGCTGTGTGTCATGGCAGAGGATTTAGCTGCTGTGTCAGTAGGCAGAGTGGTTAGCTGTGTCAGTGCAGAGTGGTTAGCTGAGTGTCAGTAGCAGAGTGGTTAGCTGTTGTCAGTAGCAGAGTGCGTTTAGCTGTGTGTCAGTGGCAGAAGTGGTTAGCTGTGTCAAAGTAGCAGAGTGGTTAGCTGTGTCAGTAGCAGAGTGTTAGCTGGTTGTGTCAGTGCAGAGTGGTTTAGCTGTATGTGTCAGTAGCAGAGTGGTTAGCTGTGTTGTCAGTAGCAGGTGGTTTAGCTGTGTTCAGTTAGCATAGTTTTGTAGTGGCAGAGTGTTAGCTGTGTGTCAGTAGCAGAGTGGTTAGCTGTGTGTCAGTAGCAGAGTGGTTAGCTGTGTGTCAGTAGCAGAGTGGTAGCTGTGTCAGTGCAGAGTGGTTAGCTGTGTGTCAGTGCAGAGTGGTAGCTGTGTCAGTAGCAGAGTGGTTAGCTGTGTCAGTAGCAGAGTGGTTAGCTGTGTGCAGTGGCAGAGTGGTTAGCTGTGTCAGTGGCAGAGTGGTTAGCTGTGTGTCAGTAGCAGAGTGGTTAGCTGTGTGTCAGTGGCAGAGTGGTTAGCTGTGTGTCAGTAGCAGAGTGGTTAGCTGTGTGTCAGTAGCAGAGTGGTTAGCTGTGTGTTAGTGGCAGAGTGAGCTGTGTGTCAGTAGCAGAGTGGTTAGCTGGTGTGTCAGTGGCAGAGTGGTTAGCTGTGTCAGTGGGCAGAGTGGTTAGCTGTGTGTCAGTAGCAGAGTGGTTAGCTGTGTCAGTGGCAGAGTGGTAGCTGTGTGTCAGTAGCAGAGTGGTTAGCTGTGTGTCAGTAGCAGAGTGGTTAGCTGTGTGTCAGTGCAGAGTGGTTAGCTGTGTGTCCAGTAGCAGAGTGGTTAGCTGTGTGTCAGTAGCAGAGTGGTTAGCTGTGTGTTAGTGGCAGAGTGGTTAGCTGTGTGTCAGTGGCAGAGTGATTAGCTGTGTGTCAGTAGCAGAGTGGTTAGCTGTGTCAGTGGCAGAGTGGTTTAGCTGTGTCAGTAGCAGAGTGGTTAGCTGTGTCAGTGGCAGAGTGGTTAGCGCGGGGTGTCCTCAACATAACGTTTTTAAAGATGTGCTTGAGGTTAAACAAATGTCTAAATCTTAACAATTAAGAGTTTAACCCAAAAAACAAGGAGACATTTAAATGTTTACAGAAGGTTTTTTTTCACCTATAGTTGTGCTCAGAAGTTCACATACCCTGACAGAATTTTAGATTTTTGACTATTTTTCAAACAAAACATTTTTAACAGGTTTTTTTCACTGTGTGAAGTCATTTATGTTCAAACAACTGAGTTTATTGTTTTTAACTTTTTAACCCCCACCTGAACCCAGCACATTTCCTTTACCCAAATATAAAAGCTTCTAGAAAAAAGCGTCAAAACGGCGATGTAAACGAGGATGAAAGTCACAAAAACGAACAGAAAAGCAACAAAAAAGTGGGAAAAAAGAGCTTTCAAATGTACCCTTTCAGATTTGGGTAAAGCTGAACTCGGTTAAGGCGGGGATAAAGAGGTTAACATTTAACAAACTGTATCAATGTGTTTTTCTATTAAAACACAAAATGATTTACATTAAATAATTTCCAACATACAAATGTAAAAACAGAAATGAGTCCTGGACCTCCAGCTAAAATGACAACATCACAGTTTAATGATGAACATGTTAATAACATGTGAAAACAACACAAAGGCTGATTCCGAAACCGTGAAATTGGTAAGAGGTCTAACGCCAAACCGGATGTGCGTCAGCGTCCGCCATGATAAGTAGCCTCCGAATTGGGCTGTCAGTTAGGAAGGAGTTAGGGAAAGGAGCCTCAATGCTAACTATCATAGCCACTTTAGCATAGGGACCACTGATGCTAACTATCATAGCCACTTTAGCATAGGAGCTTCTGATGCTAACTCACTGGCGATTAGGAGCCATGTGCCATCCCATAAGCCACTGCGCCGCATGCCCGCCCCCCTCGCCCCACCCTCGAGGACGATTCTTCATGCTTTGATTGACAGGTGCACAATTCATTAAAAATATATATATAAGAGATTCTGCACAAGCCAAACTTTATGAAAGTGACGAAATACATGTTAGAGTCATCACAGCTCAGTCACAGCCTCAGTAAATGGCTTAAGTGAAGCAGTGCAGTTTTTGCTTTTGCATTTATTTAGTAGAAACTTAAGCCACATGGCTAATTTGCATACTGTAGCTTCATGAAACAGCTGTTGAGATAAAATAAGGCTAAATGAAAATGTAATGGATCATTTGGATTTTTTTCTTTTCTTAAATGTCTTTATTTGGACACTATGTTGTTGTTGCATATGCACTACAGTAGGGGGCGGCATGCGCTTTTGTTTGCCTGCCAATATCCTTAAAGAAGAAGAAGAACAGCTGTTGGTGATGTCACTTCCTCTTCCCCTGGGTAAGGACGGTGGAATTGGGCAAATGCTGCTGAAGCAGAAGTTCATTAACTGCATAGAGATCTAACAGCTGAGCCCATGAAAGGTTAAGGATTAGTGGCTAGTGTTAGGACTTAGAGGCTTCATTTAAGGGTTTCGGAATCAGCCAAAGTGATCAGACACCACGTCCTCCTGCACACACACGCTCTGATGTTCTCACATGTATGACACACGAGAGCACACGGGCCCAGGACGCTCCCTCACACGCTAAACACATTCAGCCATTATACAATCAAATCCATATCATCACTGCAATATTCTTCACTTTGAATATAGAATCAAGATGATTATGAACAAGCACCTTTTCTCCACTTGGGCTTTACCCAAATCTAAAAGAAAAAAAGGGACAAAAACGTGCTGGAAAAGGAAAAATATCACATAAAAAGCAACAAAAAACGTGACAAATGCAACAAAAATGCAGCAAAAAAATGACAAAAACAGAGTAAACGAGCTGCAAAAACGTGCTGGAAAAGACAAAAAACTGACAAAAGCAAAACTAAACTATGAAGCTGTGAAACGTGCAGACAATCCGTAAAAAGATGGAATAATAAGAGACTAGAAACTTTTGCAAAGGCTCGATTGACTGCGGAATTTGCAGCTGCAAATGCTGAGACTATTTAAATTGCATCAATTGGTTAATTTGCATAAACTGATCCAATTCAGAGTCCCTGAAATCTTATTAAAATGAGAGATTCTGCAGTCGATCAATTAACAAACAAACAAACAACAAACTTCCACCTGCACTAAAACTATGCAAAGACTTCAATGATTCTGCCTGGATGTGAAACTACATTTTCTGGGAGCTCAGACATGTCAGCGTTATATTATTTTGATATGTAAAAGGAGAGGAGAGTTAGACCTTCAAAATAAAACGTTCATTTATTTATAGCGTACAAGCACATAATCAAAACATTATCAAACACCAGCCAGACCAGAAATGTTCCGTTTTGCATAGGAACATTTGAAAATATTTCTTTTATAAGTCCATTTTTAACATGTACCTTTGTTTGATGTCACAACCTTTTGCAATAAAAGTTGGAAACTGTGAAAGTTGATGCTACAAAGCTTTGTGATAAACACCAAGACACCACAACAGTGTTTCCTTAACTTTGCTAAAGGAGAGAAACAGCGCCCCCAATTTGACGCTGGTGGCCAAACAGTGTACTGCATCCATATTTACCATTGAAAATGAATGGGGAGAGCTAGTATTAACCAGACATCCCTGACTAGAGTAACTTGGCGACAGAGTTTTTAAGGCTTAAAAATGTTTAAAAGTTGTAATATTTATGTATGTTTAAAAGAGAGTCAGACCTTCATAATGAAAAAAAAAAAAAGTTTTGAAAAGCAAAAAAAAAAACCACACAACAAAAACACTTCCAAATGTGACAAAAACATGCTGGAAAAAGCAATAACAACAAAAAGCGACAAAAGCAAAACTAAACTATGAAGCTGTGAAACGTGCAGACAATCCGTAAAAAGATGGAATAATAAGAGACTAGAAACTTTTGCAATGGCTCGATTGACTGCGGAATTTGCAGCTGCAAATGCTGAGACTATTAAATTGCAGAAACTGGTTAATTTGCATAAACCAGGGGTTCCCAAACTGTGGTACGCAAATAAATTTTGGACCAAAAAAAATCACAATCTGACCGATATTGACCCGTTAAAACCGCCGCACGGGAAACACGCTTATACAGGCGAAAGAGTCTCATCATTCTGGACCTAAACATGTCCACTCCAGAACCGAACCTCAAGAGCTGCTTTGGACCCGCGTGCGTAAAACTCCGCGGAGACCGAGAGCGTCAGCCCGCGCTACAACAGCAGCGCCTTTAAGAGCGACTTTCGATCAGCAATTTCTGTAATATCTGACCTAAAGACAGAGGAGCCTGTGTCAGACCATCAGGTGACTTCCATTTGCAACAGGAGTTTTCCTCTCGTTCTGATCCGAGGAGCGAGGGGAGAAGGACAAGCGTCTGTGGCTTTGTGTCTGACAAATACATTTCAGTTTACGAGCTGATGAGGCACGTGCAGAGATGGTTATTATTATCTTCGCTTTAACTAAAGCTTAAAGCAGCACATTTGAATCTGTACCATGTGGTTTGACAGCACGACTGAGGGGGCGGGGCCAGAGTGCAGAGTCTGATGTTCAGAATGAGTGACAAAAGTCCTGGTCCACTGGGACAAAGCTAAACACTCAGCTTTATCCATTCACACTAACAGCCTGTTTTCAAAATAATCAAAAACTGTCATTTTCATTTAATGTTTTGTATTTGCATATTCTTAAAAGCCAACCACCCAGACGAGCAAAATAAATATTGAATGTGGAAAACCTTGAGTTCACTGTAATAATAAACATAATATACATGTGATATTCCAGTGTTTTCAATCGCGTCAAAGGGGTACGCAACTCGTCTCCCAAAGCTTCAGGGGGACACGGCTCCAAAAGGTTTAGGAACCACTGGATAAACTGTTGAAACTGCAGAAATGTCTGAATGGCCTGAGAGGCCCTGAAATCTTATTCAAATGAGAGATTGTGCAGTCGATCAATGGTTGCACTGATTCAGTGTTTACACGTCACACAGACTCGATGCTTTTTACATTCAGACACAGTTCTGGCGTCTTTTCAGCCCAGACTCACCGACACCACTGACCCAATGTCCAATGAACCTCTGATCAGAGTCACAACACTCAACAGTCACCGGCCGATGTCCCAAAGCAAAAACGCCATCGGGACAATCTGCAGAATCCTTTAAAACAATCTCACAACAGAACAAACTTAACTGCACTAAAACTATACAAAGACTTCAATGGAGAGGAGAGTTAGACTTTCAAAATAAAACGTTCCTTCATTTTTTTATAGCGTACAAGCACATAATCATAAAACATAATCAAACACCAGCCAGACCAGACTTTTCCCTTTTTGCATTTGAAAATATTACATTATTTTATGTTTTGGAACATGGACAGAGTAACAGAGAGTTGGCAATTAAAGGGTTAAACATGTTAAAAAGTTATAATATTTATGTATGTTTAAAAGAGTCAGACCTTCATAATGAAAACGTTTAGAAAAATATCAATCCTTCTTATTTTTAGAGCTTTCTAAAGTTATCAGCAGATTTGTGTGGAAGCTTCCACAACGTAACGTTTTTAAAAGTGTGACTTAAACAAATCTTCACAATAAAGAATTTAACCCAAAAAACTCTTTCACCTTTAAATGACTCAAATCTTTGGAACTAATATGTCACACAATAAAAGGTGAAACTCGATAAATAAGAATATCATTGATTGAACTTAAACTGTGACACTAATATATGATGGATCATTCCAGGCAAAGTGACATATATAGACTTTATTTGTTATAATTGTGATGATTATGGCTCAGCTTGTAAAAACCACACATTAAAAATCTCATAAAATGTGAATATTTAGAAAATGGACTGTGAGCCATGATCATAATCACACGCCTGCAGCTGCTCACACAAGCATGATCACATTTCACCTGTTCTGGCTTCAGTCCAATACAGAATGGATTTGAAAATGATTTGATTTGTGTTTAAATGATTTGATTTGTGTTTAAATGATTTGATTTGTGTTTAAATGATTTGATTTGTGTTTAAATGATTTGATTTGTGCTTAAATGCTCCGCGTTATCTGTCCACCTGCTCGTGTCAAACTCCCCCACACGTTGGCTGAGATGGTTCGATCCTCAGACCCAGTGTCCCAAACTGTGGAGCCTCTGTGTTAGACAGGCCTGTGTTTAAATCATGCCTTAGACACGTATGTTGTGTGTTTAAATCACGCCTTAGACACGTATGTTGTGTGTTTAAATCACGCCTTAGACACGTATGTTGTGTGTTTAAATCATGCCTTAGACACGTATGTTGTGTGTTTAAATCATGCCTTAGACACGTATGTTGTGTGTTTAAATCATGCCTTAGACACGTATGTTCTCTTTGGCATTTGGCTCGTTTGGAAGTTGACTAATTAATAAAGTGGATTGGATCATCACAATTATAACAAATAAAGGCTTGACATTTGTCACTTTGCATGTCATGAGTCTGTGTCATGTATTAGTTTCACATTTTAAGTTGAATTACAGAAATAAATCAACTTTTGAACAATATTCAAATTTTCTGAGTTTCAAATGGTGAACTTAAACCTGACTCTCCTCATTTAATTTGTTCATTGAAAACATTAATTTACTGATATTAATGCAATATTATTATTATTATAATTATAATTATTATTATATATATATATATTTTATTATTAATATTATTTTCAAAAGTGCGAGTTTCAGCATTAACCGTAAGATTGACAGTATTATAATTAGAAGCTTTTACATTTTGCAAGATGGAAATCTGATGAGACTTGAAAGACAATTTACAAGTATGTAAAACGTAGAGCCAGCAGCCTGTGTAATTACATTTAGCAGAAGATACTCTAATGAGAGTATTATTATTATTATTATTATTATTATTATTATTAAATGAAACGTATTTACAGGCGATTTAAACATGCTGGGATTGTGCGTTCGTCAGTGTGACATTTTATCGCAGTGAGTTTTTCATCTTTATGAAAATCTGATTCCATGTGGATGTGTTATTATAAAGGCGGCTCTTTTATGACTTACCGCAGGTGCAGCCGGGCCACAGGACGGGCCACAGGACGGGCCACAGGACGGGCCACAGGACGGGCCACAGGACGGGCCACAGGACGAGGACAGACATGTTTCATCAGCAGAGACACTGGAGAAGGAACGCTCTGAACATCCTCTTTTCAACACTTTCTTATCAGCGTCATCTCTGCATTTCCTCAGAGCTGACCTGGAGGCGCAGAGTTCAACATCAGCAACTTCATATAACACACACGTCTCCAGTTCAGCTTTACCCAAATCTAAAAGCTTCTGGACAAAGCGTCAAAATAGCGACGAAAACGAGGATGAAAATATTTTGTTGCACAACCGAGCGATAAAAACAGGATTAAAAGAATAATAATAATAATGCCTTACACTTGTATTGTGCTTTACAAGCCTGTATTACCAAGTTTCTCACAGCGCTGCACTGTCGTCATTATTCATTCACTCCAGACTTGGTGGTGGTAAGCTACTATTGTAACTAGAAAAAAAAACGCACACCAAGTTTCTTCTCATGAGGTGCATGTGCTGGAGCAGAAATTAAATGTATTGGAAAATACACAGCACACTCGGATAGATGTCCAAAAGATCTAGTATTTATTACGTAATAAATACTAGATCTTTTGGACATCTATCCGAGTGTGCTGTGTATTTTCCAATACATTTAAGCTACTATTGTAGCCACAGCTGCCCTGGGGTAGACTGACGGAAGTGAGGCAACCAGTCTGCGCCATCGGCCCCTCCGACCACCACCAACCACTCACTACATTCGCCCCAGGCTTCCTGGTGTTACCAAACGGTCTCCCATCCAAGTACTGACCAGGCCCTTCCTGCTGAGCTTCAGGTCTGACGGGATCAGGCAGAGCAAAGGCTGCATGATCACAAAAGAGATGAAAATGCAAAAAAAGAGCCACAATATAGTGACAAACGAAAACACATCAAAAATGCTGCGACAAACAGGGCCTTGCAAAAGTATAATACACCTTGAACCTTTTGCACATTTTTTCTTTATGTTTACAACCATAAACATAAAGATTTTATTTTGAATTTTTTACTGAAAGTTCACACACAAGTAACAGGCAACTGTGAAGTGAAAGCAAAATGATACATGATTCTGCATAAGTGCATAAGTATTCATACAGCATGACTTAATACTTTGTGGAACCTCCTTTTGCTGCAATAACAGCAGCAAGTCTTCTGGGGTATGACTACAAGGTTTGCACATGTAGAGACATTTTAGCCCATTCCTCTTTACAAAACAACTCAAGCTCTGTCACATTAGAAGGAGAGCGTTTGTGAACAGCAGTTTTCAGGTCTTTCCACAGATTTTCAATAGGATTTAGGTCAGGACTTTGACTGGGCCATTCTAACACATTAATATGTTTGTTTTTAAACCATTCCATTGTAGATTTAGCTTTGTGTTTAGGGTCATTGTCCTGCTGGAAGGTGAATCTCCGCCCCAGCCTCAATTCTCTTGCTGACTCCAGCAGGTTTTCCTCCAAAATGTAAGTAAGTAAGTAAGTGCTTTATTGTCATTGTACAAGCGTACAACGAAATAGTGTTCAGGTGTTAGTCCTGAGCTGCTGCAGCTGAGCCGCGCTGCCACTGTGTGTCAAGCTGACCCGCATGACCTTGGCAGTCGGGGGAAACTATAGCACTCGGAGGAAACCTGGCTGCCCTCTCTCGTTGTCTCCTCTGATCCTCTGAAACGGTGCACCGCCTCCTGGGTTTGTCCCTGTTTCAGAGCGTGGTGTCCTGCACTGGTCAGCTCCTCCTCCTCCTTCCTTTTCCTCCTGTAGCTTCCTCCTCCAGTCTTTCACCATCTCCTCGTTTGTCCCCTTACTTGTGACGCCTCCACTGTGCTGCAGGTGTGGAGGCTCTTGGTGCCTCTTCAGTGTCTCAGAAGAAGAAATGTGTAGGTCTCAAATGGGTTTAGCTGATAAGCTAGCATTTTGTTTACCTTTAAAAAGCTGCTTTCTTCAGGACCATTTTGGATTCTCAAAGTAAACAAATCCACCAAACCTCCACAAAAACTCGGCAAAGATGTACAAAAGCATCCAGAAAAACAATGTGCAACAGAAACCACAAATGCAGGTCGCAGAAAAAGGTGAAAAATTAAGTTGTACCAGGAGAGAGGGAGGTTTCTTCATGTTTTCATATCGCCATGACAACACACTGTCTCTGTATTTGGCTCCATCCATCTTCCCAACTATTCTTACAATCTTCCCAGTCCCCGCTGAGGAAAAGCAGCCCCATAGCATGATGCTCCCCCCACCATATTTGACACTGGGGATGGTGCACTCAGGACGATGAGCGCACGCACACACACACACACACACACACACACACACACACACAGTAATACAATCTTCAAAAGCAGTTCCATGTGATTTGCAGAAGGGCATGTTTATATGACAGGAGGTTATAGAGCAGATTAGCGTTTCTTAAACTATAAGAAGAACTAAATAGTGTTAAGTATTGTTTCAAATAATCAGGATATCAGTGCAGCCCTGATTGAGAACACAAACTCACAAAGTCCGCGGGGGAGTAGCAGTGTTTGTGAATGAGAGATGGTGTAACCCGGCCCGAGTGCCTCTGCCCCCGCCCCCCCCCCGCTACCTCCTCTTCACACGTCTCCAGCCCAGTGGACACTGCCCCCCCTCCCCCGACTAACTCCACCTGCCTCCTGACCCTCTGCACCCACGTCTCCAGCAGTGTTAATGAAGCGGAGGAGCTGATCAAATATGATTATAATGAATATTATAAATGCAAAGTCGACTAAATTGACTTGCAGTTATAGTCGACTAAAACTAGACTAAAATTGAAGATATTTTTTTGAATAAATCTCGACTAAAATTGAATTATAATTTATAAGACTAAAACTAAATTAAAATATGTTGTCAAAATTAACACTGGTCTCCAGCCTCCTCCATACAGACTCCCTGCAGCGCCTGCCCCTCCCTCGGCACTCCACCCCAGTCCCCCCTCACTCCCCCCTCTCCATCACCCCGGACCAGGTGAGGCGAGAGCTGAGGCTGAAGCAGAGGGAAGCTGCAGGACCAGACGGCCTCAGTCCCAGGCTGCTGAGGACCAGACCAGCTCTCTGAGGTCCGAGGCCTCAGCCTGGAGAAGGTCCCCGTCCTGTGGAAGACCTCCTGTGGGATCCCGGTTCCTAAAACAGTGCAGGCCAGGGAACCAGCCCACTACAGACCAGTCGCCCTGACCTCCCACCTGATGAAGACCATGGAGCGGCTCATCCTCACCCACCTCCGCCCTGAGCTGAGCTCCAGCCTGGACCCTCTGCAGTTTGCCTACAGGCCCAACACATGAGACACTCATGTGAGGACCTCTTTATAATTATAGTGCCTGAAATATTGCCCGTTCAAAAACAAAACATGTACAACAACTGCAGCATTACAGATTGGCAGCTTTTTCTGTTTTTGTTTTGTAAATACACTGGGATCGGTGCAATAAGCTTTAGCTTCTGCCTATTCCAGTTCAGACGTAATGTATCAATATTTCCTCTTTATCTGGTAAATGTTTAAATGTCTGAATAAATAAAATCTGAATCTGAACTATGGAGACTCTTGAATCTTGCAGAATATCTTCTCTTGTAGAGCTGAGAGAAAAGGGAGAATGTCCCTTTAATAGAGCTGCAGGGTGTGTGGTTCCCCTGGACAGATCAATAGATCTTCTCAGGTCTGGAAGCGGAGCTGAGAACTAATATACTAACTATATATAAATTATTAACTAATATTTCCCAGCTGTCCTGTGCTCTTTAAGGTGTAACAGCTCAGCTCTCACACTCATTATTTATGTTAGTTTATTGAAAAGAGAATCATCCAAATCCCTCTGAGCAAATCTGTGTAACTAATAACAAAATAAAAGCAGAAGTTTAACCTTGGTTTGATCCATTACTAATATTTGATCGTCAAAAATATTTACACATAAAATACCTTTGTTATGAAAACATGAAGTGAAAGAAAAGTCCAATCGATACGGCTGAGTTTATTCATTACATTTGATCACTTTAATCACTACATTACAATAATAAAACACTTTAGGCAATTAAACTTAGTAACTTTCCAAAAGGTCAGGGGAAAGTCATATTTCCTGTGCTCTTTAGGGTGTTATAGTTCAGTTCTCACACTGATCAGGCCAAATGATAAGAAGCTTCACTTTCTCTGAACTGATATGATCGTCCTGTGGTGTGAACTTACAAACGCACGATTATAGCTTTAATCAGAACAGAAACATCCACAACTTTCCATTAATGATGTGAGAATATCATTAATGACATTATCCATCAAACTAATCACACACATGAAAACCTGACGCTTTAAACTGAACTGATAAACTCAGAATGTTTTATGACTTTGTCTTATTTTGTGTCAAATGTTTTTATTAATGAATTTATTTTATTTATTTATTCGGGGACATATTTATTGGAGGATCAGCCCCTTGAGATGCATCATCTCGTTTTCAAGGGGGTCCTCGGGATCACATCCACAGGAAACAAAACAAAACAGCAGACAGACATACACACACACACACACTTACCTTTATCCTGGAGTCATGAGGACCTGAAGCACTTTGTGCAGAATAATGTTATTTTAACCCAGAACTCGTCTGTACGATAAAACCTGTGGCCGAGCGTTACTTTGGGCTTCCTGTAGAAGAGAAATATAAACATCTGATCCACATGAACAGGCTTTTCATGCACAGAAAGAGCAAGGTTTAAAGGATCATGCTATTTTAGCCATTCCAAAGTAAAGTATAGGCATTTACATGATATATTGTACCTCTATCACTATGGAGTACTCATTTTTGAGAGAAATATAAGTATTTTCTGGGGGTATTTTCCCTACCCGGAAAACAAGACGCTTTGATTCAGTTAACTCCGCCCCTCTCTCCGCTCATTCTACATTTACAGTATTACAAATATAAATATCGCTGCAAAAAGTGAAGTTACTTCACATAATGCAGTTATAAGGAGTTGACATGTGCAACACAGTTTCATAAATGGCTAACACACACGCTAATACACACACGCACGCTAACACACACACACTAACACACACGCGCTAACACAGGCCAACACACACACGCTAACACACACGCTAACACACACGCTAACACACACGCTAACACACATACACTAACACACACACACACTAACACACAGGCTAACACACACACGCTAACACACGCGCTAACACACGCGCTAACACACGCGCTAACACACGCGCTAACACACACGTGCTAACACAGGCTAACACACACACGCTAACACACACGCGCTAACACACACGCGCTAACACACACGCGCTAACACACACGCGCTAACACACACGTGCTAACACACACGTGCTAACACAGGGCTAACACACACGCTAACACACGCGCTAACACACGCGCTAACACACACACGCTAACACACACGCTAACACACACACGCTAACACACACGCGCTAACATACGCGCTAACACACATACACCAACACACATACACCAACACACACACACGCTAACACACACGCTAACACACACGCTAACACACACACACGCTAACACACAGGCTAACACACACGCGCTAACACACGCGCTAACACACGCGCTAACACACGCGCTAACACACGCGCTAACACACGCGCTAACACACGCGTTAACATACGCGCTAACACACACGCTAACACACACGTGCTAACACAGGCTAACACACACACGCTAACACACACGCTAACACACACGCTAACACACACACGCGTTAAACATACGCGTTAACATACGCGCTAACACACACGCTAACACACACATGCTGACACACACGTGCTAACACAGGCTAACACACGCTAACACACCGCTAACACACGCGCTAACACACACAGCTAACACACACGCTAACAACACGCTAACACACACGCTAACACACACGCTAACACACCACACGTGCTAACACAGGCTAACACACACACGCTAACACACACACGCTAACACGTGTTTTGATTGACTCACCGCTTAGTCTGGCCTCCCCATGGGACTTGCGTTGGTTATAAAAGTGAATCCACTTTGATTCTGGCCAAGGTTCACCAAGCATCCATCAGGTTGGTTGATAAAGTCGCTGAATCCCAGAAGAAATTCCAACTTCTGGCGAGTGCACTCTTCTTTAGGAAGGTTGAATAGTCCTGTTCCTCTCGTAGCCAAACACGAACCCGTGACATTATCGTTGGGTAAGAAAAAAGAACAGGCGTGTCCAGAGTAGGTTAGAAAGAGCTCAGTCTTCACAAACATGACTTCTGCTCGGATCCTCCGGGGGTGCGTTTGTTTAGGGTCCTGGGACAGCACAGACGCTCGGAGAGTTCCTTTTTTTTTTTTTTACTTTTTTCTCTCTTACAACAAAAATAATGAAAAAGCTGTTTTATAAATTAAAACCAGGCTGTAAGGCATTACATTACAGACGTCGAGCACTTCCGCTCCTTTGTGACGACACAACTGAACAGCTCAGTGGTTTACCAGGAGAGGGCGGAGCAGCTGCTCAGAGAGCAGGATTCAGGAGGATTACTGAGAACTGCGTGAATGAAGCCAAAAACCGCTCTGGGGGTGTTTTTGAGAAGGAAATAGCAACAACATGGTTAAAAACTCCAAAAAGTCGATTTTGCATGATATAGGACCTTTAAAGTATTTTGATTTATTTTGAAGAGATGTAATACATGTCAGATTAAAATGATCAACTAGTTCTGAAGGTTCAAGGTTAAATAATTGATCTGAAGGAATAAATGTCATATTTTTGAAATGCTGTGATGCGTTTATTGTTTTTAAATATTTAAATACTTTACCGCTTCGTCTCCTCAAGATTTATTTATTTATTCCTCTCCTTTTAAACTGACTGATCCAGGCCCATTATGTTTGAAACATGCGAGTTCTGCCTGGAGCACATTTTACATTCACTTTTCCAAAGAGTTTATAGAGAAAAGGAGAAAGTTTAAAGCGCTCTGTGGGAAATACTGACCAAAACAAAGTATTTTAACTAAAGTCAGCAGAAACAATTATCCTTGACCAGAGATTTGAGAGAAAAATTTGGGGGAAATTGTTAAAATGAATTGAGGAAAATATGTGGGGAAAAGTTAGGAAAAACTTGCTGGAATAAACATGAGGGGAAATGGAGACGATATGGGGATAAAAAAGAAAAAAAAGGGGAAATAAATAGAAAGATGGAAAAAACATTGGGAAACAATGAGGGAAAATTTAAAAAAAGATGGAAAAAAAGTGTCCAGATGTTGCGCCCATCTTTACATTATTATATAGCACCAATTCCCCCCCCCCCCGTTCTAATGCGAAGTTTTATTCCTCTTTCTTGGACAAAGTACTGGTGTCTGAAACAAACTCATAACAGTTAATTCAAAAGTACAATGAAGATACAGCAAGATACAGTTTTAAAAAGTGAGAAAAACATGGGAAGAATTTGGTAAAAATTAGGAAAAGAATTGGGGAAAAAATGTACTAAAAATGCTTTAAAAAGGGGGGAATAAAGAAAAACTGTAAAAAAAGAAAAAAGAAAAGAAAAAGAAAATTATAAATGTACAAAAATTTGGAAATAAAAAATAAAAACTGAATAATGATGATAGTCCCTAAATGTTCTTTTTTGGTTCTCACCCAGGGGGCGGGTCCTCAGCTCAAGTGCCCGGATGTTTCTCCCTTAAAGGGATATTTCAGGATTTTTGACATAGGGCCTCTTTTTCTTAAATTCATGCAGTTCTTATATTTGAAGAGTCTAGTGGCGCTAGGCTAATGCTAGGCTAGTGCATGTCTATGGTATCAGTTAGCCTGCATTAAAAACAGTGTGACCCACTCCACAGTGCACCTGAGGTAATCACTTATAACACCAGACTAACCATATAAATGTCTGTGTTAATAGAATCATGTTTGAAATATAACTGACCTTGTATCACATGAATTACTGCATTTTGAGGGACTATTTTCTCGCAGATCACTCCGCCGCTGCGTTAGCTTACAGCCACGAAGCTGATGCTGCTCAAATATAAGTTATTTAAAATGATTCTATTAACACAGACATTTATATGGTTAGTCTGGTGTTATAAGTGATTTACCTCAGGTGCACTGTGGAGTGGGTCAGACTGTTTTTAATGCAGGCTAACTGATACCATAGACATGCACTAGCCTAGCATTAGCCTAGCGCCACTAGACTCTTCAAATATAAGAACTGCATGAATTTAAGAAAAACATATCTCCAGACATCAACAACACTCTGGATAACTAGGAAATGAGGCCCAATGTGAAACATCCTGAAATATCCCTTTAACATCTTAACATTTTTATTTCTTTTTCCCGTTGTAATCCAAAGTTTTCTCGAGGTCTGACACAAACTCCTTCAAAAGTAGAAGGAACGAAGAGTAAAACCAGGGCGGACTCCGGACTTACGCAAAATACAGTTTAATCATTACTAATTACAAATCTTAATGGCTTTAGCATGAACTCATGGCAACAGTGAATAAGAAAAAATAAATAAACTCATATTTACACAGAAAGAAACAGAACAATGGCCTGAAGTCCCAGAATGCACCAGGCTGGAGAGCAGAGGGCGGGGCAGAGGGCGGAGCTCCAGATGTTTGAGAATCTGACTTTACTCCAGGCGGAAACTTTCACGTTTCTGAAGCTGCAAAGTTATTTTTCCTGACACTTATTTAAACAGATTTGTACTTTCGACTCGAGGTCGGCCAATATCGAAATCGCAGTTTGGACGATTTTACAATATCGAGTTTATCTTCAGTGGAAGGAAGGTGGAAAAATGGGACTAAAATGGAGGTGATTAGGAGTAAAATATGGGATAAATTCAAAAAGATTGTAAAAAAAAAAAAGGGAAAAAAGTGCCCAATCAAAATGTAAAAAAAAAAAAAAGGGTTGAAATAATGACAAAAATTGGGGGGGGGGGGGGAATTAGGAAAACACAGGAAATGGTAAAATACAAAAAGGGGGACATTAAAAAAAGAAAACAATGGGGAAGGGAGATTAGGAAAAAAATATGGGATAAATTAAAAAAAAAAATGTTTGGGAAAAAAATAGAAAGTTTTTATAACAATGAGGAAATGGGGAAACATTGGGGGAATTAGGAACAAATGGTGAAAATGGTTTAAAAAAAAAAGAGGGGCAGGGATTGAAAATAAATGAGAAAAATATGTGGGGAAATAAAAAAGAGGGGAAAAATGGGGGAGGGGTGAAAAAAAGAGGGGGGAAAAAAGGCCCAATGATTTTTTTTTTAGGGAACTTTTTTTTTTAATAATGTGGAAAATTAGGAAAACACGGGGAAATGGTGAAACAAAAATGGGGGAGGGGATTAAAAAACATGTGAAAGTGTTTTTATTTTCTGCCTTTTTCTGTTCAGGACAATTATCCTTCTGAGCGACAAAGTGACTTCAGTCTGAAAATACTGAGGTATTAATTTTAGTCTTTGACCTCCACAAAACAAATACTTCACTCATGCTTCAAATCTTCTATGACTCTGCATAATAATTATCTTCATTTGACTGCCGTTCAGAAGTTCGGAGTCACTCATGTCTTGAATGCCTTTCATTTGGAAAGAACAGCTCCGTTTCTGTCAATGAGGATCACATTAAAATGAGTCAGAAACACAGTCCAGATCACTGACAGTCAGACCAAAGAGTGGAACAGTTCATATCCGCCTCCAGCTGCCCTCCACCTGAACCCTAAACTACAGACTCTTAAAGAAGGCACAATGAACGAGTATTAATCAAACACTGGTTACTTAAAGCGTCGCTGTAAACTCCGACAGGAAACATACATTAGTCTGGAGAAAAAAAGGAAAAGGCCGCGTTCCGTTTTCCCCAAAATCAGCCCCGTCAAAGTCCTGGCATTTTCAAACAGAGCTAAGAACGAGAACCTCCCGTTAAAACATGGACGTCCAACGCAAAGATCTCCAAAGCGTGGAATAAAACAGTCTTTAAAGTCTTACTCCACAGTTTATGAGAAAACCTTTCACTCCTGAACGAGAGTTAAAAGTGCAGGAGTTCAGGAGCAGGATTTGGGAAATGGAACACGGCCAAAAACACGCTACATAAACTTAAAATCTCCCGATACGAAGAGACATGAGATGACGGTTCAAAGAGCCCATATCAAGCTGCGCCCTCTGCTGGCGACAGCGGGTCAGGACAAGCCTACAGTGGGTTTAGGGAGAAGATTTATTCCAATTAAGGGACAAAAGTGTGGACGTTGGAGTCGGTCGGAGCCACTGAAGTTTAGTCCCTTTGTCTGCACATGTCCTGTGTATGTTTGTCCCGTGTTTAGCCGCTGCGGTCTCCCACAAAGGAAATGACCATATTTGGATTACAGCGTCATCTCGTGCTACACGTGGATACCAAACATGTCAGTATTTGTGAATGAAGAAGCGTGGGAAAGACCAGGGAGCCACACAGACATGCTGGAGGACATTTTCCAAACCGTTCCAAAATTTGGAACATTTTGGTAAACCGTTTCCAAAATTTCCATTATTTTCCAAAACTGTTCCGAATGTTGAAAAAAAAAAAAAAATGTTGAAAACTTTTCCAATTTTTTTTCTAACTTTCCATAATTTTCTAAACTTTTCCAACTATTCAATTTATTTTTCTTTTTCAAAATCATTCCAGATTTTTCCAACTTAAAAAAATTCTAATAAAATTCAAATAAATTCTAAACTGTTCCAAACCGTCTCCCACAAAGGAAATGACCATATTTGGATTACAGCCTTTCGTGCTACACGTGGATACCAAACATGTCAGTATTTGTGAATGAAGAAGCGTGGGAAAGAACGTCATTAAATAAACATCGTAAAGAGAAAGTTTGGGCTGTTTCTTTTAGAGTTAAAACTAAGATGTTGAGGAGGAACGACCACAGCGTCTCGACCTTATCCAGACTCATTTATACTGAGGCTGGAAACAGCATTGTAAAATATTAGTTTTTTCATATTTTTACCAAACTTTGGAAAATTCAATCTTAAATGTTTTACTGTCTGGTCCTTCATGTAGATTTTTCCCATTAAAAAAAAAAGTGATTAAATATTACCACATGACGACTACAAAATGATAAATAGTTTGAGGTGTGAAATCTTCCTGAACCCGCTGTAAAACTTGTCCGAAAGCTTCCGCGACATGTGACTAAAGCAGAACACGGGCCTTTAGAGGAATCAGAAAACGTCAGTCGCACAAATGCAGTTACGGCAAGAGGAACGTTAGTTTTCAGATCAAGCATTGCACAGTTAACAGTGTTAGTGAAACCAAAGGAGTTACTCTTTTCCTGATGGAGTGGTTAAACCTAGACTCTATACACTCGAGCGCCGAGGAACCGATGACGGGACGACCAGCGAAAACCAAATCACTCTGATCCATCCACGGATCTAAAGTGATGAAATACAATTAACTCGAAACCAACCTGACAAGAATCATTTTTATGGAGATTTTTGGGGAGAAAATTCCGTTTTTCCGATACTGGGGGTTTGAGTATCTGCTGATGTCCGATATTAAAAGTGGTGAGAGAAAAAGTGAACGGTCTCTTTTTCTCCAGTGTGAGATCAATAAAATCTTAAAGAGGGGGTATTATTCTTTTTTCAATCACATAGCACCAGTCTATAGCATACTACAATGATGACGTAACTTCTGTTGGTCTGTATATGCAGTAAATTAAAATAACTGCCTTGAATAAAATTGCTCTCTCAAAATGGCTGTACTGAACGTCTTGAAATAGGCCTCTGTCTCTTTAAGAAGCTTTCCGACACGCCCCCTTCAGCACACTGCTGTGGCATCTAAACAACACTACTGTGCGGGGAGGGGGCTCTGCTGAGCTGAGGAGCAGTGGTTGTAGGGCTGCAACTAACGATGATTTTGTAATCGATTAATCTATAGATTATTTTACGATGAATCGATGAATCACTTGGCTGTGAATGGTGTAGGAAAATTTTATTTTTTCATATTTTTTTATCACATAACGCTAAAGTTCTGTTCTAATGATCTGCCCTTTACTCGAGTGGTATTTGTGTTGAGAATTCGTACTTTTGAAAGATAAAAATAACACTTTCTACTCTTTTACTTTTATTGGAGAAATGTTTGACTTTTACTCAAGTAATGAATCACGTACTTTGACCTGCTCTGGTTTTCTTTCATGTCTGGCCTGATATTAACGTTCTCTCTGTCCGTTATCATCGCGCCATCGGTTCCTACGAAGCGCAGTATTAGTACGAGAAATAGCATCATTACACAGTACGATCCTTCATGGATTTTCTCAGAATGTCCCACACGGACGACGAAAATCAAAAAAACAAACAATGTCTCTGAGGTCGACCGGTGCCGCCGTCTGTAAAGCTGAGGCGAGGGGTCTGCGGCGGGACACGCCCACGACGCAGCGGGACACGCCCACGACGCGGCGACCGGACACGCCTCCGAACAGTCACTCTGACCACGAGGAGGAGGAGGAGGGTCAGAGCTTCTTAAACTGAGGGGACGAGGTTCTGTCGGCCTTTCAAGTGCCTTTAGGAGAAACCGCTCCAGTCCGCTATGGAAGTGACCAACAGGAGGCGCTGTGGGGCTTCATTCATGCAGAGCGAGAACTACCTCCCACTTTTCACCTCCTGCCTCCAGAGTCTGCGCACACTGGTGTATGAATGAGAGTGAATGATAGTTTGAAAAAGCCTCATATTTAAATCCAGCTGTTGCTCCATGTGGTCTGTCCACACTCACATCTGCCGCCGTCACTTAATACACCGGCACATCTGTGAACACAATACCACTGTTGTTCTATGTCAAATTGTCTTCTTTTTTTTTTTTTTTTTACTTTTTTTAAATCTCTTCATGCATGCCCTTATAGCCTTATAGTTTAAAAGTTTCCATAGTTTATTTTATCTAAATTCTGTGTTATATGTTCTACGTTGCACGATTGTACCGAGAAAAATTCCTAGTTTGTGAACCTCAAACAATGACAATAAAAACTATTCTGATTCTGATTCTAAACTAGACTAAATTGAAGAAATTGTTTTGAGTAAATTGCAAAACATATTTTCGTCAAAAGACGGCGACTAAAACTAAATTAAAATATGTTAAATTAACACGGCTTTCAAGGAGTTTTAGATTTGGGTAATGCTGAACTGGAGAAAGTGTAAGGTGGGGGTCCTTCATCTATGTCACTTCCTGTCAGTGTCCAATAAGGAAGTGAAACTATCACAAAATGGTCAAACTAAAGAAACCTGGGAACATTTTTACCAACTCTTAAATATAATTGTGTTCAGTAAATGTGTTTTAAGAACTTAACAAATCAAAGCTGCTTCCTGTTTGGAAACATTTAGGAAGATCTAATCCGTAAAATGTGGCATAAAGAGGTGAATTATTATTTAAGTTTGTGATGCTCTGTGTCAGCTTGAACGCAGCCCACAGCGCCCCTGTGGGTCACTCGGTTTATTCCAACAGTGAAACAGGACATTTGTTTCTCTGCTTTACCTCAGTCGTCACACATGTTTTACTGAGCGAGTCTGAGCAGCCGGCGGACTCTGGCTTTAAGGCACGGGGCGGGGCGGGGGGCGGGCCGGGTTACGTGGCCACGTGAGCGTGGACGGGATGGACACGAACTCGCGCAGGATGTTCTTGGCCGTCTCCAGGTTGTTCTGCGCGATGAGCAGCGCCTTCTGCACGTCCTGGAGGGAGTAGCCCTGAGACACCAGGCACTCGATCTCCCCGTTCAGAGCCGGGCTGGACGTCAGGGGGACCTCGGGGTCAGGGGGACCTCGGGCGTCAGGGGGACCTCGAGGGTCAGGGCCGGGCAGCGCTCAGTGTTGACCGGCGGGGAGGGGGCCTGGGCGGGCGCTCGGGCTCTCTGCTCCGCTCAGGGCTGGGCAGAAGTAACAAGAAACAACACACGGGTTAATTTAGTCGACTAAAATATTTCATCAGAATTTCAGTCACTAAAACTAAAGCTTTTGACTAATTCATGCAGGTGCTTCTTTATAGCGTTTTGGCCATTTTGTTTTTGTGCCCGTGTGCAGCTGTGACCAAGCCACAAAAATGTGACCAAAAAGGCAGAAAACGACAATCATAACGAATAAGAAGCTTCAGGGTTTCCCACTATACATTAGTCTGTGGCGGCCCGCCATAGTCTATTTTTATCCGCCACAGTCTCGATCTCCCTCTCTTTCTCTGTCTCTCACCTAACACCAACATCTGCCAGCAGAGGTGCAGGTTTAACAGACAAATAAGGAGCAGTGAACAATGTCTCACTGTTTAAGTAGCCCATTATTATTATTATTATTACTACAGAACATGAAGGCAGCTTTGCTTAGTTTTGTTTTCGCTATAAACTAAAAGACCACATGGCTAATTTACATAGTAAACCTCTTACTGCGCTGCTAATGCAGCTGTCACTATAATGAATTAAACCAGAGGTCACGAAATGGCGGACCTCAGTCTGAGTCCGGACCCACGCGCCAACCCGTCCCAACCAGACACTTGGATCCAAACTTTAGACCCGACGTGACTCCTCAGTCCTGCAGCTGCGTCTGCGCTGTCTCACCCTCACTCACCCTCACGCTACGCTAACCAGGCTGAACAGAAAGAGAAACTGCAGCCTCTGAGCTTGTTTTAAACTTTTCCAGAACGCTGCAGAAGATTGGAAACGGCTAAGAGTTTATAAACTGAAGAACAGAGAGCCACTCTAATTAAAATATGGCAGTCGCCGAAGTAGCTCAAACGCCGCTGTTCCACGTTCTGTTTTATATAACAGCCAGGCACAGCAGGACCAACCAGGAATAACCTAGACCAAACAGGAAAACTGGACTAACCAGGACTAATAACAGGACTAAACCAGGACCAAACCTGGACCAAACCAGGACCAAACTGGACCAAACCTGGACCAAACCTGGACCAAACCTGGAACCAAAACCAAGGACAAACCTGACCAAACCTGAGACAAACTGACCAACTAGGACCAAACCAGACTAACCTGGACTCACAATCCTGGACAAACCTGTACCAACCAGGACCAAACCTGACCAAACCTGGACCAAACCGAGGAACCAATACCAGGACCAAACCTGGACCAAACCAGGACCCAAACCAGACCAAACCTGGACGCAAAACCAGGACAAAAAAACTGGACCAAACCAGACCAAACAGACCAAACCAGACCTAACCGGACCAAAACCTTTACCAACCAGGACCAAACTGACCACAGACCAACCAGGACCCAACCTGAACTAAACCTGGACTAAAATCTGGACTTAAACCAGGACCACAAACTGGACCAAACCTGGACTAAACCAGGACCAAACCTGGACTAAACCAGGACCAACCTGGACCAATACTGGTATCCAAACCTGACCAACCTAGGACCTAAACTGGACCAATACTCTGGACCAAACCTTAGACAATACTGGACAAACCAGAGCCAAACCAGGACTAAACCAGGAACGAAAATCTGGACTAAACCAGGACCAAACCTGGACTAAACCAGGACAAACCTGGAATAAACCAGACCAAACCTGGACTAAACCAGGACTAAATCTGGGGACAAACAGGACACCTGGACCCAAACCAGGACCCATAGCTAGAACCAAACAGGACCTAAACCAGAATCGGACCAAACCAGTGACCTAAACCTGACCAAACCATGGACCAAAACCTGGACCAAACCTGGACCAAACCAGGACCAAACCAGGACCAAACCTGGACCAAACCTGGACCAAACCTGGACCAAACCTGGACCAAACCGACAAACCAGACCACGGATACTAACTGGACCAACCTGAACAAACCTAGGACCAAACCTGACCAAAACTTGGCCACTCAGGACAAACCTTAGACCAAACAGACCAAACCTGGAACCAAACCTGGACTAAACCAGGATACTGTACAACCCAGGACCAAAACCAAGGATAAACCAGGACTAAAAACCAGGATAAACCCGGGCCAAACCAGCAAACGTAGACCAAGAACCAGACCGACCAGACCAAACCAGACCAAACCAGGACCAAACAGACCAAGACAGACAAACCTGGACAAACCGACCTAACAGGTACCAAACCTGGACCAAACCTGGACCAAACCTGAACTAAACCAGACTAACCTGGACCAAACCTGGACCAAACCAGGACTAAACCAGACCAAACCATGGACCAAATCAGGAACAACCGACACAAACCAGATCAACAGGCGACTCCAAACCAGGACCAAACTGACCAGACCGAGGACCATAACAGGACAAGACCAAACCTGGACTAAACTAGGACTAAACAAGACCAAACCTGGACTAAACCTGAACCAAACCTGGACTTAAACCAGGACCAAACCAGGACCAAACCTAGGACTCAAACAGGACCAAACTTGACAAACAGACTCAACCTGACTAACCAGACCAAAGACCGACCAAAACCTTGGACCGAAACCTCGGACCCAACTCTTGAACCAAACCTGGACCAAACCAGGACCAAACCAGGACCAAAACTGGACCAAACCTGGACCAAACCTGGACCAAAACCAGGACCAAACCTGGACCAAACCTGGACCATAGACTGGACTAAACTGGACCCGACAGGAGCCAACTCTTGGACACCTAGACCAACCAGGCTATCCTAGATACAGGCAATCGATCCAAACCTGGTACAAACCAGACCAAACAGGACCAAACCTGGACCAAACCAGGACCAAACAGGACCAAACCTGGACCAAACCAGGACCAAACCTGGAACCAAACCAGGACCCAAAACCTTGACGAAACTGAGCAAACCTGGACCTGAAACCTGGAGCCAAACCTGACCAATACCTGACCAAACGCTGACAAACCGGACCAACCTATTGAGTCCAAGACCGGACCAAACCTGGACTAAACCGGTACTGAAGACCAGGACCAAACCTGGGACTTAACTAGGACCAACCCAGGACCAACCTAGACTAAAACCAGGACCAAACCTGGACCAAAACCCAGCGAACACCACACCGTACCGAACCAGACCAAACCGACAAAACCTGGTAAAACGCAGGACCAACCAGGCCAACCCAGGATCCACAGGACTAAACCTGGACTAAACCTGGACCAAACCCTGGACCAAACCTGGAACTAAACCCTGGACCAAACCCTGGCCAAAACTGGAACCATAAACCAGACCAAGCCGGACAAACAGCTCGTTGTACCAAAACCAGACCAACACTGTGACAACAGACAAACCTTGGTCAATACAGACAACCTTCAGACCAACAGGACCAAACCAGGACCAAACCAGGACCAACCCAGGACCAAACCAGACCAAACAGGACCAAACCTGGACCAAACCAGGACCAACCAGGACGCAAACCTAGGAACCCACCTGATCTAGTCTATGTATCTATAACAGGACCAAACGTGACAACAGGACAACACTCAGGACCAACCTGCACTATAACTCAGACTAACCATGACTAAACATGGACTTAACAGATTAAACTAGCATAAACAGGACCAAACCTGCCAACCAGACTAACATGACTATATCAGACTAAGACCAGGACTAACAGTGACTTGGACTAAACAGGGCTCATTGTTGAGCTGAGCAAAGAGGAGAAGCAGCTCTCAGATACAGAGTCTGTATCTGAGAGCTGCAGGGGCGGAGCTTGAGAAAGAATCAAGGGCCTGTTGCCTTAGAAGAAACTGATCATACATTATTTAAAAAAAACTTACCCTATTTAATTATCAGCAATTATCTTCACAGCAGGCATAATAGCCAAGAATAGTTTATTTGATGCTTAATATGCACTGAATCAGGAAAACGCATCTCTAAAATAAAAAAATCTCCCGAGGAGCCCCTGCCCCCCATCGTGGCCTCTCTCCCACAACAGTCTCCATGAAATCTGGTGGGAAACACTGAAGCTCATTAATTTTGTAAGGTCTTAGCTTTCCAAATGAGGCGTTACACTGGCCTATTAAATTTAGGCTGTTAGATACTCTCAGCTAGAAGCTTTACATTGATGTGGGTTAAGTATGAATGGTAATGGGGTTAAGAGGTAAATTCCCATGATTTTTCTGTCTGTTTTATGATTCTCGACAATATAATTGAAAGTTCCGTTACACCAGTAGTCGTTATAGTCAAGTCAGTACGAAAGAAAACCTAATAACGACCCAGCCCTAATATGACTTATGCTTTTAATTGAATTAATGATTTAACGCAGCTTTGTTTTTGGCTCATTTTCAAAACCTGCGCTTTCACTGCCCTTTCCAACGGACTCTCGCGATCTCACGAGTTCTAAATCTCACGATGGTAACAATTGCGGCGCATCGGCGGGCTCAATCGGACATGCGTCTGTCGGGCGCTGCGGGTGCCGGGGCACGGAGCGGTATGTTTCTGTACATCTCCTGCGGCCTCTCTCCTTTGGTATGGAGCACTCAGGCGCACGTATAAGGGTCTCTCAAAGAACGGGACACGAGGGACGGGACGGTGGGAGGGAGAGGAGGAGGGGAGGAGGGGGAGGAGGAGGAGGGGGAGGAGGGAGGAGAGCGGGCGGTCAGAGGAAGAGAGGGGAGGAGGAGGAGGGGAGGAGGTGTGTGGGGATGAGAGCGTTCTCCAGAGGGGAGTGAGTGGGGAGAGGGAGGGTCCCAGAGATGAGGGTGTGAGGAGGAGATAGACGCCCAAGGAGGAGGGGGAGTGAGGGGGGAGAGGATGATGCGTTCCCAAGAGGATGGGGAGGGGAGGAGGGGCGGTGGGAGGCGCCCAGGTGGGAGGAGGAGAGCGCCCGGGAGTGAGAGGTAAGGGGAGCGGAGGAGCGGGAGCTGAGCGAGAGCGGCCCAGGAGGAGGAGGAGAGGAGAGGAGGAGAGTGAGAGTGCACATGAGTGAGAGGAGAGGAGGGAGGAGAGAGCGGCCAGAGGAGGAGGAGGAGGGAGAGGAGGAGGGGAGGAGGAGAGCGGCCCAGAGGAGGAGGGGGAGAGAGGGGAGAGGGCCATTGTAGGAGGAGGAGGAGGCGGAGGAGAGGAGGAGGAGCGGTGCCATGAGTGAGGAGGAGGAGGGGAGAGCAGGCCAGAGGAGGAGGAGGAGGAGGCAGGAGAGAGCGCCCGGAGGAGGAGGGGGAGGAGGAGAGCGGCCCAGAGGAGGAGGGGGCAGGAGGGGGAGGAGGCGGCCCAGAGGAGGAGGGGGAGGAGGAGTTGGTAGTGAGAGGAGAGATCCCAGAGGAGGAGACGAGGGGGGGGAATAGCGCCAGCTAGAAGACGAGGGAGGAATTCGGGAGTGAGGGAGCCCATAGAGTGAGGAGGGGGCGTAGGGGAGGATGAGAGGAGGGGGAAGCAGGCATAGGAGGAGGGAGTGAGGTGGGGCGGAGCGAGGAGGATAGTGAGTAGCCGAGCCTAAGGAGGAGGAGGAGGAGGGGGAAGAGGAGAGGGAGGAGGAGCGGGCCAGAGGAGGAGTGGATGAGGGGGGGGAGGATGAGAGCGGCAGAGAGGGAGGAGGAGGGGAGGAGGAGGAGGAGAGCGGCCCAGAGGAGGAGGAGGAGGAAGGGGAGGAGGAGGAGGAGGAGGAGAGAAGCGGCAGAGGAGGAGGAGGGGAGGGAGGAGGAGGGGATCGGCCCATTAGGAGGTGGACAGGGAGGTAGAGCGGCCATAGGAGGGGGTGAGGAGGGAGGAGGAGTGGAGAGCGGCCATAGGAGGAGAGGAAGGAGGAGGAGGAGATGCGGCATAGGAGGAGAGAGATGGCCATTTAGGGATTGAGAATGGATGGAGGCGGGGAGAGCGCCATAGAGAGGGGTAGGAGGGTGGGAGGAGACGGCCATAGGGGAGGAGGAGGAGGGGAGATAGGGAGGAGAGGGACGGCATTAGAGGAGGAGGGGAGAGGAGTAGAGGAGATGAGAGCGGCCATCTTCGAGAGGAGGAGAGGAGGGTTTAGAGAGAGGGTGGGGACTGCCAGAGGTGGAGGGAGGGGAGAGGAGAGCGGCCCATGAGTAGTGTGAGAGGAGAGAGGGGAGGAGGAGGAGGGGGCCCTATAGGAGGAGGGCGAGGAGGGGGGAGGTGAGGTAGAGCGGCAGAGGAGGAGGGGTGAGGAGGAGTGAGAGCGGCCCATAGGAGGGGAGAGGTCTAGGGGAGGAGGCAGGGGAGAGGCGGCCCAATTAGGAGGAGGGGGAGGAGGAGGGAGGAGAGAGGAGTACGGCCAGAGGGAGGAGGGAGGAGGGAGGTAGCGAGAAGGTAGGACGCGCCATTAGGAGCTTGAGGAGGATGAGGTGAGAATTAGGGAGTGGACGGAGAGAATCTGCCAATGGAGGAGGGCGGTAGAGAGAGGAGGAGAGCGCCCATAAGAGAGAGGATAGAGAATCTTTAAGGAGGAGTGAAGGAGGAGGGGAGAGCGACCAGAGAGGAGGGGGGAGGAGGAGCGGGAGGAAGAGAGCCATAGAGAGGGGGGGAGAGAGGAGGAGTAGAGAGCGGCCCAGTAAAAGAGAGGGGAGGAGAAGGAGGAGAGGGTGACGACATTCCAGGGAGGACGCAGGAGGAGGAGAGAGCGCGTACATGAGGAGTGGAGGGGAGAGGGAGGAGGAGAGGCCAGAGGAGGAGGAGGAGGGGGGGGAGGTGGGGAGGAGAGTAGACTCGGCCAGAGAGCGAGGCAGAGAAGGCGGAAGCGTATGAGGCGAGCGACCAGAGGGGAGACGAGATGGGGAGGAGGAAATTCCTTAGGAGAGAGGGAGAGGAGGAGGAGGAGAACAGGCCCATTAGGAGGAGGAGAGGGAGGCGAGCGTGTCCATAGGAGAGCTGGAGAGAGGAGGACGGGGAGAGCCCCATAGGAGATGGAAGAGGAGGATGAAGGAGGAGACGGCACATCAGTAGGAGGGTATGAGTGAGAGAGAGGGCCTAGGAGGAGGGTGATGAGGAGAGGAGACACTGCCACATACGGAGGAGTTGAGGAGAGGAGGGGGAAGCAGAAGTTGCCTAGGGGAGGTAGGAAGAGAGACTGCGGCCAGTAGGAGGGGCGAGGAGGTGCGAGAGCGCCTTGACTTGTGGAGGAGAGGGGGAGGAGGAGTGAGAGGAGCCTAGGAGGTGTGAGAGGATTCTGAGAGCGGTCCTATTAGGAGGAGATGAGAAGAGGGAGGCGACCCACGAGGGGAGGCAGGAACTATAGTGAGCGCTGATCGATACCATTAGTGAGGAGGGAGTGTAGGAGGAGAGCGGTTCCCAAGGAGGAGGAGGTAAGGGTCGCAGGCACGAATGGCGCGGAGTCGCTGACGAAGCCTCATTAGGGGGGAGGGGGAGGATGAGCGTTTAGCGAGGGGAGTAGGAGGCCAGGAGGGGAGACGCTCCTTTAGAGAGGAGGAGAGAGGAGAGAGAGCGCCAGAGCAGGAGGGGAGTAGAGAGAGCGTCACTAGAGGAAGAGCAGTGGGCAGGAGAGCATGCCTCCAGAGGTGGAGAGATGTAGGGAGGAGGAATGAGGAGAGGAGAGCCGTCCCAATTAGGAAGGTTAGGGGACCGAGAGGCCAAGATGAGGGCTGATTAGTGAGGCGAGGAGGAGGTAGAGACGGACAGAGAGAGAGCGATGGGGAGGCAGGTGGACGAGTGAGGTAGAGGGAGAACGTTTGCCCGGGAAAGAGGAGACAGGAGAGGAGAGCCGGGCATATTAGGGCAGGCAGAGGGAGATAGAGAGCTGCCCAGAGGAGGAGGGGGTAGAGAGGAGATCGGCCATTGAGAGAGTGGGGAGCATGAGGCGGCCTTAGGGAGAGAGGGAGGAGGGGTTGGAGGCGCATAGGAGAGGAGGGGTGGAGGCGCCATGAGGAGCACGAGGATGTAGTGCAGGACGGTGTGCGGAAAGTGAGAGTATGAGAGTAGGCCAGTAGAGGAGGCGTGGAGGAGAGCGTACCAGGTAGGAGAGATGAGGCAGCGAGGAGCGACGAGCGGCCGAGAGGAGAGACGACGGAGGGAGCAGGAGGAGTGATGAGGGGAGTGCCGAGAGCGCTCAGCAGAGATGAGTGAGAGGGGAGTGAGACGTCAGAGGGGAGGTAGGAGTGATGACTGAGAGAGAGCGCCCATACCGAGAGTGAGGGCAGGAGAAGACGTATCCCCAGGAGTGGGGGAGACGAGGAGAGCGGCCAGAGGAGGGGGAGGGGGTGCAGAGACGGCCAGAGGACGGAGGAGGAGGAGGAGATCGCCCAGAGAGGGGAGGGGAGGGTGAGGAGGGATGAGGAGAGCGGTGTCCATACGGAGGAGGGTGCTGAGGATGGGGGAGGAGGAGTAGCGTTCCCAGAGGAGGCGAGGTGAGGAGGAGGAGGAGGAGGAGTTGATCGGCCCATGGGGAGAGATGGAGGAGGAGGGATAGGGAGTGAGGAGCGAGAAGGCAGAGGAGGAGGGGCAGAGGGAGTAGAGAGAGGCGGCCCATAGGAGTTGAGAGAGGAGGGGAGGAGAGGAGAAGGAGGAGCGCTCATGGAGGAGGGGAGAGGGACCAGAATGCCGCCAGTAGGAGGAGGGGTTAGGTGAGATGAGAGACGTAGGAGGAGATGGGCCATAGAGCGAGCGGCGGAGGAGGAGGTGATGGAGTGACGACTGGCCAAAGGAGTGAGGGAGAGGGGGAGGGGAGACGGGCCAGGGAGGAGGGAGACGAGGTGGAGAAGCAGGAAGGAAGAGCGGTCCAGACGAGGAGGATTATGGGTATGAGAGGAGGAGGAGCATGACGTCCATATGGAGAAGGGAGTCCGAGAGGAAGGAGATCGGTCCCAGGTCGGAGGGTGAGAGAAGAGAGGGAAGAGCGGTCCATAGAAGGAGAGGGGGAGGACGAGAGGAGGAGGGAGCGAGAGCTGGCGCCATAGGAGAGGGAGGAGGGGGGGAGAAAGCACATAGAGATGGGCCGAGCTAGGAGTAGGAGATGAGCCCCATAGGGAAGGGGATAGGAGTGCAGAGAGGGCCATATGAGGAGGGAAGGAGGAGGAGAAGCGGCATAGAGGAGGTGAGGAGGAGTAGGAGGAGGAGAGGAGAGAGCGGTCCATAGGAGGAGGGGGAGAGGGGGTGAAGCGGACCATGGAGGAGGGCGGGAGTAGGAGGAAGGCTCATTAGGAGAGGGGTATGGGGGAGCGGCTCATAGGAGGAGGCAGGAGGAGAGGAGGAGAGCGGACCCAGAGGAGGAGGAGGAGGAGGAGGAGGAGAGCGGCCCAGAGGAGGAGCCGGAGGAGGAGGGGAGGAGGAGGAGGAGGAGAGCGGACCATAGGAGGGAAGCGCAGAGAGGTAGGGAGAGCTTCAGAGGAGGATCGGAGAGAGGTAGGGAGTCGAGGAGCGAGCGGCCCATATGGGAGGGTGGAAAGTAGGGTTAGAGGAAGATGCGTTCCCATAGGAGGAGGGAGGAGCGAGGGAGTGCGAGGAGGAGAGAGAGCTGCATAGAGGAGTGGAGAAATAGGGGATGACTGAGAGCGCCACGATGGGGGGGGAGGAGTGGAGGTGCGGCCATAGGAGGAGGAGTGAGGAGGCGAGGTGCATGGGGGGGGGGGAGAGTTTAGGGGAGGCTGCCTAGGAGAGAGGATCGCAAGGAGTGAGTGAGAGCTGACAGCCCGAGGAGGAGGCTGGGAGGAGGATGGACCGCCCAGAGGAGGAGGGAGAGAGCGTAGGAGAGCGCCCCATAGAGGAGGAGGAGAAGACGGCCATAGTGGAGGGGGAGAGCGGAGCAGGCCCAGGGCAGAGGGATGGGGAGGGAGAGGGGTCCCAGAGGAGGAGGAAGGAGGAGGAGAGCGGCCAGAGGAGGAGGGAGGAGGAGGAGCAGCGGCCCAGAGGAGGGAGAGAGGAGGAGGAGAGCGGCCCAGAGGAGGAGAGGGAGGAGAGGAGCGCCCTAGGAGAGGGGGAGAGCGATGATCTGCCAGTAAGGATGTGAGGAGGGGGGAGAGCGCCCAGAGGAGAGAGGGGGGTAGAGGAGGAGGAGAGAGCGGCCAATACGAGGAGGCGTGAGTGGAGAGCGAGGAGGAGCGCCATATCGACGTGTAGGGTGAGGGGAGGAGAGCGCCCAGAGGAGGACTCGAGGGTGAGAGAAGCCGGCTCAGAGGCAGAGTCCCTTAGGAGGTCGTAGGAGAGCTGGCCGAGGAGGAGGGCGGAGGGGAGAGAGCGCCCAGTAGGAGGGAGAGGGAGGATTGAGAGATGCGGCACTAGGAGGAGAGGGAGGGAGAGAGCGGTTCCCAGAGGGGAGGAGAGAGGACGAAGAAGGCCCAGAGGAGTGCATGAGGTGTAGGGAGCGCTCAGAGGAGGGGAGTAGGAGGGACGAGCCCATAGAGGGGGAGGAGGAGGAGAGCGGCCCAGAGGGGAGGGGGAGGAGGGGAGAGCGGCCATAGGAGGAGGGGGGAGGAGAGCGGCCCAGAGGAGGAGGAGGGGGAGGAGAGCGGCCCAGAGGAGGAGGAGGGGGAGGAGAGCGCCCAGAGGAGGAGGGGAGGAGGAGGAGAGCGGCCCAGAGGAGGAGGGGAGAGGAGGAGGAGGAGAGCGGCCCATAGGAGGAGGGGGAGGAGAGCGGCCCAGAGGAGGAGGAGGGGGAGGAGAGCGGCCCAGAGGAGGGAGGGGAGGAGAGCGGCCCAGAGGAGAGGAGAGCGCCCAGAGGAGGAGGAGGAGGGGGAGGAGGAGGAGGAGAGCGGCCCATAGGAGGAGGGGAGGAGAGCGGCCAGAGGAGGAGGAGGGGGAGGAGAGCGGCCCAGAGAAGGAGGAGGGGGAGGAGAGCGGCCCAGAGGAGAGGAGTTACCCGGGACTCGAGGCAGGAAACGTATCGTGTACAAGATAATATCTAGTGTTTGGAAGATTTACAGTATCGAGTTCATCTCCAGTGTCAAGTAATGTGGGGGAAAATTGGGGGGGAAATTTTGGGAAAATATGGGGGGGAAATTCGGGAAGAATTGGAAAAAGTTGAGGAAAAAAGTGGGAACACATTTTGGGAAACATTTAGGAAAAATACGGTAATAAATCTAAAAAGTTGAAAATTGGGGGGAAATGTGGAACATTTTGAAAAAAGTGGGAACATTTTGGGTAAAATTTGAGGAAAATATGGTAATAAAAGTGGAAAAAAATTGAATTTGAAATGTAATAAATTTTAGGAGAAAAAAAAGGGATAACAAATTGTAAAGTGTTTTCTGCCCTGTTGTGGTCTGTTCAGGACAATTATCTTTTCGAATGACAAAGCGATGTAAATGTAGATATTTGCAGCATATTTCTGACGGTTTGTTAAAATATGGCTTTATCCTCGTTATGGAGAAAGTGAAAAACAGAGATATTGATGTTTGTCCTTTACCTGGGACGGCCTCCGCGGCGCGCTCCTGGATGTTCAGCATGGACTCGTACACCTGCAGGTCGTCTCCGTCACTGTCCACGCCCTCACTGACAGAGAGACAGACAGTGTTTCAGCTGAAGCTGCTGCTCATGAGCATAAACCTCTGACACTAAACTGCTTTGGAAATGTTTTGCTGATTTAAATAGAAAACGCTGCAGTTGACGCTGAAATCCGTCTCATTTTGATGTTTAACCGACAGATCTCAGCCTGATTAAACGTGTTGCTCACACTGTAATGTCACTGCCTCGACAAAGACCCAAAGGTCGAAACGCGTCGGCGTAAAATAAACTAGTATTTAATCCAGTTGTGCCTCGGATACTTTATTCTCTTCATCCAATTGACTCTGCCCGTTTTCTTCTGAAGAGAACCTGGTATCACCACACACGACTGAGATCCAGTGAGCACCTCCGGCCTCCTCCTCATGTGCCCTAGTAATGTATGTGTATGTATATATATGTATACATATATGTCTGTATGTCTATGTATATCTAAAACACTATGACTACTTAAACAATAAGTAAATCAATAGAATGGTGACCAGAATGGTAATATAAGCAATGATAAAAAATAAGAGAAAACTATAAACTAAGTAAATAAACTCAGAAATCACAAACTTTTCTATTTTCGCTCTATGTTTTTCATACTTGTAAGTCTCATCAGATTTTCAACCTGTGACTAGTGCTGGGCGATATGACGATACATATCGTGGGGACGATAGAAAAGTGCCTATCGTGCCATTTCTCTTCTATCGTTTCTATCGTTTCTAACCTAATTTAATCAATTATTAAAGCAAATATGTCATTAAATAGGCCACAAGAATGTATTAGTGTTGTCTTGTCACTATGCATCCTCCAAGTTTATATTAAGTGATTATAAACAAGAATAAAAAAGAACTTTTTCGCAAAGAAACTCTGCCTTGTGGTTTTGCGACACCACCCTGCTTTACGATATCTCTGTCCGCCGCCACACCTGCTGTAGCAACGGCGACATCTAATGGACGTACACGCGGGGCTCTCTCTCCCTGTTAAACACCGCGTGGTTTCACTGCTTTACGCACGGCAACTAAACAGCTTTTTAGTGATGGATCTCTTTAGTGCGTGGATCTGGATTAAACACACGAGAGAGAAGAGAGGAGAGGCGTGGTGCAGGAGGTAAGAGACGGATCAGGCAGCGCGTAGAGCAGCTAAAGACGTACAATACAAACTGCTCGCCCACTGTTTCTTAAACATTACATTAAAGTTGAGAAAATGGCGATAATAAGCTCCAATTTACATTTGTTTTAGTGTAATATGAGCCTTGATATTGAGGAGCAGATGATGCTCTGAGTAAGTCGTTCTCTACGCACGAGTTTACACATTTCTGTTGTTAAATTCGTGTTGACTCTGGTCAGATCATGTTTAGCCCATTTATCCTGCAGTCTCACATTTTTCCTGACATTGACAATATATGCTATATAAATTATCTATAGCAAAACCACTGCTTCAAAATAAAGTTGAAAAAAAGTAAGCAATGATATTTTGTCAAACTTTTCAAAGAATAACTGAAAACTGACTTTATTGTGGTATATCGTGATATGTATCGTTATCGTGATATAAAATAATCCATATCGTGATATAAGTTTTTTCCATATCGCCCAGCACTACCTGTGACATGTAAAAGCTTCGAATTATCAATGCTGCTAATCAATAATTGTAATTTTGAATATGGAGTGGGATCTTATAAGCTTTCTTGCTTAGGCCTACTCCTTTTGAGTTATTTATTTTTATTTGTTTTGTGTGATAATGTAAATGTAATGATGTAAATAATAGCTCGAATAAATCAATAATTCTCTTTTCATCCTTCAGTGAATCATTTTCCTGATGAACTCAAAACAAAATGTGCTGCAAACATCTGAAGTTACATCGCTGAGTGACTCAAGATAATTGACCTTTCGCAAAACCCTACAATTACTCTACTACGTCTGCTCCCTGACATTCTGTGGGTCTCCTGCTATAAAAACTCCATTACGAGTGTTTCCTCCCCTTCCACAGTTGATTAAATACACCTGCTAACTTGTACCGTTGAGAAGCGTCACTGCACTGACAGCACGCGGGACATTGTGACTTAAATATATTAAGTCTATGCTGGAAAATCATGACTAATACAGTACGTTTCCTCGCTGAACTGAACCACAGCCGCGGGGGAGACAGAGCCACTGCAGCCTCTCCTCCACCGCAGGAGCAGAACCATAGACCGTTAAAAAGAATAGACTCCTCCTCCTCTCTCCTCCCCGTTTACCATAATGACCACGTTCGAGGGGGAAATCATGGCGGATTTACAGACTCCTCCTCCCCTGCTCTGACGAAGCATGTTCCTAATAAGGGCAAAAGGGCGGGATCTCACTGTAGACTCGGCCCTTGCGTGACGTGTAGCTCGCGCAGCTCCAATGCTAACAGTCCGACCCTCGTTAAGTAGGAGATTAAAAAAAAAAATCTTTCGAAAACCAGCCTGGTTTCTATTTTTGTGTCTAACCCAGCGTTATCTCAGGAGGAATATGTAGCCATATTAAGTGTTGAAAAAATTGAAACCAGGCATTAAAGTTGTTTTTAACGTGTCTAAAGTCCAATGCTTTTCAATGGAGGTACTACAGCAATGGAGGAGCAATGGAGGAGCAATGGCGGCCTCCAGTGTATGCGGTCACAAAGCAGAGCAGCCAGCGGCCATTGAGCAGAACCCAGACTGGACAGACTGGATCAGTCCCAGACTCACATAAGAACAACTGACCCGGAGCCAGAGTGATTTCACATGAGGCTTTATCCTCGATGGTTGTAGCGTCCCCCACGTAGCCCACTTTCTGAGGCATGACACATCGAGTAATTATATTTTATGGTTTTGTAGATTTTTGGGTTGGATTCTCGACACTGAAAACAAACTCGATATTGAACATTTGCATTTCCTCCAAACAATAATGTCGAGCAGAGCAAATGGCTATAAATAAATACATCTAGCAAAGCAAAAACTCCCCATAAGAAATAGTTTAGAATTATTGTGATAATGTCATTAATCGTGATCATTTTGTCCAAGGTAATCGTGAGTAAACATTTCAACATCGTGAGCTCCCCCGAGTCGAGGCGTGTTCTGAAAAGCCTGACTCCCCACAGAGCCGGGCCGTGGAGTTAATTAACTCTGGAGTTTCACACCGCGCCGTCCCTGGTCCCGCACGATCAACACTTTCCTCATCGTTTGGCGAGGAGCGGGCGACAGATTGTGGACAGAGCTCGGCCAATCACAGCGCTCCTCCGCCTCGACCCCTGAAGCGGCTTCAACATGTTCGGTTCCCTCCAGCCAACTGTCGCCCCCTGCTGTTCAGGAACAAACGCACACACTGTCCCCGTTAAAGAGAGGCCTGCACCGACAGATGGACAATTACTGCCCCGCGGAGAGATTTAGGATCAACCTGGAGAGAGGAAGATGCTTTACCTGATGCTTTAGAGTCCCATCATAATGACATCGTTTTCTGCTCGTCTCACTGTCTCACAGTAAAGGGGGGCAGGGGCTCAAAAAAAAAAAAAATCAAAAAGGGCACTACACCCCCCGCACGACCCCTGACAAACCGTTCCCGCTCCTCTTAAAGGGGGGTATTATGTAAAATGGACTTTTTCAAGCTTTATATCATGTTATTATGTCATTCCCTCATTAAACACATGCCTGGAGTGTTGCCTTGGCTCATTCACATATTTTTGAGTAATCAGTAAAAACTTAGACGGCAGTAGGGGTGTTGAAAAATATCGATTCGCCGATATCGCGATATTACGTCGCGCGATTCTCGTATCGATACAAAAAGCGCCCGTATCGATATTTAAACATCTATTTTTGGGGAAATATTCATTGCAGCATCTCTCTTTGGTCCTGCACTTTTACTCCCGCCCGCTAGATGGCAGCGCACCGCGCAGCCCGCTTGAGTAACACTAGAATTTAGTGAGAGTTAGAGAAACACAGGGAGAGTTTAGCATGGAAAAGAATGAGCTATGAGACACTACGGGGCTCTTTTAAAACTCTACATTTGGCTTTGGCTTTTACAGCAAAGACAGAGACCTGGATTATTACAAGAGCCACAGCTTTGTGCATATTGCTGAGTGCATCGCCGCTGCGTTTGGAGAGGATTTATCTTCGTAGCATTTTATTACGGAATTAAACGAAGCCGAGGGGAAACTAAATACAGCATGCTCATGTTAAACCTGTGTCTCGCCACTGCAGTACTACGACACAAGTTTAAAAAGAGCCTGCTGTAGTTTCCCCTCTGCTTCAGTTGTGTGCTACTGCTGCGCTTGCCTGGCCTGCCAGACACTCCTCCTTTCTGTTCAAAAGAAGAACCGTCTGGGCAGCTGCTCGCAGCCAATCATTTCACGATTTGACCCACATCGGTCCAATCACGCACCAAGAGACGGAAGCCGTCACCTGTCACCACCACGCACTCTTCCAAAACATTAAAGATGGCGGCCGATACACTGTTTTCGTCTGTTTTAAATCATTTGGAAAATATGAAATCCCTAAAACCGGAGCAAGAAACAGCGTTCGAAGCGTTCCTTGTAAAAAAGGACGTTTTTGGGAAAGGCTTTCTGCCGCTTGTTACTGCAACGTATCTAGCGTTGCTCTAATTGGTTGATGCCGTCTGTCAATCACGCCCAACGGGAAATTGTTGAGATCACGCTCCCAGACTATATGTCTTTGAAATATCTATGAAAAGGCATGTCGTTTGGCAGGCCAGGCAACTGCTGCGCGTGATGCCCGTTGTGGAGTAGACACGATTTTAAATGCCCCGTCTGAGTTATTGTATATTTTAATGGATGAAACCCATAATAGTTACTGATCGCCAAGGACTCCCAACTATAGAAATACTAGAAAACGTGCATCCCCAGTAATTGGTTTCATTACTAGGTTTCCAAGAAATCTGTTTTCTGTTCAAAGGTACATAATCACCATAAACACCACAGTCACAAGCACATTAGTGAAAAGCATTTATATCATAAGATAAATAGATCAAATGTATTTGATACAAATCTAATGAAGGTGGACTAGTTTACTGAATAGTTGTTTCCAAAGTAGTAAAAAAAAATAATCGCAATAATCGTCTAATTCTTCAATATCGGGATATATTGTATTGTATCGTATCGTGACCCTTGTATCGGGATACGTATCGTATCGCCTGAGACTAGGCAATACACACCCCCAGACGGCAGCCATTTTAGGTGTAGCTATGCCTCAGTCCTCCTAGGAACGCCCCCACCTCCTGGAGACGCCTCTGGACCTTTCGTCACCAGCCAAGCCACCAACCACTGCTCCTCAGCTCAGCAGAGCCCCCTCCCCGCACAGTAGTGTTGTTTAGATGCCACAGCAGTGTGCTGAAGGGGGCGTGTCGGAAAGCTTCTTAAAGAGACAGAGGCCTATTTCAAGACGTTCAGTACAGCCATTTTGAGAGAGCAATTTTATTCAAGGCAGTTATTTTAATTTACTGCATATACAGACCAACAGAAGGTTACGTCATCATTGTAGTATGCTATAGACTGGTGCTATGTGATTGAAAAACATAATACCCCCTCTTTAAATTCTAATCAGAATCACATTTATTTCGAATCCATTTTGCTATTTATTTTATATAAAAGTAAAAGGAGCTGTATAGGAGCTAAACATATAGTTTTGGGCAACTGCCAGTATTATTTCAGTTTATTAATACTATTTTTTGCCAGTATCTTTTGCTAGTGGGGCACTTTTCAGGGGACATCTGCCCCAGGCCACAAGTGTCTTAGCAGCGCCCCTACAGAAACACCCCTCATGTCTCTCTCTTCACTGGGCTGTGGCTGAAAACAGGGGCTTAAGAAAAGGACGTAAACTATTGAGAATGTCTGGGCCTGAGTTTCACACATAGAACTGAAATATTGTGACAAAAATACGTGGCGAGTTTAGTTTTAGATCACATACAAAACTGTCGGCTTGTTGACCTCATTGGTCTGTGATTATGAGGCCGACTGATAAATAATAAAGAGCGATCTGAAGCACAACGTGTGGAGATCGTTGTTCTGCAGGAGAGGCCTCTGCTCTCACTTCCTCCTCTCTGAGCGCCGCTCTCTGCAGGGCTTGTGGGCGGGGCATTGAAAACACAAACGAGGGGCGTGTTCATTTCTGATTTGATTTATTAACATAAGCTAATAAGGCTTATTGGGACAAAACCAATGATGAGCGTGGCAAAGCTTTTGGATAAACAAACTATAATACAAATAAATAAAAGGTATGGAGGGAAAAGGGCACTTCAGGGGCATGGAGCAAAAGGGGCAGAGGCTCAAGCCCCCTCCGCACAGGCCTGCTCCTAAGCCTGATCAGGGCACCGTTAAACAACACCAGTCTGGTATTGGAAAAAAGGTTTAGGTTTTACCATTATTAAGTATTGAAAGCAGGTACCGGAAAAAAAATCTATATTTAGATCCAAGTTTTGATGCTGTTGGTCCAGGGACAGGATTAAAAGGAAGTTACTTTGTTTCAGCTCAAAGAAATTATTTTCCCCATTTTTGCCAATTTTGTATTTATTTTTTCAAATTTTTTTTATTATTTCTCACATTTTTTTTAAACACTTTTTGTATTCTTATTTTTGCCCCATTTCTTGACATTGGAGATGAACCGATATTGTAGATTCTGTCAATGCCTGGATCGGCTGCCTTTACCGATACTGAATATCGGATCGGGGCATCTTTAGTCATTCCTCACTGAATTTTAATAAAGGGACTGGAAACATTTGTGTGGGGCGAGAACAGATGCAGCATTTGTAGGAACAGACTCAGGTTTCTACAAGTTTCTATGATCTCAAAATAAAAACCTTTCTCTGTCAACTCTTACCAAGGTAAAAGTGCTGGTTAGTGAGCACTGGTTAGAGTCGTACCTGGTTATTCAGTTAGTGAGCACTGGTTAGAGTCGTACCTGGTTATTCAGTGGTAGTTAGTGAGCACTGGTTAGAGTCGTACCTGGTTATTCAGTGGTAGTTAGTGAGCACTGGTTAGAGTCGTACCTGGTTATTCAGTGGTAGTTAGTGAGCGCTGGTTAGAGTCGTACCTGGTTA
This sequence comes from Neogobius melanostomus, assembly GCA_007210695.1. NCBI lineage: Eukaryota > Metazoa > Chordata > Actinopteri > Gobiiformes > Gobiidae > Neogobius > Neogobius melanostomus. The sequence continues at coordinate 336,268 of VHKM01000533.1, read as the reverse complement.
TTCAGTGGTAGTTAGTGAGCACTGGTTAGAGTCGTACCTGGTTATTCAGTGGTAGTTAGTGAGCACTGGTTAGAGTCGTACCTGGTTATTCAGTGGTAGTTAGTGAGCACTGGTTAGAGTCGTACCTGGTTAGAGTCGTACCTGGTTATTCAGTGGTAGTTAGTGAGCACTGGTTAGAGTCGTACCTGGTTAGTGAGCGCTGGTTAATGAGCACTGGTTAGAGTCGTACCTGGTTATTCAGTGGTAGTTAGTGAGCACTGGTTAGAGTCGTACCTGGTTATTCAGTGGTAGTTAGTGAGCACTGGTTAGAGTCGTACCTGGCGGAGAGGCAGTAGACGGCATTGGTGGCGGAGTGGGCGGAGCTGCCGTTGGGCGCGGGGGACACGGAGCCCAGGGCTTTAGTGGCCGGGCGCGGGACCATGTAGTTGGCCGCCCAGGACGGCTGGTCCGGGGTCAGGGGAGGGGTCTCCTCTGTCCCGCCGCAGACGGGCGCTCGGGAGGAGGAGGCGGAGGCAGCTCTCGCAGAGTGGGCGGCACTGGGAGGGGCTTATCCCGGTGACTGCTGCACATCTGTAACACAACGGTCACCAGGTTTACAGAAGATCAGAGTCTGAAAACACGCCTGTACACGGCTCACCTCTGAACTCATAATTAGAATAAAGTTTAATTAACATTGAATTGACTCAAACTTTTCACTCCAAGTCCCACCTCATAAAATATTTGACTTTCAAAATACTGCACAATATATCACATCGCGATATTAGGTGATGCAATATCCACATCGCAGGAAGCCACATCGTAACATCACTAAAGTCTTCATCTGACAGATACACACACATTATTTTGAACTGAACTTAAACATTTGTTTAAGTTCAGTTTTTTTGACGACTTCTGCTGCTGAAAAACGTGTGATTTGTGTTTAATTTGAATGGAACATGTCGTGTTGGTTTAGTAAAGTATAACAATAATATAGTTATTGCAATATATTAATTTAATTCACTGACAATCAGTGCTAGGCCCACTCTTTCATAAGGCTCCACCTGCCAGGCAAAACTAGGAAAACACTGCCCCCTGCTGGAGCTCTGAACACCTCTTCTTCCTGGCTGTAAGTCTGGTTTTGTGGACGACCCTGTGAGCAGACGAACAGACCTTTCCGGTGGCGGGCGGTGCTCCGGGCCTCTGCTGCAGGAGGTCCAGTCGTGGTGGGACAGGGGAAGCTGAGACACCGGAGACGGCGGCCGCTCCACCTGCAACACATCACCACACACATCATCAGGACTCAGCGTCTGGGGTAAACGTATTCAGTTACTACTTTTACTGATAGCAATAGTAATGTTGATTTGTTCACAATTACAAAAAACATTTTAGCTGCTCTAAACATGATCCCTTAACATCAATTACTCCATGTGGGAGATAATCCATGATGCGGCTAAGACTCCTCCTACATAGGCCTAAGTCATAATAACAAAATCTAAAGTTTGATATATTCAGGTAAGAAACTATTGCAATAAACTGCATGATTGAAGGCCTTATAATGCAACAGAAACTCTAAAGCTTTGTTTGAAAAGTACTTCATCTTGAAATATTCCACAATGAACCTGAAATACAATGAAACATGATTTACTGTGGGTCAAAAATAAAGTATTACATTAGAAAAATGCAAACACGTAAATGTACTAATGTTGAGCCCAAAAATGTATTGTTTATCTGTCATTTATTGAACAATAAGTCGATATAGTATATGGTGACTGGCTTACTCCTACAGAAAAGGACAAAACGATGGGAAACTGGAGTTGGTCCTGGTCACTAGGGGGCAGCATCGCAGCCATGTCAGCCCCCGCCATGAGGACCAAAGAGAAGTGCTTTCCTTTTTGTAATAAACCTAAAACGCTTCTCTATTAAATCCCCTGCATCTCCATCAGGTCCTCATTAATGCAGCTTTCAATTCAGTGAGTTCTGGAGGTTCTGACTGAGCTTTCAAATTAGGAGAAGCTAGTGCTGAAATGAAAGGCTACAAACTCTTCCTTTAAAGAACACTGGAGTGTGAGCAGCTAAACTAAAACTCTATCATCAGCAGAGTCTAAACTCCTCTGACTCTGACCTTGGAGCAGGCCAGTCGGCTCATCATCAGCAGCTGCTCCTCCAGCCGCTCGTCCTCGTCTTCGTCAGTCGCCGCCGCCGCCTCTGCTCGGCCCGCCCCCTGGAACCCGGCAAAGGAAACCCCGCTGGCTTTGGGGTGGAAGGGGTCGACCACGATGGGCTCCGTGCCTTTGATCTCGCAGCGGCAGAACGGGCAGCCCTGGCCCTCGGACTCCTGGGAGAAAATAAACAGTAACACAGTAACTGTACTACAGTAACGCAGTAACTGTACTACAGTACTGCAGTAACTGTACTACAGTACTGCTTTAAGGAGAGCTGTTCTGCGCTTTACTCCTGTCGTATTTGTGCTGAGAACTGTGGCTGATTCCGAAACCGTTAAATTGGTAAGAGGTCTAACGCCAAACCGGATGTGCGTCAGCGCCCGCCATGACAAGAAGCGTCCGAATTGGGCTGTGGGTTAGGAAGGAGTTAGGAAAAGGAGCCTCAATGCTATACATAGATTTGCATAGATCTGATGCTAACTATCATAGCCACTTTAGCATAGGGACCTCTGATGCTAACTATCATAGCCACTTTAGCATAGGGACCTCTGATGCACATAGCCACTTTAGCATAGGGACCTCTGATGCTAACTACATAGCCACTTTAGCATAGGGACCTCTGATGCTAACTATCATAGCCACTTTAGCATAGGGACCTCTGATGCTAACTATCATAGCCACTTTAGCATAGGGACCTCTGATGCTAACTATCATAGCCACTTTAGCATAGGGACCTCTGATGCTAACTATCATAGCCACTTTAGCATAGGGACCTCTGATGCTAACTATCATAGCCACTTTAGCATAGGGACCTCTGATGCTAACTATCATAGCCACTTTAGCATAGGGACCTCTGATGCTACTATATAGCCATTGCATACTCTGATGCTAACTATCATAGCCACTTTAGCATAGGGACTCTGATGCTAACTATCATAGCCACTTTAGCATAGGGACCTCTGATGCTAACTATCATAGCCACTTTAGCATAGGGACCTCTGATGCTAACTATCATAGCCACTTTAGCATAGGACCTCTGATGCTAACTATCATAGCCACTTTGCATAGGGACTCTGATGCTAACTATCATAGCCACTTTAGCATAGGGACCTCTGATGCTAACTATCATAGCCACTTTAGCATAGGGACCTCTGATGCTAACATCAAGCCACTTTAGCATAGGACCTCTGATGCTAACTATCATAGCCACTTTAGCATAGGACCTCTGATGCTAACTATCATAGCCACTTTAGCATAGGGACCTCTGATGCTAACTATCATAGCCACTTTAGCATAGGACCTCTGATGCTAACTATCATAGCCACTTTAGCATAGGGATCTCTGATGTAACTAATAACTTTGATAGGACCTGATGCTAACTATCATAGCCACTTTAGCATAGGGATCTCTGATGCTAACTATCATAGCCACTTTAGCATAGTAAATGGCTTAAATGAAGCAGTTTGTGCTTTTGCTTCATTTAGTAGAAACTTAAAGAGCAACTAAACACCAAATTTTTTTACTGATAAACTGTCTCATAGTGTTGTCCACTGGTCCCTGACATTATTCTGACATTATAGCACAAACATGTGTTAAATCCTAACTTTGGCCTGAAAACGAATGAGTTGCGCCCCCTTCAGGGTAAACTCTGCTACTAAATTAGAATTTCCTGATTGGCTGGAGACGTGTCCACGGCCTCCACAGAACGTCATAAGCCGCACCAGCTCCACACATCGTCATCAGGTGCTGCCCATTGTCCTGCCCATTGTCCTGCCCATTGTCCTGCCCATTGTCCTGCCCATTGTCCTGCCCATTGTCCTGCCCATTGTCCCGCCCATTGTCCCGCCCATTGTCCCGCCCATTGTCCCGCCCATTGTCCCGCCCATTGTCCCGCCCATTGTCCCGCCCATTGTCCCGCCCATTGTCCCGCCCATGTACCTGTGCTATATAACCAAGTCCCTCCCACGTAATCAGTCTGCTGTGATTGTGCCAATGCAAAGGCCCACACACTCACCCCCCACATGTCACCCCCAAACTTCAGAGACCGCCTCTTTCACAGCACTTTTTGACTTTTGTTTGTGGGTGGGGAAAGGCTTTGACACGCCCGTTTAGGTACTCTTTAAGCCACATGGCTAATTTGCATACTGTAGCTTTATGAAACCGCTGTTGAGATAAAATAAAGGGAAATGTGAAGGATCATTTGGATTTTTTTGGTTTGTTTTTCTCCTTAAATGTCTTTATTTGGACACTATGTTGTTGTTGCATATGCACTACAGTATGTGGCGGCATGCGCTTTTGTTTGCCTGCCAATAACCTTAAAGAAGAAGAAGAACAGCTGTTGGTGATGTCACTTCCCCTTCCCCTGGGTAAGGACGGTGGAATTGGGCAAATGCAGCTGAAGCTCTAGTTCACTAACTGCATAGAGATCTAACAGCTGAGCCCATGAAAGGTTAAGGATTAGTTGCTAGTGTTAGGACTTAGAGGCGACAGTTTAAGGGTTTCAGAATCAGCCTGTGTTGGAGTGAGGTCATACCTGCCAGGCGGTGAGGCAGGACGTGCACATGAGGTGTCTGCACGGCTCGATCTTCACGTCTTTGTCGTTCTCCGCGCAGATCTTGCACAGCTGGAACGTGGAGCCCATCTCGCAGTAGAGTTCATACTGCTCCTGTTCACGGCACACAGGGAAACGGGTTTACAGTAGATCCACCAGGAACAACAGATGAAAGGGAAACGTCAGAACAAACGGGTTTACAGTAGATCCACCAGGAACAACAGCCGACAGGGAAACATCAGAACAAACGGGTTTACAGTAGATCCACCAGGAACAACAGCCGACCGGGAGACGTCAGAACAACGGGTTTACAGTAGATCCACCAGGAACAACAGCCGACCGGGAGACGTCAGAACAAACGGGTTTCATGCATGGACTTCATGAACTTACAACGACACAAGTTCACCCTTCGCCACTTGGTTTACTCGACTTCCTGTTAGCGTATGTTCCACTCTGCAAATGTAGTTGATGGCGACTCTAACCAGACTCAATCACTGGTACAGATTTTTCCAGGCACCATTTATATAATATATAGTGCTTTTCCACCTACATTAGGCGTAAAGCGCTTTACATGAAGGAATCCTTCATCCATAACTCTCAGGAAGGAGGTGAGGTGTCGTGGACATAACGACAGAGTGCACCTGCGATTCGAACTGCCCACCTTTGGTCCCAAGACGACGCGCTCCACTATCTGCACCACGGCCGCCCCATAATAAAGATAATGATTCAATTATTTTATAGACGATAATGTGACGGTGACGAGCTAAACATGGCTCTTTAACACAAGGTGAGGCAGATGTTAGAAAGAGTCTGTCAGACGTTCATAATCAGGACTCGAGCGTGAAGCTGCAGTAAAGACCTGAACCGCATCTGAAAGTCACATGACTCGCTTTCCTTCTGTCCCAGCCTGAGCGAGACACCGACTGCAATACAGCGAAGTCACAGGGACTTTATTCTTTAACCTTTATATAACCAGGAAGTCTCACTGAGATTAAAACCCATGTAGGAGGGCAGTCGTCCAGGCATGGCTTTATACCAATGACCAGCCTCCAGGAGGACAAACCAGGCCGTCCCACTGGAGAATACAGTCCACACTGACGGGTCAAGGCCTCAGAGACAGAGTCTTATGGAGCCACTGAGCAGAGGCTTCATGTACAGCAGGTCTCCATCGTCTAAAACAGAGAAACGCACCTGAGTGACTTTGATGTGGTCCTGGGGCGACGGCTCACAGAGTCCACTGAGGTCCGGGTTCTGAGCTCGGCCGTCTGGAAACAGGTAACTGCACAGACAGAACACACACGAGATTTCTTTCATTATAATCACATTATTCAAAATCTATTTTTAATGATTATATTTATTCATTTATTGTTTTTATTTTATTTTAAAACTTTTCATTTATTAAATGTATTTTTGGATTCATAATTTTTTTTATGCTTCAACTCATTGGCTGCCAGTTTCAGAACAGCCGACCCCATATTGTTTTAGATGATCTTCACTGATCTGACCCACAGAATATTGTGGACTATGGACGTTGTAAAATCTGAAACCTGATTCTGAAAGAACAGACCGTCTACTTTCATCAGTAAAAAACAGTTTGTTTCTAACTTGTTTCGTTCTTCTCACCAGTTCAATATACGTTTCACTGAAAACGCCTGTTTCTGACCAAAGAGCTGAGAAAACAAACTTTTTGTAAAAAGTCACACATCTGCCTGATGTGTGACTGTGTGACAGTGACTGACGCTAATATTTACTGCTTTAGTGACACCTCAAACATCTGAACTGTGGTTTCCTTCAATAAAACAGCCACAAACTGCTTCTCTATCATGTGAGATGTGATGAAAGGCGGCGCTATGTCCGGATTAGCATCGTTAGCATGCAGGTCGGCGGCTTTTTTAGGTCGAACCGTGGATGGAACACCGGTCTACTTCCTTGATCCACTTATTTAGTTAATTAGTCATTTAGTTTCATTTTTTATAATAATCATACATGTGATTTGAGGCGCCTTATTAAGACGATAAAACACTGGTTTAGTTAAAGGTTAACGAAAGTAATACACATTTATTAGGACTTTAATCAAATGTGATTATTTAACTGGATCATAGTGTCAGTAAATATTATTTGTGTCACGTTGCACTAAATGAGAAAAGAAAAGCAACGCACACCAAAAGTAGTCTCCGAGGTGCAGATGTAGGGGAAAATCTTAATGATATCATTAAAATTTGGACATCGGCTTATGAGTGTGCGGCGATGTTTTTTTATTCACGTTGCACTAAAACCACCATCACAAAATCTGAACCATGAGCAGCATTTAGGTCAAAGCGAAGAGTTTAAAGCGTCTGGTTTTGAAGTCGGCCGCGTGTGGATTTCATCATATCTTTGAAGTGTGAGGAAAGTGCAGGGCGGTTTCTCCTTCAAAACGCGTCAGAAATACACTTTTATTGCAGCATTTACAACAGTCGTTTCAGCAGAACTCGTCCCTGGTGCAGTGTTTTCCTGTTTGAATATTAATACATTTTATTTATATTGCACTTTACATTTCAAAGAAACCTCAAAGTGCTAAAGGACGACTAGAGCTAGACTTTTCAAACCTCACTGTTTTTGTTGTTGTTAGTCTGTTTACTTATTATTTACTGTTTACACATTTTGACCCCACAAAGTCCTTGTATACAAGATACCACTATTTAATTGTTTATTTCACATTTCCTGCCTCTTTGCCTGAGTGTTTCTAAGAGCTGAATGTAACAAGTACATTTCTCCATTGTGAGATAAAGGCGATATATCTTACAAGACTCAGGACCTGCCTGTTCAGTCACGGATTCATTCAAAACATAAGCAAATAACTAGGGCTGTAACTGAACATGTGGAGAATTGAAAGTTTCAATACAATGTCCGTCCATTTAGTAGTTGTGTAGTTATTGGGGGGTTAATTCAAATTTATCCTCGTTTTTTTGGTTCAAATCTCAAAAAAATCCGTCAGGGATCAGATCTGTATAAATCCTTGTGTTTAAAATCCTTCCGAATGTAATTGAGTGGAGCCTGTAAAGAGTCTGTAGGAGCGACTGAAGTGGACATGTTGTTAAAGAGTGGAATGAAAACCTCATATTTCTTCAAAACTTTCACAAACTGTTCCATCATTTTCCCCCAAACTGTTGTAACATTTTCCCAAAAACAGGAAATGACCATATTTGGATTACAGAGTCATCTCGGTCACAGCCGTTCCTGCTACACGTGGATACCAAACATGTCAGTATTTGTGAATGAATAAGCGTGGGAAAGACCAGGGAGCCACACAGACATGTTGGAGTCACTTCCCAGAGAATAAACATTGTAAAGAGAGTTTGGGCTGTTTTTGACTCTGACAGAGCTGAAACTAAGACGCTAGGGTTGTCACGGTAAACGGTGTAGCGGTAAACCCCGGTAAAAATTTTGACGGTAAAAATTACCGTCTTGTTTTGAAAACTATATTATCTCGGTGGATTACCGCGCCCGCGGTGTAGGCACGGTGAGCCTCACCAGCCACCGTCTCATCTGCTGAAGTTGCCGGCATGCGCACTGTGTCGTTTGCAACCAAAACAAAACTTTCTCGAAGCTGGAATCATGGCTTACGGAGGAGACGACAGCGCTCAAGACGTCTGTCAGCCTCAAACAGGACCAAGTCTGAAGTCTGGGCATATTTTGGGTATTTGAAGAAAGCCGAAGGACAGCTGATAGAAGACAGTTATCCTGTTTGCGGAACGTGCAGGAAAAAAAGTTTCTGCGAAAGGCAGCAACACTTCGAACCTCATGACACATCTGCGTGACCATCACCCACAACTCTATAGCCAATGCAAGTAAGTTAACGTTATAGCTGAAATGCATGATGTGCAGACTTTGGGTTGAGGGAGAACACAACGAGTCGCCCAATAGTGCAGCCGCAGCGCCACCGCCTCATGGATACCTCCTTATTGAAATGGCACAATGCATTACAGGCTCCTGGAGGCAGGTTAAAGTCGCCAATGCAATAGATTCACTCTCGCCGCATTATTATGAATTTAACAATGATTACTGTCTGATGTCATTTTCCCAAATCTGCAGAGCGAAAGCAAACTGGAAGGACACAAACAGAGAACAATATTCCTGAGGGTTTATCTAGTTGAAAATATTCTAACACGGTTCTGGCGCTATAACTAGTACATGTAATAACCTCCAAACGATCAACAATACATAGTTGTAGTTCATTTACTTTGATGTGAAAAGTTGAACTTTTGATTTGGCTTTGTCTGTATTTTTTTAAATATAACAAACACTGTTACACTTTTTTGAAACTATTTCAGTTTGTGTAGGACTATCAGTGCTTTCTGAACTTATTAACACACAGTAAAAACAATACCGCGATAAAACCGAAAACCGTGATAATTTTGGTCACAATAACCGTGAGGTCAAATTTTCATACCGTGACATCCCTATAAGACGCTAAAGAGAAAACTAGTGAAATAATACAGATCCTCCAAACAGACACTCACAATCCCTCCCGGTATCCGTCGATGAGCGCCTGGAACAGCGGCTTGTTGTGGGGGATGGTCTGCAGGATGTTCCCGTCCGCCGTCACGTAGCCGATGGCCCACTGCCCGAGCCGAGTGCAGCTCAGGCGGAAGATGTAGCTGAGGGACAGAAAACGGGTTAAAGACTCGAGTTCCACCATCGCAGCCGTTACTTTCAGCTTCAACACCAGCCTATCAGTGTTACATGAAAGTCCAATAATCATCTCCTAATGAATCTGTTAACTACGCCCCCATAAGGACACGCCTCACTTGGGGAGATGTAAGGCAGGTTCATCTCTTCTAGTCTGTGAACAGTGACTTGGTAAACATCAGCTTTTAAACTCCGAAATGGACTTCCTCTGCAACATCAGCCGCCATGTTTCAGGAGAGGGAGAACAATGAGGAACTTCACTTTAATCATCAAAATCCTTGTCCTCAAAACGTACCACCGGAAACCGCGCTCTAGGGTTGGGCGATGTCCCCTTAACTGGCAGTTGACGATGTTTACAGTGAACCATCTCTCATTATAAGCATTTTTTAAAGACATTTACATAGTCTATATAGTATAGGCTGCATATTATTTGTTAGAAAAGATAAATGGATCTAAACTAAACATGATCTGAACAGAGTCATGGAACACGAATTTTGCAACAGAAATGTGTTAAAACTCGTGCGAGAGAGAGAGAGCCCTGTGCGTCAGAAATAGAGCAGCGCTGCGTCTTTATTTTAATAATTATGGCTAACACATCATGTCTTTGGGCTTCTGGCAGGCTACTTAAACTAGCGTGCATATTAGCTATATTCGTGATTTAATTTACAGTGCACAATCAATGTTTTAATCATTTAGCCTGATCCCCTCAGCCCAGTCCTGCCCCGCCCTGTCCCCCTCAGCCCCAGCCCTGCCCTGTCCCGCCCTGTCCCCCTCAGCCCCAGCCCTGTCCCCCTCAGCCCCAGCCCTGCCCTCTCAGCCCCAGCCCTGCCTCTCAGCCCCAGTCCTGTCCCGCCTAGGGGTGTCAGATTTCAATTTTTGAGTCACGATTATTGTGAAAGAAAATATTGCGATTTTACGATTATTCACGATTATCGACCAAATGAAAGGAAATACTGATATTTTAGTTGTTGTCTTTAAAAGCTTTTTAATACTTAAACTTGTAAACATTCACTGTTTCTAAAATGAAAATGCTTTAAGATTGTTTTGCAGTAAAATAAATAGGCCTACATTGAATAATACAAAACAATGTCAACTTTACTTCTTTATAATGACCATAATTATCATAATTATTTGACTATATATTATGAGGCCACAGTCTAGGCTAGGTTTCCTGTTCTCTAAAGTTCTGCTGCTGCTTAATTATTTGTCAGATGTTTTGATGAACAGAGAATGAAACGTGTTTACAAAATGACTAAGGAGACTCTTTTGAACAGCTGATCTCCACATGTGCGCGGTTTCACTTTCCTTTCTGTTACGCTGAAGCAGAGCGGAGCGCGTTAGCTTTTTCTTTACATCCTGAGCCAGTTGTGGCGGCTATTTCCCAACATTTGGACAACTTTTTTGGGAATTATGCAGTTTCGTTACCTTGACCTGGACATTTACAGCGAAGGATTATCTCCAAGATGTTGTTTATATTCGACGTAGCCGATATCAGCGCCTTTTGCTGCAACTTTCTGACGACAGGGTTTGCATAACGGATGTTCCATCGACAACAACAACGCCTTGGTCATGTTTTGGATCCTAAAGAGGTCCCACTCTGCTGACTTCAATCGTTTTTAGGTGGATACAACACTGGAGGAGAGCGTCCTTCTGCCTCGCTCAACTACGGGTGAGTTTACGCTGTTATGCGTGCAGAGGCTCGTGCGTCAGCGTGAAAAATTTCCGCGGTAAACCGTGGCTTCTGAATTCTTACGGATAACCTACCGCGTCTTTTATAATCGTGGTAATCGTAAAACCGGTTAATCTTGACATCCCTAGTCCCGCCCCGTCTCACCTGCCGGGTTTGTGGATGAAGCGGTGCAGTCGTGCCTTGACCTCGTCGTAGGTGAGGAAGGCCATGTATCCGGGGTGAGTGACCGCCAGGCTGTTCCAGTTCCTCAGAAGAGACGACCACGGCTGCACACGCAAAAACACACAAACACACACACTTCAGCAGCTTTAAGCACACGCAAACACACACACGCAAACACACACACGTTACCTGGAAGAGTCTGGTGAAGATGTCGAACTCGAACACAGAGATGTAGTCGTTGCAGGTGAGGTCGATGGTGGACTTCAGGGCCATGGCCTCCAGGCCGGAGCTGATGGGGTGGAACTCATGCAGCGCCTGGCGGAACATTCGCCACGGGACAATGGTCCTGAGGAGACACAGAGATGTCTTTATAATAACCCCTGTTTAAACAATGATTCAGACACAGACATTTATATGGTTAGTCTGGTGTTATTGTCCTCAGGTGCTCTGTGCTTGGGTCAGACTGTTTTTAATGCAGGCTACTAGTTACTATAGACATGCACTGGCCTAGCACTGGCCTAGCACTGGCCTAGCAAAAAAAATATACATCAACACTCTGGGTAACTAGGAAATGAGGCCCAATGTCAAAAATCCTGAAATATCCCTTTAAGTTCAAATTGAGGAAATGCAAAGCTCCTGCATTTGTAAGAGTGAAATCTGATTATTGACGAGCCGATAATGCTCTGAATACGTCGTTCTCCTTTGAGACTTTTACGAGTTTGAAGACGTTTCTGTTGAAAAATTCATGTCGTGTGATCAGATGAGCTCCATTATCCTTAACATAAACAATAGTATTAAACACCTAAAAAAAAATGCACATAATGAGAGATTCATTACTGACGGATAAAAATAGCTCACGACGGATTTTTTTCATGATGGAAAGAAATGATCCCTCATGAGAACACTGATCTAAGGAACAGTCTGATCTGTCCGTACGGAAATCTGTTCTTTGCATTTGACTCTTTCACCTGTTAATCCACTCAGACACAGAAAGGCAGAGCACCACAGAATTGCTACGGTGGCAGTGTTATCCAGGTAATTTGTTTTTCTTTTATCACATACAAAGTCGTAATCTAAAACAAACTCCCATGCTGGTGTGATTGTGTAAAAAGGGAAACGTGCAACCGGAACAAAAAGGGAAGTTCACAAATGATTCATCACAGAACTTGGTCTTGTGTTCTCCTTTAATTCCCCCAGAGGTCAATCCTTCATGTAGCACGAGTGCGATACTGCGCATGGGTCGGACGGTTCAACAGTTCCTCATCGTTCCCCCGTCACCCTGGCTGTTTCCCAAAGCCCAGGTACCTCGCCTTGCCTTGGTGTTGAAGACAGTGGCTCCAACTCAAGGCTTTGGTCCTGCCTTGGTCCAAAAAGAGCTGCTAATGGAACACACTAAAGGAAGCTAAAGGAAGTGACATCACAAAATAAAACAGGAAGTTGTGTTTCATCCAGGGGAGAGGGGAGGGTCTGCTGAGGAGGGGGGTTCTGAAGCGCTATAATTGTATTTTTACAGAGTACACATGAAAAAATAAAAAGTAGTCAAAGATGATGAAGAAGAGTTGAAAATACAAAATAAAACTCGAAATAACTAAAATAAAAATGTTAGATTTGAAAGTGCCTTATGTCAATTAAATTCAATGCCCAACAAACAAATGTGGTCATACCGCCTTTGCCAGTGGTTGGGCCTGGAGTTATTCAAAGAAGACACATAAATGATACAACAAGGACACAGTTTATGGAAATGATCAGATTTGAAAATCCTCCATGTTCAAATGTTGATAATCTGTTGGACTCTTATACATCAAGCGTCTTAAATGTTTTGGATACTATTGCTCCTGTCAAGGTAAAAATGGTTAACAATAGACAAAAGGCACCTTGGAGAAGTGAAGATTCGGTCAGGGCACAGAAAAGGGAGTGCCGAAAAGCCGAAAGGAAATGGCGCAAGTCAAAGCTCCAGGTTCATTGTGAGATATACAAAGAAGTGCTTTGTGAGTTCAACCAGATTTTGCGTGGAGAAAGGGAGAAATACTTCTCTAAAATCATCGCAAACTGAGAAACAATCCTCGTGTTCTGTTTTCCACAGTAAACAGATTAACTAACCCTCCAGTTTCACTGCCCTTAGAACTAATCTCTACATCTAAGTGCAATGAGTTTGCAATATTTTTTTATGATAAAGTCCAAGGCATAAAAAATGCCATAATTTCCACAACACAAATACAACCCTGCCACCACTAGACACCTTGAGCTGACACATTTCACTCCTGTTACTGACAAAACAATCGAAGAGGTATCTCCGGTCTGAGTTAATGTACATGCTGCCTTGATGAATTACCCACTAGATTTCTGAAGTCTGTGCTGACCAGCTTGTTACCACAACTTGTTCAGTTAGTTAACATCTCATTTGAGACTGGAGCATTTCCAAAGGCCTTGAAAACCGCGGTCATTAAGCCTCTTCTAAAGAAGAGCAGCCTTGATCCAAGGTACTGAACAACTACCGGCCCATATCAAACCTACCGTTCTTAGGAAAAGTCCTAGAGAAAGTAATATATCAACAGCTCACTTACTTTCTCCTATCTAACAATGTGTTTGATACTTTCCAGTCAGGATTTAGGCCCCACCACAGCACTGAGACAGCTCTGATCAAGGTGACAAATGATATCCGTATGAACACCAACGCAGGTAAGGTCTCAGTTTTAGTTCTGCTGGACCGAGCGCTGCCTTTGACACAGTGGACCACAGGATCTTACTTCACAGGTTAGAAAACTGGGTGGGAATCTCTGGTACTGCTCTAAACTGGTTCAAGTCCTATCTCGAGGATAGGACGTACTTTGTCGAAATTGGCAACTGTGTCTCAGACAAAATTTCCATGACCTGTGGAGTCCCCCAGGGGTCAATCTTGGGACCCCTCTTATTCAACCTGTACATGCTTCCATTGGGTCAGCTAATAAACAGCAACCATGTGTCGTACCACAACTACGCAGATGACACTCAGATCTACGTGTCACTGATACAGGTGAACATGGGCCTGTAGATACCTCTGTCACTGCAGGGCTAGATCTCTGCATCGAACAGATCAGTTTGTGGATGCAAAACAACTTTCTCCAACTAAATCAGACAAAACTGAGATCATTGTCTTTGGCCCACAGACACAAAGACAAAGTGTTTCAGTCACCTTGAGTCTCTCGCTCTGAAACCAAAAATCAGGTTAGAAATCTAGGAGTAATCATGGACTCAGACCTGAACTTAAACAGCCACATCAAAGCAATAACATCATCAGCTTTTTACCATCTGAAGAACATTAAGATCAGAGGAATAGTGTCAAAACCAGACTTAGAGAGACTCATCCATGCATTTGTCTCCAGCAGGTTAGACTACTGTAACGGCTGCTCACTGGCCTTTCTAAACCAGCTGTTAGAGCTGCAGAACATCCAGAACGCTGCTGCTCCAGTCCTGACAAAAACCAGGAAATACACCACATTAGTCCAGTGCTCCGGTCTCTGCACTGGCTTCCTGTCACTCAGAGAATAGAATTTAAAACAGCTCTGCTTGTTACAAGTCTTTTCATGGTTTAGCACCAAAGTACATCTTGACATGTTAGAGCCGTATGAACCATCTCGGGCCCTGAGAACTTCAGGGAGGGGTCTCCTGGTGGTTCCCAGAGTCAATAATAAACACGGTGAGGCTGCGTTTCAGTTTCATGCAGCTAAAATCTGGAACAGTCTTCATGAGGATGTGAGACAGGCCTCAACTCTGACAATGTTCAAATCCAGGCTGAAAACAGCTCTTTTTACCCGTGCATATGAAAACTGAAAGTATTTTATCTGCACTCTTGCCTTTTACTGTCATTGATTAACTTTGTGTTGTTGTTTTATTGATTGATTTTAACTGTTTCTTGTAATTTTTTCTGCAACTGTGAAGCACTTTGAATTGCCTCGTGTATGAATTGTGCTCTACAAATAAACTTGCCCTGCCTTGCCTCTGCCCAATCCCGTCAGATCTTGGAAGCTAAGCAGGGAAGGGCCTGGTTAGTACTTGGATGGGAGACCGTTTGGTAACACCAGGAAGCCTAGCGATGTAGTGAGTGAATGGTTGGTGGTGGTCGGAGGGGCCGATGGCGCAGACTGGTTGCCTCGCTTCCGTCAGTCTACCCCAGGGCAGCTGTGGCTACAATAGTAGCTTACCACCACCAAGTATGGAGTGAATGAATAATCAGCTGTGAAGCGCTTTGGGTGTCTTGAAAAGCGCTATACAAATCCAAGAGATTATTATTATTATTAAATCTCTCGTCTTTTTTCTTTTTTTGTAAGAGCCATGGTGCATTATGGGTGATTTTGGCTGGAGCAAGGCAGTGAAGGCTACACAGTTGTATCCTTGGTATATTAGCCACATGCTAAGCTAAGGGAGGACACAGGCCTCCAGACCTTGAACATTGGAACAGCACTTGGGCGGTGAGTGATGATGTGGCTGCCTGACCACGCCCACTTCAGACCAAGGCGAGGAACCTGGGCTTTGGGAAACAGCCCCTGTGACAGCTTTGGGAGGTCCTGATGTTGAGCAGGTGTTTGACCAGGTACTCACTTGTCCCCGAAGGAGCGCCTCCAGAACTCGGCGCGTCGGCCTTGGTGATGCGGAAGTTGTCTCCCTGGAACAGTCCGTTGGGGAAGATGGCCTTGAGCTCGGCCAACATGTGACTGAAGATCAGCGACAGCTTGGTCAAGTTCCTCCTGAAAGACCATAAACCATTAAAATAATCGAATCGTCTACAGTCGTTTCAGGAAGTATCAAACTTCTCTCAATCTAAAAGCCTTTAGTTTGTAGCTCTGCAGACGTGTTCTGAAATGGATGAGTTTCCTGTTTTGGTTTAGGTCAGTCTTAATGCTAAAGCCATGTTTAAAATGTGCCTTATCAAAACCTCAATTATTCCATCGTCCAAAGCAGCAACCACAGCTTCAGCAGATTGAGACAGTTTAGTTTTAGTTCAGGTTCATATAAAAGTCGAGTGTAAAGTAATCAGGGGATAGAGAGAATCGGGTGAGTGGACTTGGTGAAGACAGAGGAAGTGAATCCTGCAGAGTTTGCATTTCCACCGTTGAAAAGCAGGAACCGAGACTCAGAGAAGCGAAACTCCCCCAGACATCACTTTCACACAACGGATAATTATAAGTGTTTAATCCACAGACTGAAACCTGCACACACTTACTTTAGAAAAAGTATGTTTTCTTACAGTCAGGGAGACCAAAAAATACTGTATTGTAATGCAGCTTTATACCTAGTTTTTCAAACTGTCAAAAGCAGGAACCGAAAAGAAATATAAAATCTTAAAGTTTTGATGCTGTTGATCATCAAAAATTAAAAGAAAAAAAAGTGAAAGAAGTTGAAAAAAAGGGGGAAAAGTGGAAGGAATTGCGAAAAACAAGTGGAAAATTGGGAAAAATAGTTGCCTGGCTAACGCCAGACTGCTGTGTGCGCTCGAATCTTTTCGAACTTCACAACAGCCTGGGGACCATGGCCGACATTTTTCCATGGATTTGGACCAATCACAGAACGAGGAGGGACGGTAAGACGATGACGCGCTATTTGACATACGGAAGCTTGTAGTTTGTTTAGGGATAAAAATAAATAACAAAGTTTATTTACGGATCCAACATGACAGCAGCAGACGCGATGCCATCTTTCGATCAAGATTTAGAACGTGTTCGAAATAGTTTAGCTCAAAAGTTTACAGCAGGTACGTCATACGTCATCTGATACCATGATACGATTGGCTATGGCTACGTGCAGACGCATGAGAGACATTCGTAGCGCCCAATAAACGGCTCTGGACAATCGTAAACCACACCTCTCCTACGAGAAAATGAATTGGTGGCCCCCAGACTAAATATCACTTGTGATTAGGGCAGGGCGATATGGCCTAAAATCTATATCACGATATAAAAAGAAATATCACGATAACGATATATTTGACGATATAACTGACAATGGACAAATTACTTCAAAATCCCAGCCTTGCGTCTATTGGGAAGATTAATTCAGTGATATTTTATTCTTTTTTTTTTTTTTAACAGTATACTAATTCTCGCAAATATGATCTACTCAAGCAGTTTACATCCTTCATTTCATTTCACTGTTTAAGCACCTGCTCCCGTGTTCTACAGTCAGTGTTTATGCTGCTCTGATGGAGCTGAGCGTAACATAAATTATATCGTGTCCACAACGATATCAATAATGACAACGATATCAAAACGCATATCACGATAACGATATGCGATACGATATGGCCCACCCTACCTGTGATGTTAGTCTGGCGTTAGCCAGGCTAGAAAATTGAGGGAAAAAACAGAATATAAAATTAAATAAAAATGTAAAATTTGGGGAAAATTGGGAGAAAAGACATGTAGAAAAAGTGAAAAAAATAAGAAAAATTTAAGACAAAAATTATTGGTTAAAAATAAGTTTCTTGGTTGTTCACCTCAAACAAATGACACAAATGCAAAATAAATTAAATGGAAGGAAAAGGAATTATTAATCTGTTTTACGGTTCTATATGACAAATCATTTAGGATTCACCTTATTCCGGAGGTTTGCGTGGGCGCCGCCATGAATTGTGCCCGCCCCTTTTCTCCGATCAGTTAAAGAGGGGGTATTATGCTTTTTTCAATCACATAGCACAGTCTATAGCATACTACAATGATGACGTAACCTTCTGTTGGTCTGTATATGCAGTAAATTAAAATAACTGCCTTTAGGGTTGTCATGGTAAACGGTGTAGCGGTAAACCCCGGTAAAAATTACCGTCTTGTTTTTGAAAAACTATATTATCTCGGTGGATTACCGCGCCCGCGGTGTCGGCACGGTGAGCCTCACCAGCCACCGTCTCATCTGCTGAAGTTGCCGCGCACTGTGTTGTTTGCAACCAAAACAAAACTTTCTCGAAGCTGGAATCATGTCCGAGACGACAACGCTCAGGACGTCTATCAGCCTCAAACAGGACCAAGTCTGAAGTCTGGGCATATTTTGTGTATTTGAAGAAAGCCGAGGACAGCTGATAGAAGACAGTTATCCTGTTTGCGGAACGTGCAGGAAAAAAGTTTCTGCGAAAGGCAGCAACACTTCGAACCTCATGACACATCTGCGTGACCATCACCCACAACTCTATAGCCAATGCAAGTAAGTTAACGTTATAGCTGAAATGCATGATGTGCAGACTTTGGGTTGAGGGAGAACGAGTCGCCCATAGTGCAGCCGCAGCGCCACCGCCTCATGGATCCCTCCGTATTGAAATGGCACAATGCGTTACAGGCTCCTGGAGGCAGGTTAAAGTCGGTCTCCAGTGCAATAGATTCACTCTCGCCGCATTATTATGACTTTAACAATGATTACTGTCTGATGTAATTTTCCCAAATCTGCAGAGCGAAAGCAAACTGGAAGGACACAAACAGAGAACAATATTCCTGATATAGAGGCTTTATCTAGTTGAAAATATTCTAACACGGTTCTGGCGCTATAAATAGTACATGTAATAACCTCCAACGATCAACAATACATAGTTATAGTTCATTTACTTTGATGTGAAAAGTTGCACTTTTGATTTGGCTTTGTCTGAATTTTTTAAATATAACAAACACTGTTACACTTTTTTGAAACTATTTCAGTTTGTGTAGGACTATCAATGCTTTCTGAACTTATTAACACACATTGAAAACAATACCGCGATAATACCGAAAACCGTGATAATTTTGGTCACAATAACCGTGAGGTCAAATTTTCATACCGTGACATCCCTAACTGCCTTGAATAAAATTGCTCTCTCAAAATGGCTGTACTGAACGTCTTGAAATAGGCCTCTGTCTCTTTAAGAAGCTTTCCGACACGCCCCTTCAGCACACTGCTGTGGCATCTAAACAACACTACTGTGCGGGGAGGGGGCTCTGCTGAGCTGAGGAGCAGTGGTTGGTGGCTTGGCTGGTGACGAAAGGTCCAGAGGCGTCTCCAGGAGGTGGGGGCGTTCCTAGGAGGACTGAGGCATAGCTACACCTAAAATGGCTGCCGTCTAAGTTTTTACTGATTACTCAAAAATATGTGAATGAGCCAAGGCAACACTCCAGGCATGTGTTTAATGAGGGAATGACATAATAACATGATATAAAGCTTGAAAAAGTCATTTTACATAATACCCCCCTTTAATAAATCCTTTCCGTAGTCCCTCTGGGGTAATACAAGTGTTAATGGGATGATTGGAGGGTCTTTCATCTCCCCTGGTGTCTTTGATCAGAAAACCACAATTGCAACTTTCCTGCCACCGGGTCAAAGTCACCAATACACACTAATGGAATCATGAAGAAGAAGCTAACAGGCTAACTGCGGGCTAGCTCCACTTAAACAGTATTTACAGCCAAGTTTGAGTGAATTGGATGAACAATATCCTCTGTCCCTTTGTCTTTTCTCTCAGCGTAGTATTTACTCTCACGGACAATTAATGAGTAAAAACACAACATGTACAACACCTGCTGCAGTGGCGCGTATGGCCTCTAGGGGCACGAGTTACTCAGTACTGCTTCAAGAGTTCTCCTACACTTGCCTGGGCTGTGAGTTCTCCTCGTACATGCGCTCCTTGGCCTCCTTGAACAGCCCCATGGTCTGCTTGGTCTTGTTGGTCAGGTTGTCCATGAAGACCCTGAAGTACTCGTTGTCCCCCAGCACCTCCATCTTGCCCTCGTAGCGGGACAGCACAGTGCGCAGGTGCTGGTAGGTGTCGGGCAGCAGGTCCAGGATGTACGGAGGGCTGTTCTTCAGCGCCACCTTGGGGTTCTGGCACAGACGCACCACCTGAGACGGAAACATCAAGGTACTCGCATGTTTGAGGAGCATAAGCCGACTTTTACTTTACTGGTGATCGATTTTTGGGTCGATACCGATATAAAGGGGGTTAGCCGATATACAAGCCGATATTTTAAGTAATTTAATTTGATGCATTTCTTTTGACCTCTCATATAGCCTGTAGTTAAACATTTATATATGATCCTCTTTCAGGTCAATATAAAGAAGTAACATTATGACCGGTTTGTCACGCGAGCTCAATAAAGGAGATCTTATCTTCTCTTTCTTATCTCATGTTTTATAAATTGTGTGTCTACCTTGTCCATTAACTTCCAGCATTTCTCCACCATCTTCTTGTCGACCACGGCGGGCTGGTGCTGCTGCTGCGGCTGCTGCTGCGGCTGAAAGGCGTCCTTCATGAGGCCGATGAGTCCGGCGCCTCTCCGCGGATTCCCCGCCATCGCCGCACTAAGGCTGCACGAGAGGAGATAAAGAACACGATCAATATGTCGTCAGAACCACTAATGCTTCAGAGAGTCAGAGGAGCGTTTCATAAAGCGCCAGTCTTTAAAACATATCGCTGGTTTCTTCACTTCTTGACAAAGGCTTGGTGGAAGAAACCAGCGACACGTTTTAAAGCAGTGTATCAAACACTGTATCAAAATGGAAAAGAAAAAAAAAACCTGATTTTTTTCCAGTCTTATACGATTTTATAAAGAAGGGGGGCCACACTACACGACTGGATTTAGTGCGATTATAGAACATCTGGGGGTTCACACTTAACGACTGAGAATCGTAAGAGCGAACACACTACACGATTCTGACAAACAGCTGATGTTTGATAACACAGCGCGTCTGTCCTCTCTACCGCTTCATTTCTCCTCCGGTTTCAAAAACTGACCAAATCCGTAAAGATAGGCCGTGTTGTGAGCGTGGAAAAATGTGCGTGTCCCGATCGGTCAGCGGTGTCAACAGTGTCACACAGTGCGCAGTGCAAGGCTACTACTGCTATGACGCCTTCAACTTGGCTATAGTTCTGTCATATGGAGATAAAAGTCGGCGACACGAAGAAGCGGGACGTATTTCAGTGGATTTAATAAGAAAAGGAGACGGGCCTCAGTCCAGAGATGGAGGAGGCGGAGGAGACAGCGGAGAGAGGCGAGCGGAGAAAGCGGAGAGAGGCGCCACTAGCGGCGAGGTGAAGATGAACAGTTCGTCTCCAAACTCAGTAAGTGTCGCTAAACTCTGTTCACGGTTGAAATGTAGCTTGAAAGGTGGTTCTCGTGAACGTTTGGTGATATAAAGTTGTGCTGTTTCGTGCGGGGCTGTGGCCATGAAATGAGTTGTTTGTGTTGCTGTTTTGACAGAGAAATGAAAAAGGAGGCGCGGCAGTGTTTTTCTGTCTATCTCACTCTGTCATTGGCCGCTGCTTTCTGTGTGTTCACTTTGGGGTAAAATCAGCCACGTTTCTCCTGTGCGTCCAAAATCGGGCTTAAAAATCAAACATGTTTGATTTCCTGCGACTGTAGTCCAGTTGCGTCTGACTGCTGCCCACACTACACGATTCCAACGCCAGTCCAGTCGTGACCCCCCACACTACACGCACGACACGACTCTGTGTGACTGCCTTACGACTAGCCATGACTCGGGAAGACTCGGCGCGACTGAGAATTGTATCAAAATCGGGGATAAAATCATGAAGTGTAAGGCGTATAATACCAGGAGTAATTCGGCATCCGCGCAGTAAAGTGAAGATATCACTGTGCGGATGCTGATTACTCTGGTATTATTACGCCTTACATATAGTTCCCTTTTATCCGCTTAGAAAATCCACATTGTTTAATTTTGTGTAATTATACTTTATAGTGTAACACTTCATGTAACTATATTTAAATAGGGAAAACGTGGAAGAGTTTGGTAGCTTCTATCTTCACCTGGTTTGGAGCTATAGAGGAGAAGAGAGAGGCTAAATGCTAACGCCGTCTGTGCTGTGTTTACGTGACTGAAGACACACGTGAAGACCAGACAGGTACAGATGAACTCGTCTAAGCTCAGGTAAGAACATATCTCAGTATGTAAAAACGGTGGCCTGTTCCTTTAAAGATTTCAGATCAGCAGGAAAAGTGTTCCAGATCTGTGGCTCCTTTACTGCAAACGCCGTCTGTCCAAAAGATGTTTTGTTTTTCTCTTAAGTCTTTGTTCCCCAAACACTGAAGAGCACCTTCCCAAAACACTCTTATTGACGTCCTGAGCACTTTGTATTTTTGCCTAATGGAAAGAGAATCGCCACACACCACACACACACACACACACACACAGGTTACTTTTACTGAATGAAACTTCCAATTTGAAATTAAATATTAATGAATGATGCCAGACTTTAGCCGGTCTCACAGCCGCTAAGAAGATGAGAGCGATGGGGATGGAAACTCTGAGTGTGGAGCAACGCCTCTCATCATTCAACCTCTTAACCCAAATCTAAAAGGTCACAGCCTATGTGCCAGAGTAACGCAACATTTGAAAGCTAAGACCTACAAAACTCATCGTAACATATCCTTTTCCTCACATTGTTGCCATTTTTTTACCATTTTATTCCTTTATTTGTCGTGTTTTCATCACATTTTTGCCACATTTTCTGTTCAAGTTTTTGTCGCTCTTTATTGTATTTTCATCCTCGTGTTCGTCTCATTTTCGTTGCTTTTTATACATTTTCAACCAAGAAGCTTTAAGATTTGGGTGAAGCTAAACTGGAGAAAATGTGTTGGGTTCAGGTTGGGGTTCAGAGGTTAAAGAGATTGTCCAGTCGGAGCAGCTCGGATCCACGGTGCCAAATATGCAAATATCTCATGTTGGTCAAACCTGTTATAAATACAGCTGTATGATGTGACTGCATTAACTATGAATGTACAGCACATAATTATATGTATTCCAAACACAGTATAATTCCTGTCTAACTTTCACATAACTATTCGTACCAAATGCTATTTCTGTATTGTGGTATTTGTGTGTTGTTTATTATTGCATTTTTGTTTCCTTAAAGCCACACTGCGTAAAATTGTACCCAATAAATAATACTGAAATTCAAGAGTTTATTTTACGATAGATATTTTCATTATTGAAAAATTCCTCATAATTGTACAAATAACATGTGCTTTAACTCAGCTCTCCTCAGACATGACTAACTTTACCGGGAGGGAGAACGTCTCCAGCTCGTCTCCATGGAGATGTGACTAAAGTCAGCAGAATTTGAGATTTAAACAGGTATAGGTCATCATCCAAATCCATTCTTTGATCACTCACTGCAGTTACTGTGTTGAGCTGCTCATTGGGAGCATGTTTTGTGTTGATGGAAACAGTATAGTCCAAAATGTTACGCAGTGTGCCTTTTTTTTTTTACATTTCTTGGTGTAACACTCGATCATAAAATCAGCTGGAAACCTCACATCATAAAAAGTAAAACTAAAGTTGCAAAGATTTCAGCCCTAATGAATAAATCTAAATATATCATTGATAACAAAGCTCTATATACTATATCCTGTTCACTTATCCTTCCACATTTAACATACTGTGTAGAGATCTGGGGAAATGTGTATAAAAGTAATCTTGACCCATTGTTTAAAGTTCAGAAAAAGGCAATAAGAATAATCCATTTAGCTGGATACCGTGATCACACTAATCCTTTATTCTTTAAATCAAAAACAATGAAATGTGAGGACCTTACTGAATTTAAGATGCTCAAATCATGTTCAAAGACTCACAAAAGTCGCTTCCTGAGAGTTTACAAAATATGTTCTGCAAACGAGAAGTTAAATACAACTTATGAGGTAAAATGAGTTTGGATAAACAATACTCCAGAACAACCATGAAAAGCATCTGAGACGTGGTGTAGAGGTATGGAGGAATTTAGATGAAAGGATCAACATTTGTAAAAACTTGGCACATTTTAAAAAGATTTATAAAGAATCAATATTTTTTAAATACGAACAAATTTGTGAGTGTTGTAGTATATTCTTTTGCAGTTGTTTTTTTATTATTGTTCCTTATTATTTGTGGTTACCTTGCCTTATGTTTCCTTGTTTATGATTTGTTATCTTGTATTACGTTCCTTGCTCTGATTGTTATTGTAAATGTTATTGTTTTTTAATCTTTAGGGTGGGCGCTTATAAGCTATTTGCTTCGGCCCACTCCCTTTGGGCAAACTTACTGCCCAAATAAACAAATAAATAAAATAAACTGTACATGCACATGTGTTGTGCATAACTGCTCATGTCAATGACCCATTATCACAAAGGGTGATGGAAAAATATACAAACTGTGCTGCCTATGGAAATGATATGTAAAATCATATCAGCGCTGAAAGATGCACAACACAATGAAAACTTTATCACAAAAAATACTTTGTTATAATATTTAAAAAAAAATCGTGATCACGTTTAATTTGTAACATTCAATCCCAATATTTTTTCTAAACCATTTCAACAATGTATCTGTTAAATTCAATCAAAAAAGTTATGTTTATTGCCAAAAGTTGTGTCATTTTAAACCACGCAGTGACATTTTATGTTATTTGAACAGGCTAAAATGGTTATAGTTAACATAAATGTGTGACTAAATGTCAATAACTGCATATGTTTAAATTGCCTCGCGTTTGTTTTAGCTTGTGTTCGCTAAATATGAGTAAATCTGATTCAGACCTTTGATAATATAATATTGCGATAACAGTAAATATACATGTATATATCTATATCGCGCCTCGATGACAGACCCACGCCCTGGAGCTCACCTTATTCAGCCACGAACCGCTTTCTCCGCGGAATCCGAGCGGACAAACCCGAGCTGAATGAGTCTTCTGTCTCTGGAGCATCAACAAGATGTTATCGGAGCTAACAGGCTACATCCAGGCTACAGGGAGGCTGCTGGGGCGGACCGCGGGGCTGGGGCGCCTGTCTCCCGGGTCTGTGCGGTCGAAGCCGGTCCCGGTGCGCGGACAGACGGGCTGCAGAGGATCCACACACCGCCGGGGAAAGAGCAGCTAAGGCCCGGGCCAGGGAGCCTCCGGGAGCGGTGTATCCATGAGCACAGCCCCGGCGCACAGTGCAGCTGCTAATGCTGCTAATGCTAATACCACTAACTGAGCTCCAGACCGGACATCCGCCTCAGACCGTCACAATAAAGGCAACAGTGTAATCAGTGGTGGAAGAAGTACTCAATATTCTTACAGTAAAAGTGCAGATACAGGACCAAAAATGTACTTAAGTAAAAGTAAAAGTATCTAATACATTTCTTACTTAAATAAAAATATAATAATATGAAAGTATGCACTGTAAAATGTACTTTATAAGTAACAAGTAAATGTATTTATGAGATTAATGTGCAGGATTTTTTTTAATCATTTGGATCAAACCAGGTCTAAATGAGTAAACCACTAACTCAGCTAAAGACATAAACTAAACCAGATCTACTGTAAAGGAGTAAACCACTAAACCAGTTCATCATAAAGAGGTCACATTAAAAAAAAAAAACTTTTACTTTTAACCCAATTTAAAAATGTAGTGGAGTAGAAGGTATTCATCATAAAATGTACTTAAGTAAAAGTAAAACTACCTATTATTTGTATTTTTACTTGTACTTGAACTTTTTACTTTGTTACTTTCAACCACAGGGGGTGTAATGCCCCATTTGAAAGCGAAGACCTACAGAACTGACTGAGTTATTTGTTGCATTGTTGCCATGTTTTTGTCACATTTTTATCTCTTTTTTTGACTGGTTTTCAGAGGGTTTTTGTTACTTTTTAAATTGTGTTATTGTTGCTTCTTTGTCACTTTTTTTGGGACACTTTTGTATTGTAACCCTGGTTTTCGTCGCTGTTTTGACGCTTTCTTCAAGAAGCTTTTAGATTTGGGTAAAGCCAAAATGATTAGAAAAGTCTAGCATAATAATGGAAGAGCAGGTAATGAAAGGAGGAGGACACAGCGGTGTAAAAATAAATATCTTCATTTATTACAAAAGAAACCCATGTTAAATCCACACTTCGTCTGAACAAACACGGACTATAGGGAAAATATCATTGTGTCCTTTTGGGTTAAGCAGCTTTTAACACATTTCAAACCTGTTCAGGAGCATTTACACTTACGGGTAATATCTGCAGTACTTTGCCTTTGTACATGAATTAAAGAGGGGGTATTATGTAAAATGGACTTTTTCAAGCTTTATATCATGTTATTATGTCATTCCCTCATTAAACACATGCCTGGAGTGTTGCCTTGGCTCATTCACATATTTTTGAGTAATCAGTAAAAACTTAGACGGCAGCCATTTTAGGTGTAGCTATGCCTCAGTCCTCCTAGGAACGCCCCCACCTCCTGGAGACGCCTCTGGACCTTTCGTCACCAGCCAAGCCACCAACCACTGCTCCTCAGCTCAGCAGAGCCCCCTCCCCGCACAGTAGTGTTGTTTAGATGCCACAGCAGTGTGCTGAAGGGGGCGTGTCGGAAAGCTTCTTAAAGAGACAGAGGCCTATTTCAAGACGTTCAGTACAGCCATTTTGAGAGAGCAATTTTATTCAAGGCAGTTATTTTAATTTACTGCATATACAGACCAACAGAAGGTTACGTCATCATTGTAGTATGCTATAGACTGGTGCTATGTGATTGAAAAAAGCAGAATACCCCCTCTTTAAGAAGTGGCACGCAGGTCAAAGTCTCCTCTGTCAGCACACATGAAGTAAACAAGTTCTCCTAAAAGTTCCCAAAGGTCCTGAGAGCGCTATAGTGGTCAGGGCGGTCCTCAGCAGCTCCGCCCCCAGCTCCTCCCTCTGCTATAGTGGAGCTCCGGTGAAGGTCAGGGCGGTCCTCAGCAGCTCCGCCCCCAGCTCCTCCCTCTGCTATAGTGGAGCTCCGGTGAAGGTCAGGGCGGTCCTCAGCAGCTCCGCCCCCTGCTCCTCGCTCTCTCCTCCGGGCAGGAACTGGGCCGACAGCTCCCTGAAGGTGCTGCAGACTCTCCGCTGCCCGATGTGCGCCCGCTGGATGCCGTGTTTCCACGTGTGGCGAGCCGGGCCGGACAGGACCAGGAGGGAGCGGCGCGGGAGGGGAACGGCCACCTGCAGCCCTGTCTCCCCCTGGTGGACAGACGGGGAGGTGTTAGTTCTGACAGCAAACAATCCCCCCCCTTCTATTTAACCTCTTAACCCCCACATTCCTCCCGTTTGGCTTTACCCAAATCTAAAAGCTTCCGGACGTCAAAACAACGACGAAAACAAGGATGAAAATGTGACAGAAAAGTGACAAAAGAGTGACAAAAACACGATTAAAAAGTGTTGAAAAGCAAAAAAAAAGAGCCACAAAAAAGCAATGAAGAAAGTAACAAAAAATATGACAAATAAAACTACAAAAACAAGATAAAAGAGACAAAACAAAATATCAATAAAGTCACGATCTGTTTTGTAGGTCTTAGCTTTCAAATGAGGCGTCACTCTGGCCTATAGGCTGTGAGTTCCAGTGGAGAAGCTTTAAGATTTGGGCAGTGGTGGAAAAAGTACTCGATATTCATACTTAAAGAGATATTTCAGGATTTTTGACATTGTGCCTCATTTCCTAGTTATCCAGAGTGTTGTTGATGTCTGGAGATATTTTTTTCTTAAATTCATGCAGTTCTTATATTTGAAGAGTCTAGTGGCGCTAGGCTAGGGCAAGGCTAGTGCATGTCTATGGTATCAGTTAGCCTGCATTAAAAAACAGTGTGACCCACTCCACAGTGCACCTGAGGTAAATCACTTATAACACCAGACTAACCATATAAATGTCTGTGTTAATAGAATCATTTAAAATAACTTATATTTGAGCAGCAGCAGCTTCGTGGCTGTAAGCTAACGCAGCGGCGGAGTGATCTGCGAGAAAATAGTCCCTCAAAATGCGGTAATTCATGTGATACAAGGTCAGTTATATTTCAAACATTATTCTATTAACACAGACATTTATATGGTTAGTCTGGTGTTATAAGTGATTTACCTCAGGTGCACTGTGGAGTGGGTCAGACTGTTTTTAATGCAGGCTAACTGATACCATAGAAATGCTTTAGCCTTGCCCTAGCCTAGCGCCACTAGACTCTTCAAATATAAGAACTGCATGAATTTAAGAAAAAAATATCTCCAGACATCAACAACACTCTGGATAACTAGGAAATGAGGCCCAATGTCAAAATCCTGAAATATCCCTTTAAGTAAAAGTGCCGATACAGGACTAAAAATTTACTTAAGTAAAAGTATCTGATAATTGTGTTACTTAAGTAAAAGTACAAAAGTATGCATTGGAAAATGTACTTTATAAGTAAAAAGTAAAAGTCATTATGGTATTTGCTAAACGAGTAAACCACTAACCCAGGTCAAAAACAGGAAGTCAACCAGATCTAAACTAGGTCAGGTCTAAACCAGATCAAAACAAGTCTAAACCAGTTCATCATAAAGAGGTCACTTTGAAAATAAAATACTTTTACTTTAAACCCAATTTAAAATGTTAAGTAAAGTAAAAGTACCTTCAATTTGTACTTTTTACTTGCACTTTTACTTTGTTACTTTCCACCTCTGGATTTGGGTCAAACTGAAGTGGAGAAACTGTGCTTGGTTCCAGTGGGGGGTAAGAGGTTT
Source organism: Neogobius melanostomus (assembly GCA_007210695.1). NCBI lineage: Eukaryota > Metazoa > Chordata > Actinopteri > Gobiiformes > Gobiidae > Neogobius > Neogobius melanostomus. The sequence continues at coordinate 307,595 of VHKM01000533.1, read as the reverse complement.
ATAAAAGTCCCTCCTGAGCCGCAGTAGTTTCTTTTAGCTGGGACGTACCTCCTGCAGCGTCAGCGTGAGCGTGGTGTCGGACAGCAGGTTCACAGTGACCAGGCGCTCGCCCCATAACCAGGAGTCGTCCAGGTGCGGGTCGATGTGCGCGCCTCTGTCCGGGCTGTAGTCCAGGTTACACTGCTCCACGGGCTGGAAGTCCTTCAGGCCGAGCTCACGATGCATCCGCTCCACCAGCCGCCGGCTCGCTGCAGGAAGACCGCTGAACCCGCCCACACGCACACGCCGCTTCTTAAAGTTCACCTTAGGCCCGAAGTCCTGACGCAGCACCAGGAGCGGAGACGGAGGGCAGAGACTTTCATTAGTACAGCAGTTAAGATCCTTACTGCAGGAATACATGTAAATGTTTGTATCTTTACGGCATTTTCACTCAGTGTTCTGTGTCGCCTTAGAAGAGCAGATGTACTTCAATCCTTTTCCAAATGTGGCCTATATGTCTGGATATATACAGTGGGATGAAAATGTGAACGCTTTGGAATTTCTCACATTTCTGCCTAAATTGGTCATAAAATGTGGTCTGATCTTCATCAAAATCATAAGAATGAATAAACAGTGTCTGCTTAAACTAATACCACCCAAACATTTACGTTCGATCATATTTGTATTGGCCGTAACATGTAAACATTCACAGGACAGGGAGGAAAAAGTAAGTGAACCCAGGAATCTCGTTGAACTGCAGCAGTTTTGTAAAGAGGAATGATCCAAGATTCATCCTGATCGTTGTGAACGTCTGATCTGTAACTACAGAAAAGCAGTTATTTAATACAGGGGTTCACTTACTTATTCCGTGCATGTTGTGAATGTCTTAGGTCTTTCTGCCAAATATCTTCATAAACTTGTGAATTATTTTTTCTATTGATGATGTCACATTGTCCAGGCCCTAAGGCGACAAAACAGCCCCACACCCTGATTCTCCTGCTCCAGACTTCACAGTGAGGAGAGGGTTTTGATGTTGATGTGCTGTTCCATTTGTCCTCCACACATGAAGTTGTGGTTTGTGAAAGAGCTCTTGGATGCTCCACATCACTACTGGATAAATATGCTGCGGACTGTTGGACCCAAAGTTGAACAGTTTAGGAGGAACACACAACTTCATGTGTGGACCACATTTTATGACCAATTTAGGCAGAAATGCGAGAGATTCCAAAGCGTTCACATACATTTTCATCCCACTGTATATATGGCCTTTTGTATTGATTACAAAGACAATAGTTTGCATCTTGGGTTTTCTCAGGATTTTCACTGTATACGGCGCTCAAGATTCCCAAAATCCCAAAATCCAGAGCATTGAAAAGACTATCCAACTTAGCCTGGATAGGACAATTACAGTTCAATAAACAGATAAACAATACATGTTTGGGCTCAATATTTATCCTCACATTTATTCACATTTTTTCCAAATACATTTTCTAATGTAATATTTTATTTGGTCACACTTTATTTTACAGTACCTTTTTAGTTTAGTCATTTAGAACAACGTAATTTACTTTGTAACAATTTGTAATAACTTGTATCTATGTAGTACATACACGATGGAGTATTGTGTATTAGTACTTTGGAGGTACATAATGTAATAAGACATATGACCTTTAGGGCTTAAGGTTCGGGTTACAGTTATGTCTTATTACATTATGTTCCTCCAAACTACAAATACACATTATTCCATTGTGTCTCTAACCCTTGGGGACAAGTTATTACACATTGTCACAAAGCCCATTACATTGTACTAAACTTGGCAGGTACAATGTATCAAGGGTAGTGTAAAATAAAGTAACATGTGCAACCAAATCTAAAACATTTAAAGCAATTGAAAAAAAAATTACAATAAAAAATTGGATAAAAACATGGCTAAAAAGTGATGAAAACGTGACAAAAACACAACAACAATAAAAATCAGTTTTGTAGTTTTTAGCTTTCAAATGAGGCGTTACTCTGGCCTATAGGCTGTAAGCTCCAGTCGACAAGCTGTTAGATTTGGGTAAAGCTGAACTTCAGAAAATGCATTAAGGCGAGGGTTACAAGGTTAATATCAGTTACTCAAACAAATTTACTTATTTAGAGAAGATGCTACTTATTTCCAGGTTACTTTGGGCAGTGTGGGAAACAGCCCACACTGCCCAGAGGTGAAAGGCTTCTGCGGCTGAGCTCATGATAAGTGTTTTAAATGTTCCTACAGTCCGTGTGTTTGTGTTCATGTGTTTGTGTGTTGACTCTGTGTTCATGTGTTGACTCAGTGTCAGTGTTTCCGTGTGTTTGTGTTTCCGTGTGCTGACTCGGTGCGTTTCCTCGCCTCCTGACCTGTTTCCTGCGCCCGGACTGAGACGGCGTCCACACATCCCGGTCCATTAACTCCACCAGCTCCAGCTCCTCCTGCTCTGAGATGAAGTCCCTCTGCAGGAAAACGCCGGGCAGCGCGAACGGGGCGGAGTCTCCATCTGTGCTCACGGCGAGCCCCTCCTCAGGGTCCAACATGAAACGATGCACGACCTTCACCACAAACATCAATAATACCATCGTTAACATGAGCTCATCGACACTTTTAATCAGGAAAACGAAGAAGAAGAGTGGACGAGTTTGTCTGATGAACCATCTCTATCTCCATGATCTTACTTTCCATCCCAGTGGCTCCTATGAAGCTACAGGATCAATTTTATTTCAGGTTTTTTAGGGTTTCTGGTAGGTTATCGTAATGGAATGTGTACATAACCATGGATATGGTTTAATCAGCAGAGAAAACCTAAAGCACAGTCGATCCTGGAGCGTCCTACAGGCCATCGGGCTAAACACCCAAGTGTCCGCTGGGTCACTGAACGGTCAAATATGTATTCATATCAACTTTATCTTTTTACATAAAAAGTTGCATAGTACACCTTTACTTCATTCCTAGGAAACTACTTTAAATTATATCGTTGTTGTTGATGTTTTCTCTATTTATTTATTTTCTTAATTTAGGTGTAAAAACAAATGTATTGAAAATAATGACTCAAATCAAGGCCAAGTTACTTATTTCTAGAGCATTTTGCTTATATTTAACTTTAACTTACTTTGCAATGTAATGATGCATTATCAGAATTTTCACTTTATTTCATGTTTATTCTGCACAGATTATCTCAGATTTAGTTTAGTTACTCAGTTCTCAAACACATTTGACTTTAACTTTACTACTTCTTCTACATACCATAGCCTTTACTAAACTGAATATTTTAACCCCTCTACATCTCTGGAGTTTGAGGAGCCTCCTGTTTTATCTTCAGAGTGAATCAGAAAAGTAAATCTTTATTTCCTGAAGTAGATGTTTCCACAGAACAGCTGCATGGCGCTCAGAGTCAGAATCCGCTGCTTTGGACGTTAATAAAACATAAATATCCGCCTCGTTATTAAACCTAAAGTCTCCTCCGGACTCACCTTCGCCTCTTCGGTCTCAGTCCGTCCCTTTTCGCACAGCAGACATGTCCTGATGCCTTTACAAGCGCAAACTGTGGCCGTGTTTACCTTTACCACCGCGCCGTGGGCCGCCATTAGAGTCCTCTCTGCGCATGTGCGAACAGCGCCTCCCAGCGGCCGAGCGTAACACTGCACCGGAAACCTCTTTAACTCGTAATGAGGTACTTTTATGCAACAAACGCGACTCTTTCATGTATGTAATCCAAAAATCAGGGCCTTTTAATCACTTTATATCACTTAATATCACTTTATATGCCTACACATCTGTAAATACAATCCCGCTGTTGTTCAATGTCAAATTGTTGTTGTCTTACCATATGTATTACCACTTTTATTTTAGCTTATTTATTTAATATTTTTTACGCATGCCCCTATAGCCTTATAGTTTAAAGTTTTTTAGCTTAATTTTATCTTAACTCTGTGTTATATGTTTTATGTCGCACGTTTGCACCGAGAAAAATTCCTAGTTTGTGAACCTGTTTCCAAACCATGGAGAAAGGATTCAAATTTTATATTTCTCAGTATTTGTATAATTTTGAAGGTAAGTCACAACAACATACCCTTCGTAAATACTAATAGGCTATATATATAGACCCTTACCAGCGAAGGGTCATTTATTTTTTATATCCTGTGGCTTTTTTCATGGTTTGTTGACATGCTGTGTAGGTGTATACTTGACTGTGCTCCTAATCTGAGTGTAGTAGACTAATGTTCACCTATAGCTTTGAAGGCTGAACATTTGCCCGTTTAAAGCATAAGAACTGTCACTATACGAAGATGTGCTTCTGAATGTAGACTATGTACCGTATCTTCTCATTTTGTAATACATTTCTGCTTGTGTGTTGAGTGATGTAAACAACAATCGATCTACACTTTTCAAACGTCAAAATTGATAATTTGATTTTTTTTTTCTGAAAACGTCTCCTTCAAGGGTCTATATATGTTTCTATTACAGTTGCTATGCCTATACTTACAAACTAACATGTTCTTCTATTACTAACTTTACTAAAATTGTTGTTTTTCTGCAGTTTCTGACAAAGATCAGGGCTCAGGAGAGGTGGTGGTCAGGGCAGAGTGCTTCAGGTCCATGAGGAAAGCTGAGAAAGCTCACAAACTCAGCGTATGATTATAAAAGAGGCAGTGTGAAATTGTTGTGTTCACTGTATACAGTATAATTCATAATGTAATAGGTTGTAGGCTATTGATATTGTTGCTAGGATCATGTCAGGCTGTCATATCAGGGAGGTGTTCAGAAATTAGTGCATTGGACAAACTCTTTCTTTAGAAATGGATAATACTTTCTAGGGATATTCATTGATTATATTCAACACATTGAAATATTGTACTTTGTAGGTGGTCCTAAAAGATTCGCAGCCTGTGCAACTGTTGCACTTCTCCTGCACGTGCAAAGCTGGAAAAGCTTTATGCAACCATTGCGTTGCTCTTCTGTTTCAATCTGTGCACTATTCGCAGTTGAAAGTTCAAGTTGTTCCTCCGATGTTAAGCTGCACTGAAGGTGAACAACAGTGGCACAAGCCCAGAGTTATGGTGAGTGCAATCATCACAATATTTTGAATGTAACTTTATATTATATTTTCTATTTATGTTTACCATATCATAATAGGGGATAAAGCCTGGCCCCGTTGAGAAGATGGCTGTGCTCTCAGCCAAACCCAAAATAAGAAAGACCACAGAGGGCGTGCGGTAAGTGCTTGCTAGTGATAATAATAATAATAATAATAATTAATAATGCATCGGTTTTATATAGCGCTTTTCTGGACACTCAAAGACGCTTTACATGATCAGATATCACAACATTCTATAGCTCAATAATATTTAATACAGAATGGAGGGCAACTTATTATTATTGTTAAAAGGTATATTCTAGTGATATAGTGTTTATAGGGCCTAGCAACTAATAAAAATGATCTGCTTCAGCATTTATAAATTTTAAGTTTTGATATGCCATGGCAAATGTAATGAATAAGAAGATCTATCTCTTGTCTCCCGGTGGCTCTATGACATCATCGCATTCTATCTGAATTATAATCTGAAAGCTGAAAATCTGTTAAAAAAAGTTTTTTTGTGTGTTAGATATCATTCAGCAGGTGTCTTTCAAATTTCATACCATTAGTCATAACATTCACTGTTATAAAAAAAAAAGATCACTATCATTGTACCTGTAATTGTTACAGATTTCAAATGTGTGTTTTTTTTTCTTTAACCTCCAGGAGCAAACTGTACAAAGGCCTTCACGGGGACCTTCCTGACCTCTCGGTTCTTCGGGTGTCTGAGGTGTACCAACATTTCTCTGATGCTGACCGGCCTATGATCTGTAGCATGGGAATAAGTGACGATATCCCACTTGTGGAGTCACTGTTCGGCAAGGTGCAACAAGGAAGTCCACTTTCTTATCAGCAACCAGCCAAAGAGAAAGCGCAGACCCTCCATAATGCTCCACCTACTCCATCATTGCCACTGCAAGACTACAGACTGAAACCGTCAGAGTGCATGTTTGTCTGTTCCAGGAAGCAACAGCTGCACATGAAAAGTCTGGAGGTGACCCTGGAAATGTCCCAGAAAATAGAATGTGCAACACGAGAGCAGAGTGTATGTGCCAATTGGCATAATGTACGGAGACCAAGAGTGACTGCATCTCGTTTTAGAGATATCTGTCATGTGGGCAAGGCTTCTGAAGAGCTGCTGGCTGAACGCATTTTAAAAGGTACTCACCAGACAGGACCTATGAAGAGGGGTTTAGAGTTAGAGGCAGATGCGATCTGGGAATACTGCCAGATAAAACGTGTGAACCACTACAAATGTGGGTTTGTGGTGCACCCAGATGCACCATGGATTGGTGCATCACCGGATGGGGTCATTTTTGACCCCTTGGAACAACCTCAATTTGGCCTAGTTGAAATAAAATGTCCAAACATTAAAAATTATGTAGACGCACCTTACCTCAAGGTCATCAGTGGGACTTTGCAGCTTAAACCAACACATGCCTATTATTGGCAAGTTCAGGGCCAGCTGCTAACTACAGGTATGAGTTGGTGCGATTTTGTAGTCTCCAGTCAAGAAGATGTTTTCATACAAAGAATACAGAGGGATGAAGGAGTGATGGAGACAATGAAGCGTATGATAGATATGTTCTATTTTCACGTGTACATGGACAAGTACCTTGCGGTGTCATAAATGGGTAGCTTGTCTTACATGGTGGGCAAGGGCCATTGTATTTTTTTTTTGCATGTTGTTGTTGTTGTGTTTTAATCAAAATAGAAAGCTGTTGGTAAAAGTAGGTTTGGTGAAGCATTCACACAGACTAGTTTTATGTTAATCTTAAGGTCTGCAATGTTTGTGTTCAACCCATGTTTTTTTCTTTTGTAGCAAACCATGATACTGTTACTGTTATAAAATTAAAACTATGTCAAATACAGTTGATAATTTGAAATCTGTGTGTTTTTGCTTTTCAGAATTCCAGGGAAACAGTATTTAGCATCTTTACAAAATCTATTGCAGTCAATAAGAAGCACACAGAACAGAGCAATAGACAATGCTGTTAAAGTAAGGCAGTTTTATTTGCAGAGTAACAGTTAAACATCCAGTGATTTATTATAGAACTTTATTCAACCAGGAAAGGGGGTGTCTTAACTCTTCATCAATTTCACTTCAGTAACAAAATTGGCTACTTCCAGTGTTGGGGAGTAACTTATTACATGAATTTAGAATACGTCTTTAGAATATTCATTTTGAGTAACATTTGTATTCTGGTAAAGAATAGTTACTTTCAAAATATCAAGAGAATACATCCCAGTACTCATACAATTTTAGCTCCATAAGAAATGTTAATGTTTATTTATTTATTTATTGGTTTATTTATTTATTGGTTTATTTGGTAGGGACAGTGCAAGTTAATGAACAAGCCACACCGGATTGTAGCCTTGGGCTAATTTTCATTCATTGTATTACAATTCATTTTGGTAATTATACGCCATATTTATACATAAATATAATGACAATCAATGTGAAAGTATCTAAGAGTATTCAAAGTATTCAAAATACAGAACTCTGATTAGACAAAGTAACGGAATATGTTACAAAATACATTTAAAGGCAAGTATTTAGGAACTACTGTACATACAATTTCAAATTATTCTCCCAACACTGGGTACTTCTCCCACATACATTTCAAGCTTTTATTCAACCACCCATTTTTTGACCAGGGGTCCATATTGATAGTTTGTGAGGAGACATGCAACAGTAAAAATTTGATTTATACTCCAGAAATGGAGAGAGGGATGACAGTGTCAAAAAGTTTGTTTTCTTTAACCCTCCTGATGAGCCTCTCCACGTGGACCCTCAGACGTGCAATGGACTGGGTTCTAAGGACATCCACCTCTGACATTTGAGCTTGCTTGGACAAAAAGGCAGGACGATGGACTTTCCCGGACACAAGCTCATCTACCAGAAACCCTTTGTCCACCATTATATCCATCTCAGGCGTTAGGAGGGAGGTGATGCCGGAGTGACGGAAAATCTCCTTGTCACTGATGGAGCCTTCAAAAAGTGCTGACACAAATGTCAGTGCTCCATGGGGAGACATGCCAATCAGCGCTTTGAAAGTACAGTGCGACTTGTAAGTTGAAAATACCTCGCTCTGGAGCAGAAGGGAGGGCGTTTGGCACCTCATTTCCGTGCAGTCAAGAATGACCTGGGTATTTTTATAAGTCCCATTGAAATCTGTGGGGCAGTTTGCTCTCACTCTGCCAGTTGCCATCCAGATGGAGACAGATCCAAGCAAAGTGTACAAAAAGTTGGACCATGACACAAGTATTCTACTCACTGTAGCTCTGTGGATGTTAAACTTGTGACAAAGATCCCTTTGTGTACAGCCGGTTGCCAGATAATTGAGGAACAAGAAGAGCTCATCGATTGGCAACAGTTTCTGGAAGAAAAAAATATATATTATTGCTGCAGTCACCAGCAAAAATGTGCAACCCACACAGACCAAGCAGGTAGTAATTTTGTAGAACTTACAGTTGGTCTGTTCACTGGGCTCTCGGTGGATGTGCTGGTGGAAAGGTTCTTCTGACTATTGGTGACCCTCACCATTCTGCTTGTTGCCTCTTGGATTAGATTCCAAAAGGCCATCAAATGCTCATATGATGGAAATCTGCATTTAAACGGTGGATGTTATTATAGTTTTTTTCTGCTGACTTTCAGATGACCTTAAAACTTTCTATTGGCCAATGTAATACATATTGGACTTAAACAAGTACAAGTAAAATTAATATTGTTAAAATGCACATTTGTGTGGTAATGTCATAAGGCTATGGGTTACTAAAACGTAAGGATTTCTTACCTTGTATAGTACCGAATGTCATCAGGTGATGTGGCAAATCGCTCCAGTCCAAATCCCTGTGTCAAGTGATATGACTCAAGCTGCCGTCTGAGCGCCTCAATCTCCTTTGACATAGTTTCATATTTAATGCGGTCTACCACGATCAAAGGACTTGCTGTATAGTCGTGGTCTTCAATCACGGGAATGGTGGCTGGAGCCGACTCAGCACAACCAGAGAAGGGCGTATCAGACACATCGGTGTTTTCATGCTCTGTGTTGTCATCCTCTGTTGCCATGGCCACGGTCTCAACAACTCGAGAGCAGCGCTCCCAAACTCCGGGCCGCGCTGTCTTTTTCGAAAATTATTCCAATGGAATAAAGATGGAACAACTTTCGGCTGAAGACAACGCTTTCCACAGGAGACACGAAGATCTCTCCAGTCTCAAAATGCCGACTACACACTCTAGAGCGGGTCCTAACTGTGAAATCGTCCCTTCTTATTTTGATCAGCCATTGTGCGCGCAACTCAGGATCCTTGGGAAAGGAGTGGAAACTTAATATCTTGTTAAATCTCCCCCCAGCAGTGCACAGCGGGACGCAGCAATGGTGACTGTTCCCACCTTCTGCTCTTTGTAACGTGAAGCGATCTTTCCGTTTTCGTATTTTGGAGTCCATCTTCGTAGTAGTAGTAGTAGCGATTGACCGCAAAATAAAGCTAGCGGAACGAGCAACCGTATATCCGGTCTCAAACCAGGAAGTTAGCATTTTCTCGTGCACAGGGTCTATAAAGACCTTCAAAACTGATAGTAACTTTTTTGTCACTTTTTTGTTTTTTCATCAGTCTCTTTAGTAGTATTTTCGTCACTTTTGTTGAGTGGGAGGAGCCTGCACAGAAACAGGAAGTGGCCCTGGTCCACGTGGTTCAGAGAAACACAGGAGGAGGAAGAGCTGCAGCTGCTGGCGGGAACCAACACAGCACCGGGGGGAGTGTGTTATTCACTTCTTATTCACCTTTTATTACCGGAGAACAGACGCTTTTCCCGGGACAACTTTCCCAGAGGAGCCGCTAAACTGTGGAGGAGGTAATGGACACTTACTGCATATGTAGATAAAAGGGACAAGAGCGTGATGTGTTCACATGTGAGTGGGTTTTGAGCTTGTGCAAAAGTAAATGTGCTCTTTTAATCGATGTATCATCCATTACACAAGTTAAAGGCCCTGCAGCTGATTGTTTTCGTTCACAAACAATGAAAGGAGGAGCGGGTAAATGAAACTGTTTTGCCTAAACTCATTCCTAACTTCCAAATTCTGGACAGGGATAAGTTTATCAGCACTTCCCACACCGTGCAGGGTCATTTTCAGAGTTACTGTCTCAGAAATACAAATCGCCATTGCAACATTTCATCAAATTGATACAGAAGGAGAACAAAACTAAAATCAGGTGTAGGGTCTTTGTCCAACCTGAGGTCCGAGTGCCCTTTGGGGTCTCCTTCTTCTTCTTAGGAATTATTACGGCGGCTTGCAACCAAAGATTAGAGCATTACCGCCACCTACTGGTCCGGAGGATGGGTCAAACAGCAGCTCACACTCTAATACCCCGCCACAGACTAACAGTATGTGGTCCCACCAAGGGAAGGGGATTAAAAAAAAAAAATATATATATATATATAAATAAACCTACATAAAATAAACCACTAAATCCTTCCATATAGCCCCGTGTCCTTTAGAAAAGCCACCACTACCCTCACATGCTCACCACTCCCAGTATCCAGAACACTCTTTAAGTCAACCTCCCTAGCTCCCAGCTCCTTAAGCCTCTGCTTCATAACCTCCCGACATGCACTATACCCCCTACACTGCAACAGAGCATGTTCTACGGACTCCTCCTCCTCCTGACACACCTCACACAGGCCTGTACCATGCTTCCCTATAAGATGCAATGTCTTGTTCAGAGCACAATGCCCAAGTCTGAGCCTAGTAATAACGATTTCCTCTCTTCTATGTCCCCCTGCATTCTACCACCTCTCACCTCTTTCTTTATCTCATACAAATGTCTTCCTGTGTTCCCTTCATCCCATCGCCTTTGCCACTCCTGAGCTGCCCGCTTCCATGCCACACTCTTCGCCTCACCCTTGCTACATTTCACTCTCATCTCTACACTGCGCTTACTCAGTGCGCCCTTAGCCAACCTGTCTACCCTCTCATTACCAGATATGCCGCAATGTGCAGGCACCCACAAGAACTGCACTCTATTCCCCTGCTGATGCATTCTAGTAATAGTCATGAGAATATCATACAAAATACCCTGCCGATCATCAGAGTGAAATGACTGAACGCTGGACAGAACTGAAGCTGCATCTGAACAAATCAAAACCCTGCCCCTTTTGGTCCGCTCCGCCCACCTTAATGCCACCAATATTGCCACCATCTCCACTGTATACACACCCAGCCCGTCTGATGTTCGCCTGTTGATATCTATGTGATTAACTGGAACTGCCACTCCAAAGCCTGTGACACCTGTATCTGGATCCTTGGCTCCATCCGTAAAAATCTGAACATGGCCACAATACCAGTGCTCCACATGGTAATTAAAAGCTGCAACTAGATCAGCTTTCCCTTTCTCCTTTTTCTTTAATTCCAACAGATGCCAGTCTACACCGGGACAATCTAACAACCACGGGGGTACCTCTGGGAATACTACAGCTGCACTAATCTGGAGATCATGGACACCATACTCCTGGGCCAACTGGTTCCCAATTCTCCCAAAATGATCTCCTTGGCGCCCACCATACTCCCAGCAATCTTGAAGTGCTTGCTTAGTGGATGAGACTCCCCATGACTTTTCAGATGCACCCAGTAATTCACCATGAGTTGCTTCCTCCTCAGGTCTAGTGGCATCTCCCCATTTCCACCTGTAATGCATTCACTGGAGATGTTTTAAAAGCTCCACAGCACACTCTCAATGCTCGGGCCTGTATTACATCCAATCTTTTTAGCGAAGAAGCTGCTGCTGACCCATATGCCACACACCCATAATCAAATACTGACTTTATTAAGGCCTGATAGAGCCGTTTTAAGCCCTTTGGGGTCGCACACAGACAGGAAGTGAGACTGAGGAGTTTGGAGGAGGGGCTTCAGAAGAACCCGTTTGTCCAGCTTCGCAAACAACAGCATGAATTTAAAGGTTTTTACATGAAGTAACATCAGCGTCAGGCCTGGATCAGGGTCAAACCAGGACTAAACCTGGTCTGAAAAGTTTACAAACTGGTAATAATTGGACTTCGTTATGTTTAACATCTCATTTTTGATATGACTTATTAGGAAATGTATCATACGTTGACACAATAACTGCACTCGGGTAATATTTACAAAATTATAATCTCAATATTTTGGGGACTTCCTTGATAACGGTAACCCATCAGAAATATACAAACATGTGCTGCAAACGTCTAAACTTACTTCATCGCTTGTCCTGAACAGACGACAAAAGGACAGAAAGTAATTTTTTCCTTATTATTTTACTCAATTTCTCCTGTGTTTTTCCCACAGGTGCAACATGACGAAGATCACAGAGAAGCTTCTGATGGAGAAAGGCTCTCCCAAATCCAGCAAACTGGAGGAAATTCACTCTTTAAAGTTAGTTCATGACGTTGGTCTTTCTGTTTTGCACTTTTCTGCAACATACTGATAAATATTATTTAGATTTTAAGCTGAATATGTTTTATTTATATTAGAACTAGGGTTGCCAACTTTCTCTCAACCAAATACGGGACATTTTTTTGTTATTTTTAAAATTGCCAATACAAAACCATAACAACAAACTAATCAACACTGCGTGAAAAAAGAATCTCAGATTATTATTATTATTTTTTTGCATCTTGCATGGACACACTGATACAGTAAACTCTAGGTGGGGCTGTTACACAAGGTGTTCGTGTTTTTTTTTATTTTTACTATCAGATCTACTAAACGCATTTGCCACCACTTGTCAGACTAAAAAGAAGCATGTAACCACATATCAGCGAATACCCACGGAACAAGCATTACAAACAGAGCATCAGACCACCATTAAGGCAAAAGTTTACTCTATAGACGGCTGTCAAACAGCTCCAAAACATCATTTAAACAGCAGACTATGAAACAGCAGATGACCTAATGCATTCACCCAAATGATATGAGAGCATAAAGGAGTCGTTTATGTCCTGCTAAAGTTAACAACAGCGCTGAACCCGGACAGATGTGAACCGTGTGTAAACATGGACTCACCCGCGTTCAGGAGCATCGCGTCCTCCTTACGTACATAAACGCACGGCGAGGAGTCGTCCAAAAACCGAAGAATATCCGAGTATTCCACCGGTATTAGCTAGTTCTTCATAGTGTTTACAGAGACCGCGTGTGAAACTTTCAACACTCAATATAAGGGACAAAAGACATCCCGTACGGGACAATCCTATTTAGATAAATATACGGGATGTCCCGGCTAATACGGGACAGTTGGCAACCCTAATTAGAACACATTTACTAATCAAAGTCAAAATAGTACACAGGGTTCCCGCGGGGTCTTAAAAGTCTTAAATTTGACTTTGTAAAAATAAGACCTTAAAAAGTCATGTGTTTTTAAAGGGGAGGTATTATGCTTTCTTCAATCCCATAGCACCAGTCTATAGCATACTACAATGATGACGTAACCTTCTGTTGGTCTGTATATGCAGTAAATTAAAATAACTGCCTTGAATAAAATTGCTCTCTCAAAATGGCTGTACTGAACGTCTTGAAATAGGCCTCTGTCTCTTTAAGAAGCTTTCCGACACGCCCCCTTCAGCACACTGCTGTGGCATCTAAACAACACTACTGTGCGGGGAGGGGGCTCTGCTGAGCTGAGGAGCAGTGGTTGGTGGCTTGGCTGGTGACGAAAGGTCCAGAGGCGTCTCCAGGAGGTGGGGGCGTTCCTAGGAGGACTGAGGCATAGCTACACCTAAAATGGCTGCCGTCTAAGTTTTTACTGATTACTCAAAAATATGTGAATGAGCCAAGGCAACACTCCAGGCATGTGTTTAATGAGGGAATGACATAATAACATGATATAAAGCTTGAAAAGGTCGATTTTACATAATACCCCCTTTAAGACCTGCTTCCTCACCAGCCTGGGCTAAAACAAGGATCTAAAACGAATAAAATCTGGCACTAGAATTAAGCAGCTGCAGTTTATATGTATTATTAAATAAGAATGAATACAGGCCAAAATAACCAGTAGCATCCTCTCATTGTTCCTGAACTAAAAGCTCTTTTCATGTGAGACACATTAAGGTTATAGTGCAGATACAACAAAACAATGTAGGGGTGCCCCCGAGCTGAAAAGGCTGGTACAAGTTATTACAGTTATTACAGGCTCAAAATGCGTTAAACTAAAGTTCAGGAAAGTGCAGCAGTTCGATATCCTGGCGTCTGTATAATCACTGTTTCCCCTCGTCGTCCGCAGCCTGTCGAAGCTGGCGCTGAGCTGTGAGGACCTGCCCGTGTCCCTCATGTCCCGCCTGGCGTCTCTGGAGCGGCTGGACCTGTCGGGGAACCGGCTGAAGGAGTTTCCCCGCGCCCTGTCGCTGCCCGCGCTCAAACACCTCGACCTGAGCGACAACCAGATGGAGGACGTGACGAGCCTGGAGCGTCTGAGCGGCGTGGAGGAGCTGTGCATGGAGGACAACCTCTACGTCACCGTGAGGACGCCGCTTTACCACACTTTACCTCGCTTTACCACGAGAGTGTGGAAATATGATTTACCACGGGGAGGGCGGTCGAAATAGCTACTATAGCCGCTAGTCCCCCATTGGAATCCATTGCACTTCAGACACGTTAAAAACAACTTTAATGCCGGTGCCTAATTGTTTGGAACTGTCTACAGCTCGATATTCCTCCTGTGATTACGCTGGGTTAGACACAATCAGAGGCACCGGGCTGGTTATCGTAGGAAACATTTTAGAAATCTCCTACTTAATGAGGGTCGGACTGTTAGCATTGGAGCTGCGCGAGCTACACGTCACGCAAGGGCGGAGTCTACAGTGAAGATCCCGCCCTTATGCCCTTATTAGGAACATGCTTCGTCAGAGCTGGGGAGGAGGAGTCTGTAAATCCGCCATGATTTCCCCCTCGAACGTGGTCATTGTGGTAAACGGGGAGGAGTGAGGAGGAGGAGTCTATTCTTTTTAACAGTCTATGGTTTGCGTCTGTAGTTTAATTTTGAAGCTGGCATTTTTAATAAATACGGCTGCAGAATCCATCACCGAAAATATGATGCAATATCCGCATCGCAAGAAGCCAGAATATATCATAAAATTACTTAATTCTTCATCTTCGATACATTTGTACAAACATGTGCAAAAGTCCAGTTTTAGTTCTAATTTTCGTAACTTTATTTAATTTTAGCTGCTTTATGTTTTTATGTGTGTCTTGTTTTGACAAAATTTGCTGAAAAATGTACAATTTTAAATAGTTTGATCAAACATCACAATAACATTGTATCGCGATATCTTACACTCTTATCATATGTCATTATAAGAATGTTTTAGGAGTTATAATCTAAGGCAATAGGTTGTGTTCACGTAACGTAGCCGCCTATAGTTTTAAATGGAGATGGAGAGTAGCTGAGCGTTCCATGGTGGTAACTATGGTAACTGTCAAAATGCAGATCTGTTGTCTTAGTTTGTGACTAATATCCCTGTCATTACTGGGACAATCCACATGAAACGAAAACTGTCTCAAAGATCAATGTCTTCTTATGTCATATAATAGGGATGGGACGAAAAACCGATTTGTATCGATACACGGATTTGCGCACGAGAGATGCGAGTGCATCGGCAGAGAAGCCACAGATCGATGCAGTTCAGAGGACAAACACAAGATGCATCGGATTTTACGCGCTCATATCGGTTTAATCTAGATACGTTACGGATGCAAAGTCCCTCGGGCCACTGCGCGCGTCACGTCACGAGTACACGTGAGACTGCGCTGAGAGGCAGAGGGAGCCCCGCCCATTAATTAGCATAACCATGTGAGCTTTTCTGTGTGCGTTATTAATGTAGAAATAATTCACACAATCACCTTTTTAAATTTTAACAATACTGATCATAGATTAATAATTGTTCCCTAAACATTTTTGAAATAACTAAAGAAAAACAATCTTATAGGATACAAAACATTTAAAAAAAGTTAAATATGCAGTCTACATACAAAAATATGTAGTTAACTTTAAAGTTGTCTAATATCAATTAATGGCCTCAATAATTGTGAATATTTGTCAAATCTTCATTTATTTAAGCTGGTTCTGTTGAATCATTGCATCAAGCATAACGTGGATGGCAAAACATCGAGATGCATCGTGATAATTGGCCTAAATCGAATCGTATCGGGCTGGTGGTGGTAACAGATTTGTGGATCGAGATGCATTGTGGTCATGGTGATGATTCGAATCGCATCGCAGCTCTGGTGTCACCAAGTGTATCGTAAAGGAATCGGGAATCAGGTGTATCGAGATGCGAATCGGATCGGACAGAGGCCTAAGATTCCCATCCCTATCATATAAACCTTAGTATAACCTAAGGTCCAATTATTTTCTTGGAAAATGTATTGGTGACGATACATGTGTGTGGTGTTAGCCAGCAGAAAGGACTTTCAGCCATAAAATAATACAATATTAATGTTCATATTCCTCTAAATAAATGTATAGAAGTTTATTATTTACAAAGAAACACTGCGCCCTTCAGTGCATCATTCCATGTTATTTATTAGTACACCACAAGAGCAGCTAAACTGTCAACATGATGATAAGCTAGACTGCTATGATGATAATCTGCAGTAGATTTCCAAATAAAACATTTGTAAAAGGTCAAAGTCTGTTTCTAAAGACGTGTTTTGACTCGTCTCCTGCAGTTCCTCGAGTGTAAAGCCTCATTCTGCGCCGCTTTTATTTGTGTTTTTCAGGTGAGCGATAACTACAAGATGATGACGCTGCTGCCTCTGCTCCGGATGCACAACGGGAAAGACGTCACGGCGACGGCCAACCACCTGCGCTACGTCTACACTGACAACCTGCGCACCCGGGTGAGCCTCGGCGCCGTTACCAACTACTGTCTGACCGCAGTAATGGCTTCTGATCTGAAACGTTTTGTAAATCCCAGATCATCTCCTTGTGGGAGAGGAGCTTCAGGCCGACCAGCCCCTGAGCAAAGACAAGATGGCCGCCCTGGAGAAAGACTTTGTGAACACGGCCAAGCAGCAGGTCAAGTTCGGGCCCAGCTCCGTCAGTGACTTCACCAAGTGGAGGGTAAGACTTTCATCCGTGCTTCTGTCTGCTGTTCCTGCGAGCTACACTGGTGTCAAGAGGATGGAACTATAGTGATAAGAAATTACTCCAACTCCCTGGTCTTTCCCACGCTTATTCATTCACAAATACTGACATGTTTGGTATCCACGTGTAGCAGGAAAGGCTGTGTCCGAGATGACGCTGTAATCCAAATATGGTCATTTCCTTTGTGGGAGACAGCAGCGGCTAAAGACGGGAGGAATATACACAGGGCGCATGTGCAGACAAAGAGACTAAACTTTAACAACAGCTGCACTTTAGTCGCTCCATAAGACTCTACACTTTACAGACTCGGATTTAGAAGCTTTTTTCACAGGGATTTTTACAGATCTAATTCCTGACAGATTTATTGAGCTTTGAACCCAAAAATAAGGCAAAATTTGAATTTTTACAGATTTTTGTTTTATCCAAAATCCCTGTGAGCAAATCTTTGGAACTAATATGTCACACACAAAAAACATACTTTTGAAAATATCCAAGATTTTGGCCACTTTTATGCATAGAAACAAGAAAGATCCGCACAGCTTGCTTTGCTCCCAAGTAGAAACATTTATTGACTTGATGCTTTCGCCCGGCGTCTTGGCCCTTCATCAGACTTCATCATCTGATGAAGGGCCAAGACGCATCAATAAATGTTTTCTACTTGGGAGCTAAGCAAGCTGTGCGGATCTTTCTTGTTTCTTTGTATTCTCTCTCGGTCCGGCACGCTTTTTAGTTTTTTTGGGATGTGCGTGTCTTCCTTCTTTACACTTTTATGCATAAAATGCCTTATTTTTAAATGAAAACATAAAATGACAGAAAACCTGTAATACATTTTATCCTCATATTTATGTCAGTAATCTACAGTTAAATTTTCAAATTGATCTCCACATTTACTATTCACCTGCAGTGCCTCACTTTAATACACAATTCAGAAAAGTGTGCATGCAATATGAAATAAAGGTGAGAATGAGTTAAAGACTAAAATATTTAATAACGACGCAAAAAAAACCCGCTGTTTAAAATGAAAACGGTAAAAAGGATGGAGAGAGTGGACACCCCTGCCTTGTCCCCAGTGTAGCGCCTGCCTGTCCCGTCCTCACTTCTGTTTGCGATTTTACGATTATTCACGATTATCGACCAAATGAAAGGAAAGAACTGATCATTTTAGTTTTGTCTTTAAAAGCTTTTTAATACTTGAACTTGTAAACATTCACTGTTTCTAAAAATGAAAAATGCTTTAAGATTGTTTTGCATTAAAATAAATAGGCCTACATTGAATAATACAAAACAATGTCAACTTTACTTCTTTATAATGATCATAATGATCATAATTATTTGACTATATATTATTAGTCCACAGTCTAGGCTGGGTTTCCTGTTCTCTAAAGTTCTGCTGCTGCTTAATTATGTGTCAGATGTTTTGATGAACAGAGAATGAAACGTGTTTACAAATGACTAAGGAGACTCTTTTGAACAGCTGATTTCCACATGTGCGCGGTTTCACTTTCCTTTCTGTTACGCTGAAGCAGAGCGGAGCGCGTTAGCTTTTTCTTTACATCCTGAGCCAGTTGTGGCTATTTCCCAACATTTGGACGTTTTGTGAATTATACAGTTCGTTACCTTGACCTGGACATTTACAGTGAAGGATTATCTCCAAGATGTTGTTTATATTCGACGTAGCCGATATCAGCGCCTTTTGCTGCAACTTTCTGACCACAGGGTTTGCATAACGGATGTTCCATCGACAACAACAACGCCTTGGTCATGTTTTGGATCCTAAAGACGTCCCACTCTGCTGACTTCAATCGTTTTGGGTGGATACAACACTGGAGGAGAGCGTCCTTCTGCCTCGCTCAACTACCGCTGAGTTTACGCTGTTTATGTCGTGCAGCGGCTCGTGCGTCAGCGTGAAATGTTTCCGCAGTAAACCGTGGCTTCTGAAATTCTTACGGAATAACCTACCGCGTCCTTTTATAATCGTGGTAATCGTAAAACCGGTTAATCTTGACATCCCTACTTGTGTCCAGGTCGGCATCATGGCAACGGAGTTCTTCAAGCTTCAGACACAACCAAAAGATCAAAAGAAGTCGACAGAGGATCCAGAGGTACGATTTGTTTAATGCTAAATACTTACAGCTCCAAAAGTGCAGTTGAGAAGAACATCAACTTGTGGCCATAACAACGACTTCTACGAGCTGTTATTGGTCTCAGAACCGTTGATGTTTCAAGTCTGTTTTGTCGCCGCAGAATTCCACGCCACAGAAGAGAAAAAGGGCCGCCTCACCTACAGACACGAAACAGACTCCTGTAAAGAGAGCTCTCGTACCGGCTTCCACTGTGCGCGAGAGTCCACGCAAGACAGGCCTGAAACTCACGCCCCAGACCAGCAGCCCTCGTAAGACCTCCACACGGTGCACCCCTCAGAACCTCCAGACCAGCAGCCCTCGTAAGACCTCCACACGGTGCACCCCTCAGAACCTCCAGACCAGCAGCCCTCGTAAGACCTCCACACGGTGCACCCCTCAGAACCTCCAGACCAGCAGCCCTCGTAAGACCTCCACACGGTGCACCCCTCAGAACCTCCAGACCAGCAGCCCTCGTAAGACCTCCACACGGTGCACCCCTCAGAAGAACCTCCAGACCTCCACACCCTCCAGGCAGAGCAAACCAGAGCCCGTCAGCCTCAAGCCCAGCAAGAGTCCGGCTAAAGTCCTGCCGGCGGCTGCAAAGATGGTTTTTAATCAGGTACGGCAATGATCTCCAGCTGGTAATATCTCCTGCCATGTCCAAGTAGCTCCACAAAGACTTTCCTCAGGCCGGGAAGTAATTTAAAAAGATGAAATACTTAATTGCAAATGTACATAATTTAAATTAATTTCATTATTTAGGTAAATCGTGATTTATCTCAAACTTGATTGTGAAGCACTGGCGTAATGTTTTGGCCAAGTAAAGAACAAGTAAAGTAAGAAAGTAGAAACATGAAGACATGCGTTAAATATTTGTCTTTGACGATACTTTCACTATATCGATACCTGGATGAGACTTTGTTTGATCCCTGTACAAAAATATCATCTAGAACCAGGACAATAATGTTAATTTATTTCATAAAAGACCATTTCTGTTACATTTTTTATCATTTATTTGAGCTGAAACAACCAAGTCACTCCTTTTAATGCTGCCATTGGACCAACAGCATCTTCATCAGATCTAAAGAGAGAGATGCCACACTGGTATCGTTTAAGGGGTGTGACAATATTTGATTTTGCGATATATTGTGACTACCGTTTTTAATACTTTGACCAAACCCTGTCACAAATGCATTACTCAGAATGACAATATTTACAATTATAAATCAGATGAATTAGTGGTCAATTTATTCCTTTTGGAAACAAGGCTTGGTTTCTTGTTTATTTAAATGAAGTGATCTGTCACTGATGTATGAATAATACAAGAAAACAAATGTAGATCATGAAAAAGATCAGTTTAAAAAAAAGTAGTGATATATATATATACATATTATGGTCAATATATTGAGTATCGCTGTATCGCTGTATCATAAGGTATCGTCATCATGAGTCATGTATCTCATCTCGAATCGAGAGGTACCTGAGGTTCGACCCCCAGTGTCAGGCGTCTCAGGCCCCTCAGAGCCGGGCGTCAGTGCAACTGCACTGAAATTACTACAGTTAAATAAAGCATTGGGCTGATGTTTATTGGCCCATTGCCCCTGAATCCCACTGTTACATTTGTAAGTTGTTTGTGTCTTTCAAAGATATTTTGAGGGATTATTCATGTGATGCACCTGTTGTTTGTTGCAGAAGCCCGTGTGTGTCTGAAGACCCACCACGCGCTGCAGTGTCACAGTAAACAGGACAGTCCTGACGACCTCAGCACGCAGCTGTGGGCCTGCGCTTTCCAGCCTCAGTCCAACGGTAACTGACCTCTGTCCTCCTCTGTCACTCTCTTCAAGGCCCTACTCTCTTCTTTATCTGCTTTATAACATACCTGGAGTGGTGTAGTTTTATTTGTTTTTGAGTTTTTCCTTCACATTCTACATTTTTTTATGAAATAGTTTGTCCAAGAATATAGAGATATATGTATAGCCAATGTATTTTTTCCAAGTTACACAGAGTGAAACCCTGAGCACCTTTAACCCTGTAACGCCTTTCTCGTGGTTCTGCAGCCGGCCCCAGTCGCCTCGTGGCCACGTGTGGAGGAGACTCTCTGTGTCTGATCGACTGTGAGGTCGGAGTCGTCATGAAGAAGTACAAAGTCCCAGGAGAGGTCTGTCTGCGCCCACGTATTACACTGTGTTTAAGATATTTTCCTGCCTCAATCTATCGAACTTCAAACCTTGTCTTAATAATTTGTTTTCTCTGACGCCTCTTTGTTCTCTGTGACTGTTTGCAGGAGTTCTTCGCCCTGGCCTGGACCACGGTGCTGATGTGCTGCGGTAAAGCCACGGCCGCTCAGCCGTGCAGCGTCCTGGCGGCCGGAGGGAAGAGGGGCGTGGTCAAACTGATCCACCCGCGGAACAACATCGCGTACGGAGAGTTCAGGGCGAGCCGCAAAGCCCTGTCTGTGCTGCGCTTCAACCCCAACAAGGGCAACTTCCTCTACAGTACGGCAGCTTTTCAGATTAATAAATGGTTCATGCGGGTTTTAAGGAGCCCCGTCTTAAGCTGCTTGTTTTATTTTATTATCTACAAAAATATGTTGTTTAGGTTTATTAATAAATATAGAATCTTACTTTTAATTACCTAAAATATGTGCGTGTCCATGAGGTGCTCGTGGCCTTAAAGGGATATTTCAGGATTTTTGACATTGGGCCTCATTTCCTAGTTATCCAGAGTGTTGTTGATGTCTGGAGATATTGTTTTCTTAAATTCATGCAGTTCTTATATTTGAAGAGTCTAGTGGCGCTAGGCTAATGCTAGGCTAGTGCATTGCTATGGTATCAGTTAGCCTGCATTAAAAACAGTCTGACCCACTCCACAGTGCACCTGAGGTAAATCACTTATAACACCAGACTAACCATATAAATGTCTGTGTTAATAGAATCATGTTTGAAATATAACTGACCTTGTATCACATGAATTACCGCATTTTGAGGGACTATTTTCTCGCAGATCACTCCGCCGCTGCGTTAGCTTACAGCCACGAAGCTGATGCTGCTCAAATATAAGTTATTTTAAATGATTCTATTAACACAGACATTTATATGGTTAGTCTGGTGTTATAAGTGATTTACCTCAGGTGCACTGTGGAGTGGGTCACACTGTTTTTAATGCAGGCTAACTGATACCATAGAAATGCTTTAGCCTAGCATTAGCCTAGCGCCAGTAGACTCTTCAAATATAAGAACTGCATGAATTTAAGAAAAAATATCTCCAGACATCAACAACACTCAAAAATCCTGAAATATCCTTTAAGTTTGGTAATTCCACGTCTTAAAAATGTCTTTAAAAGCCTCAGCTCAGTTTTGTGTTTTTGCAGCGGGTTCTTACGACAATAAGATCGTGCTGTGGGACATTGGAGGACTGGACAATCAGTACAACTACAAAGTCGTGTAAATACATCTGTCATATTTTACTCATTTATTATATTTCTTTCTTGACTTGTTGTAAGTTGAGCCTTGTTGTTGTTGTTGGATCAGTCAGCTGATGTCGCTGGAGAGCAGCTCCACCCCCTGCACCTCTGCGTCCCCCTAAGGCCCCGCTGTCCCACCTGCTGGCGGGATGTGACGACGGACTGCACTGTTTCAGCAACCCGCTCCCCGCCACGCCACAACCAGGTGAGACCACGCCCACAACCAGGTGAGATCACGCCCACAACCAAGTGAGACCACGCCCACAACCAGGTGAGACCACGCCCACAACCAGGTGAGACCACGCCCACAACCAGGTGAGCCCACGCCCACAACCAGGTGAGACCACGCCCACAACCAGGTGAGACCACACCCACAACCAGGGGAGACCACGCCCACAACCAAATGAGACCACGCCCACAACCAAATGAGACCACACCCACAACCAGGTGAGACCACGCCCACAACCAAGTGAGACCACGCCCACAACCAGGTGAGACCACGCCCACAACCAGGTGAGACCACGCCCACAACCAAGTGAGACCACGCCCACAACCAGGTGAGCCCACGCCCACAACCAAGTGAGACCACGCCCACAACCAGGTGAGACCACGCCCACAACCAGGGAGACCACGCCCACAACCAGGTGAGACCACGCCACAACCAGGTGAGACCACGCCCACACCAGGTGAGACCACGCCCACAACCAGGTGAGACCACGCCCACAACTAGGTGAGACCACGGCTACGTCCCTTAGCGAGGCTTCGAAGCATGTCTGGAGTAATGTCCAGGTGAAGCATGGTTATGAGTGTGAGATGGTTTCATCGGAGAATCATGTAGTGGTTCAAAGTGGTTCAACTGAACTGCGTTGCGTTTTAGCCAAAATGATCATTTGGTGCCAAGTAACAGGGCTGGGAATTAATAAGTTTTTATTCGACATTAATGCACGATTTAAGCAGACAGTCGTTTCTCTAAAGACTCATTTGACTAATTCAACTTGCGACATCCAGAGTAAAAAATGTTGTGCAGAGGAGGAGCTACATCGATTTTCTTGCCTATTTCTCTCCTACCTCTGTTTTTATAAACGAGGGTTGAAGGATGTCCTTCTCAGCTTCTGAATGATGCCGAGTGTCGCGCAGAAGCTTATGTTTTTGTAAGTGTTTATAGAGGGCAGATTCAGATCCTGAAACAGCACAGACTTTAATTTGTGATGAAGTGGAAGTGGTGCATGGATCTGCAGCTCCAGCCTGCAGGTTTGTAATATAAAGAGGCTGTGGTCCAAAACACTGTGCTACCGTGAAGTGGAACTTATTTAAAAGACAACTAACTTTAAATTAAAAAGTAAGGATAGTAAAACATCAGCACGTTAAGTCGTCAGTCCAACAACTTACTTCGCTCGTTCTTTGTGCGTAGGTCTGGTAATCAGAAGATCTAGGATTCAATTCTGCAGCGTTTACTTTTGAGAACTGTTTTCTCCACTGTAGCGTCTGCCTGTTGACATTCGGTTCACGATATAAACTGCATGTGTTATATTTTTTGTCCACCTGATGGGGCTGTGGAGCTCAAATGAACAAATGAGGGCCTCGAATCCAAAAGCCTCACTGCTCCAAACACTTGTAAATGTGTTCATGTTGTTTCCTGCAGGTGGAGGCAGACGGAGGTGACGTTCCCGGCGTATGAGGAGGAGGATTCTGAGCACGACTATCACACGGTGGACGGCCTGGCCTTTCTCTCAGACGACATTGTGGGTAAGAATCACTCACCTTCACACAGCGCGTTCTGCTTTCTCTGGAGTAATAGTTAGGGCTGGGTACAGTTTAACCAGTCTGCTATCAGAAAAACAAGTATGAACTATGATCGTTTTCATCCAAGTTTTGATGTTGGTCCAAGAACAGCATTAAAGAAATAGTTTTTAGGGAATAAATGGACATTATTGTTCTGGTTCTATATGACAAATATTTTAGTATTAGGTATCAAAAAAGTATTGTTCAGGTATGAGTATCATAAACCAAGTATCGTTAAAGTACCGGTATCGGAGCTGTAGTAATGGTATTTTGAAGTAAAAGTTCTCTTACCATTTGTAAAGTACTGGACTAGTGAATCTTCTCACTTTATTTGCAGCAGCGGGGAGTATACAGGTTTGCATGTGTCTGATTTAATAAAACAAAGGGAAATAATGTAATTAAAATAATGTCAATTCAATAACACACACACAAAAATAACTATGCCTGGTGTCCACATTACGATTAGCTAGTGGTGGGCCGAGATACAAATCCCACGAGACGAGACGAGATTTTTACATAATTTGCAATAATAATGCAATTATGTTTCCTTTGTATGGAGCCATTGTATTGTATTGTTTGTAACAAAATGAACAAACTAATAAGGATGGGAATTGATATGATTTGACCAATATCATCAGGCTCTATTTGTGTGCATACAGTTTAATATTAGAACAAGGCTAATACATTTGGCTCTTTTGACAGGTGTATTCTGATTACATTTCCAAATTATAAATAATAATTAGATTTCAGGTGGAGGAGGAGGAGACAGGTTTAGATTCAGTATCTAAACAGTGTGTGCCAGACACTGACGCACAGGAGGTTTAAACATTAAACAGAGAGTGATTCTACTGTAGTAGTACTGTAGACTGACCCCTTAACTGTCCCGCTGTAATCATCCCTTCATATTCTGCGCGCTGGCCTCTCCCTCGTTGTCACATCCGCGTTGTTTTGCTTTTCCGTGCGAGGTAGATTCGCGTGTACAATCACAAAACAGACGACGGATCCACCCGGACTCGCCGCGGTGTGCAGCGGTAAAACGTAGCTTCCAACAGCAGAGCCTTTAGTTCGTAAATGAAAGAGAAAGTAACGAGGTGCGAGTTTGGATCTGCAGGCGTGAATCTGCAGCAGCTCCAGTCTGCAGGTTTGAACACGGAGGCGGTGGTTGCAAGCGACTGACCTTAAAAACGTCAAAGTTTTCTTTCTTTTGAAGTGCCAATCAATATAGTACACATTATTAGAACTATTGCCTAAATCAGGGATCTCCAACCAGTAGCTCGGAAGCTACTAGTAGCTCGCCAGGCCTTTCTATGTAGCTCGCCAAAGACTTTCTACATCTCTATACGCATGATAACTCAACTTTTAGATGCATTTTCTGTTTGTTCTGAACATGCTGAACACAATCTGTGAACAGTTAGGTCAATATTGTAAAGTATAAGCACTAAACTCAAGTCATTTTCTTTGAAATACTTTCTTGAGTCACATTTTACACAAGTGTTTTTGAATCATAAGTAGCTCTCCGACATTCTGGTTGTGTAAAAGTAGCTCGCCGGGTAAAAAGGTTGGAGACCCTGGCCTAAATATTCCCATGAGTCATATAAGCATCTACAGGAAGAAGGTCTATATCTAAATTTCAGCCTATAAAAAAGAAAAAGAAGAAAAAAATGCCACGAGATCTTGGACCATCCATACAATTAGCCCAGGACAGAAAATGATAATTTACAGCACGAGACAACTTAAAAACACAACTAGATACTCGATACACATTTGAAAGGCTAATTATTGAACATAAGAAACATGACATCAAATAGCATAATCATTACTCTGCAAAATGAGGAACAGCCACATAAACTCACCTGGGATTCATAAAAGGAGAAGGAGAAGAGGTCCTTTAGTCTGTTCTCATCCACGAGCTGCATTCACTGTCACCTCGGAAAACCCAACACTGAACAGATAGGCTTTCAGACACTTTTGGTTAATCCCACTGGACCAAATTTAAATGTATTGATGGTTTGTATTGTTTTAATTAAAAAGTTAAAAATGAAAGTAACATTAGTCTCATTTGATTCATAATGATAAATAAATCTTCTGATGAAATATAGAGCGATGTAAATGTGTCCCTTCCTTGTCTTCAGATGCTCTGGTTTTGTATGAAAGTGTGTCCAGGTGTGACAGACTGGGCGAACAGGCCACACCCACACACTCACGTCACCTGTGGTTTCCAGAATCCTTTAAAGGGGGGGTATTATGTAAAATGGACTTTTTCAAGCTTTATATCATGTTATTATGTCATTCCCTCATTAAACACATGCCTGGAGTGTTGCCTTGGCTCATTCACATATTTTTGAGTAATCAGTAAAAACTTAGACGGCAGCCATTTTAGGTGTAGCTATGCCTCAGTCCTCCTAGGAACGCCCCCACCTCCTGGAGACGCCTCTGGACCTTTTGTCACCAGCCAAGCCACCAACCACTGCTCCTCAGCTCAGCAGAGCCCCTCCCCGCACAGTAGTGTTGTTTAGATGCCACAGCAGTGTGCTGAAGGGGGCGTGTCGGAAAGCTTCTTAAAGAGACAGAGGCCTATTTCAAGACGTTCAGTACAGCCATTTTGAGAGAGCAATTTTATTCAAGGCAGTTATTTTAATTTACTGCATATACAGACCAACAGAAGGTTATCATTGTAGTATGCTATAGACTGGTGCTATGTGATTGAAAAAAGCATAATACCCCTCTTTAAAATGGTTTGTTTTTGTGTCAGCCTCGAAGAACCACCTGCTCGGACGCATCTACCTGTGGAGCTGGAGTCAGACGCTGGCGCTGAGTAAGAAGAGCGCCGCCGTGCGGGCCGTGGTCCTGGCGGAGCTGCAGTGGGCCGACACCCAGGTGCCCTACCTCGCCCTCAGCACCTGCCCAGGTACGGCCCTGGTTTTTCTTCTCAATAGTGATTTGTTTTCCTGGAGCAGAACGCAATCGCATTTTCCAACCAAAGCAGCTACTTTAGAACTTTCCAGCATCAGTCGCCTGTCCTGAGCCTTTTCGTCTGTCGTCTGTCCATTGACCACATTTACGTGACATTAAAGCTCGTGAGATTTTATTTTATCTATCAAGTAGTGGGGTTGTGATGCCACGCCCTCTCCTGTCAGAAACACTGATCTTCTGTAGGCCTTGTTTTGGATTCATCGTTTAGTTTTAAAAAACATGTTAAGAAAATCAGCAAGACACTAAAATACAGTTTGTCTGTTTTTAAACATATTAGGAATACACTGACTCATGACTTGGAGGCAATGATAATTCCTCATATTAAAGGGATATTTCAGGATTTTTGACATTGGGCCTCATTTCCTAGTTATCCAGAGTGTTGTTGATGTCTAGGAAATGAGGCCCAATGTCAAAATCCTGAAATATCCCTTTAAGGGGACATCGCCAACCCTCTCATGTAGCGTGTAGAAGCAGCATGTTAATACAATGTTCTGATTTTGTGGTGTGTACAGCTCTATTTGCCCTCCAGGATTTCACGATGTAAACTATAAACGGCTGGGCTGTTTAGTCAGAGTCTGGGCGGTGTCTGTCTGCTCGGCCCACAGCTGTGGACAGTGACAGGCTCTAGTTCATAGATGATACAAAGCCATATTTTCCATAACAACTTCTGGAAAAATTTCCCTCGAAATCCTGGAGGGACTGAGTAAACCTCCTCCTTTAACGTTAGCGATGGAGAAACCGCTCATCCATGAGGGTTTAATACTGTGCTGTTGCTCTGCAGGTCGGTCGTATGTGGTGTGTGGAGACGACAAAGGACAAGTGTGGACTTATCACATCAGAGACCTGAAGGACAAAAGCAACACTCCCAAGGTCACTCTTCTGTTTTTATCACTCTTTTTACCCGACGCCTGAACCGCTTTACCCAAATCTAAAAGCATCTGGGCTGGAGAGCAACAGAGTAACGCCTCATTTGAAAGCTAAGATCCACAACATTTATCCTAACTTTTTTTGTCACGTTTTTGCCACTTTTTTGTCGCG
Source organism: Neogobius melanostomus (assembly GCA_007210695.1). NCBI lineage: Eukaryota > Metazoa > Chordata > Actinopteri > Gobiiformes > Gobiidae > Neogobius > Neogobius melanostomus. Next base: position 279,030 of record VHKM01000533.1, on the reverse strand, counting down.
TTTTCGCCATGTTTTTGTGGCGTTTTAGTTGCTTTTTCATCCTTGTTTTCATCGTTATTTTGATGCTTTTTTTTTTGCGCTTTTAGATTTGGGTAAAGCCAAACTGGAGAAAAGGTGGTGGGGGTTAATACACATTTCTTGGTCTTTAATTGGCTTGAGTCTGATCCTCATGATGTGAACTCTGGTTCCCGGGGCAGATTCTGGAGTGGCCGGCTCCGCTCAGGAACGGCTCCGCTCCACTGGACGGCCCGTCCATTAACGCCGTGAGCACGGACCCCGAGCTGCGGTACCTGGTGGCCCTCACCGACAAGAACCTGGTGCTGGTGTGGAAACGAGAGGAGACGTCCTGAGCAAAGACGTTTCATCCAAGTCTCAGCTCCATCGTTACCAACAGATTATCAACTTCAATGAACTCTAGCAAGTCCTTTTATTTTCTCTTTAATATTTGTACATGAGTTTGCTTTATTTTATCATTTTTAATATTTCATTTACATGGATGGAGGCGCTGCAGGTGAATAGGTAAATGAATGATATCAATGTGAAACTTCTGTAGATTACTGACAGAAATATGAGGAAACATGTAAGACGTGTTGTGCAAAACATCTTTAATTTTAATGTCAGAGTAAAAACAGACCAAACTCACCCTTTGCAATGTTTATTTCATGACGTTTTGACGCCAGAGATTAGTCTTCAAATTCACATTCTTGTTATACTACTACTTTAGTATAAGTATTGAAAAAAGTGCAAGTATTGGTATGGTAAACCAAGTATTGTTAAAGTACTGGTGTCCAAATAAAACAAATCTAACTACAGTCAGTCTTATTAATACAGGGATTAAAGGGATAATTCAGGATTTTTGACATTGGGCCTCATTTCCTAGTTATCCAGAGTGTTGTTGATGTCTGGAGATATTTTTTTCTTAAATTCATGCAGTTCTTATATTTGAAGAGTCTAGTGGCGCTAGGCTAATGCTAGGCTAGTGCATGTCTATGGTATCAGTTAGCCTGCATTAAAACAGTGTGACCCACTCCACAGTGCACCTGAGGTAAATCACTTATAACACCAGACTAACCATATAAATGTCTGTGTTAATAGAATCATTTAAAATAACTTCTATTTGAGCAGCATCAGCTTCGTGGCTGTAAGCTAACGCAGCGGCGGAGTGATCTGCGAGAAAATAGTCCCTCAAAATGCGGTAATTCATGTGATACAAGGTCAGTTATATTTCAAACATGATTCTATTAACACAGACATTTATATGGTTAGTCTGGTGTTATAAGTGATTTACCTCAGGTGCACTGTGGAGTGGGTCAGACTGTTTTTAATGCAGGCTAACTGATACCATAGAAATGCTTTAGCCTTGCCCTAGCCTAGCACCACTAGACTCTTCAAATATAAGAACTGCATGAATTTAAGAAAAAATATCTCCAGACATCAACAACACTCTGGATAACTAGGAAATGAGGCCCAATGTCAAAAATCCTGAAATATCCCTTTAATGTGTGATACCTCCATGACCTGTGAACCGGCCTGTCAGGTCCAATCAAGAGGGAGGGGGAGGGACCGTGATTACTTTTGAAACTTCTCTTTCTCCTCATTTTACAATCTGACAAACTATCCGTCAATACAAGGACAGAATGATGAGTAGATCAACATTTAAGTGACATTTTGGGCTGCAGTCACTGTTATGAACCTAAGCTGATAATATCTGGGCACAGGGACGAACATAAAGACATATCTGAAGGATGAAGTGGGACTTTTCGTGTTGTTTGGAGCTCACTGCCTCATGAAGACAGAGGCCTGGTGAGTCTGAAGATAATGTTTGATGTTCAGCTGGTACTGTACTGTATGTTCTGTAACTGGTAATTAGTGGTTTCTGTATTCAGGCTGGCAGGAACTGTCTGTTCGTCGCATTAATGGGTGTGTCTCATCTGTTGGCAGGCACTTTGGCAGGTTAAGCAGTTAAGCAGAGTGAAGTGAAAGGTGATTTATTACGCTGACTTAACAGACTTAACCTCTTAACCTGAACCAAGCACGTTTTCACCAGTTCAAATTAACCAAATCTAAAAGCTTCCAGAAAAAAAAGAGCTTTTTAACCTCTTAACCCCCACCTGAACCAAACACATTTCGGCTTTACCCAAATCTAAAAGCAAGGATGAAAGCGCCACAACAAAAAATCATCATGAGAGCAACAAAAAAGCCGCAAAACAGCGGTGAAAAGGTCAAACTGACAAAACGGTGTTAAAAAGGCATCAAGCGACCAAAAAACAGTAAAAAGAAAAATAGAATGGAAAGTGTTGGGGGGGAAAAACTCCATCAAAAGTAACAACAAAAAAGTCAAGAAAGTGAAACGCTGCAATAATGAGAGTAAAAATCTTAGATCAGTTTTATAGGTCTTAGCTTTCAAATGAGGAGTTAAGAAACTTTTAGATTTGAGTAAAGGTGAACCGGGCAAAATGTGCTGAAGTAGCAGATTTTTAACAATCATAAACACAAGATTCCAGTCAGGGTGGCAGTCATAAAGTCACAGATAGAGGGCGCTCTCGGACAGAAGCCAGTGTTGGAAATGTTTAGAATAATCCCTTCAAACCGCATACTGTACTGTAGTCAGTGTACTGTACTGTACTCTACTCATAGTGTACTGTACTGCACTGTAGTCACTGTACTGTACTGTACTCTACTCATAGTGTACTGTACTCTACTCATAGTGTACTGTACTCATAGTGTACTGTACTGTACTGTAGTCATAGTGTACTGTACTGTACTCATAGTGTACTGTAGTTGTACTGTACTGTAGTCATAGTGTACTGTACTGTACTCAGTGTACTGTAGTCATAGTGTACTGTACTGTAGTCATAGTGTACTGTACTGTACTCAGTGTACTGTAGTCATAGTGTACTGTACTGTAGTGTACTGTACTGTAGTCATACTGTACTGTACTGTACTCAGTGTACTGTAGTCATAGTGTACTGTACTGTAGTCATAGTGTACTGTACTGTACTCAGTGTACTGTGGTCATAGTGTACTGTACTCATAGGCAAGGCAAGTTTATTTGTAGAGCACAATTCAAAGTGCTTCACAGTTGCATAAAATTACAAGAAAACAGATCAAATCAATCAAAAATCAACATAAAATGTATCAATGACAGTAAAAGGCAAGAGTGCAGATAAAATACTTTCAGTTTTCATATGCACGGGTAAAAGAGCTGTTTTCAGCCTGGATTTGAACATTGTCAGAGTTGAGGCCTGTCTCACATCCTCATGAAGACTGTTCCAGATTTTAGCTGCATGAAACTGAAACACAGCGGTGAGGCCAGTGCAGAGACCGGAGCACTGGACTAATGTGGTGGTATTTCCTGGTTCTTGTCAGGACTCGAGCAGCAGCGTTCTGGATGTACTGCAGCTCTAACAGCTGGTTTAGAAAGGCCAGTGAGCAGCCGTTACAGTAGTCTAACCTGCTGGAGACAAATGCATGGATGAGTCTCTCTAAGTCTGGTTTTGACACTATTCCTCTGATCTTAATGTTCTTCAGATGGTAAAAGCTGATGATGTTATTGCTTTGATGTGGCTGTTTAAGTTCAGGTCTGAGTCCATGATTACTCCTAGATTTCTAACCTGATTTTTTGGTTTCAGAGCGAGAGAGACTCAAGGTGACTGATAACACTTTGTCTTTGTGTCTGTGGGACAAAACAATGATCTCAGTTTTGTCTGAGTTTAGTTGGAGAAAGTTGTTTTGCATAAACTGATCTGTTCGATGCAGTGACAGAGAGTATCTACAGACCCATGTTCACCTGTATCAGTGACAGAGAGTATCTACAGACCCATGTTCACCTGTATCAGTGACAGAGAGTATCTACAGACCCATGTTCACCTGTATCAGTGACAGAGAGTATCTACAGACCCATGTTCACCTGTATCAGTGACAGAGAGTATCTACAGACCCATGTTCACCTGTATCAGTGACAGAGAGTATCTACAGGCCCATGTTCACCTGTATCAGTGACAGAGAGTATCTACAGACCCATGTTCACCTGTATCAGCGACAGAGAGTATCTACAGACTCATGTTCACCTGTATCAGCGACAGAGAGTATCTACAGGCCCATGTTCACCTGTATCAGTGGCAGAGAGTATCTACAGACCCATGTTCACCTGTATCAGCGACAGAGTGTATCTACAGGCCCATGTTCACCTGTATCAGCGACAGAGAGTATCTACAGGCCCATGTTCACCTGTATCAGAGACAGAGAGTATCTACAGGCCCATGTTCACCTGTATCAGCGACAGAGAGTATCTACAGGCCCATGTTCACTGTATCAGTGACAGAGTATCTACAGGCCATGTTCACCTGTATCAGTGACAGAGAGTATCTACAGGCCCATGTTCACCTGTATCAGAGACAGAGAGTATCTACAGGCCCATGTTCACCTGTATCAGTGACAGAGAGTATCTACAGGCCCATGTTCACCTGTATCAGCGACAGAGAGTATCTACAGGCCCATCACGTAGATCTGAGTGTCATCTGCGTAGTTGTGGTACGACACATTGTTGCTGTTTATTAGCTGACCCAATGGAAGCATGTACAAGTTCTACTGTAATGTACTGTAGTCATAGTGTACTGTAGTAATAGTGTACTGTACTGTTGTGTAATGGTACTGTACTCTAGTGTACTGTACTGATGCTGCCGTCCCGCCTCTCTCCTGCCCGGATTGGCTCAGCCCTGTCCGGTGTCCGCTCTCTCCGCCCCGGCCCCAGCCCTGTCAGCGCGCATACAAAGCCTTTTCTGTGGCCCCCTGTTCCTATACGATGATCTCCTTTGTGACGGCTGCGGCCCGAATAATGGCCTGCTAGTGCGGTCCGGGCATAGGCTGAGTCTAGGCCGCGCTCCCCTGATGCCGTCGCCGGGCTTTGTGGCTGCAGCTGCGGAGATGCTGAGCGGCTCGTGTCGCAGGGCCACGCCGGGCCTCGGAGGTTCCTGCGGGCTCCCGTGGCCTCGGTGCACCGCCAGCACCGGCTGCGCTCCTCGTCGTCCGTGCTGGGCCTGTCGGAGCTGGCCCGGGAGAGGTCCAAAACCGTCACATCCTTCTACAACCAGTCGGCCATTGATGTCTCTGCAGAGAAGGTACCGGGGCTGGAGCTAGCGCTCACGCGGAGCTCGATAAACCTGGGCATTTCGTCCCACTTTACACTTGTTTTTATTTATTTAGGTTTAGATTATGACAATAAAGATGAGTTGACCTGACCTCAAGGGAAGGTTAAAGGAACAAGGATCAAATTAAAGGGATAATTATGCAGTTGGGATTTGTGCGTCATGAATCACCGATGAGATGTTCTTATGTAGCCTAAATACTGGATTTATTGTTCACATTAAGTGAGTTAAGATGAATTTACCAGTTGGTGACCAGGAGGAACTAACGGAAATGTTACGCAGCTCTTTTATAGAGTTTTTCTGTTTCCTTGTTTTTAGCTCGTGCTTGTCCACGGACAGCTGTGATTTACAGGTGTTTTGTTAAAAAAAAAAAAAAATACACCTGCTGTGACATGTTAATTGATTAATTAGTCAAACTGGTTCAGGTGAAGGTTTAGAGCAGGACGGGTTTGTTTGTAGAGCACAAAGTAATCCAAAGTGCTTTACAGCAGTGGGTCAGGAGCCTTTTCCAGGTCCTACATTTGTTCCAATATGTATCTTTATCTAATTATGTGATATAATATTCAACATACATGTATGTTGGAAAATGCTGTATTTTACATGATGCGTAAGAAATCTAATTTTTGTTTGGGTCGTGGCTTGACATCCTAGGATTATCGAGAGAACTATGAACACGTCATATTCCGCAGATTTGGGGTTTATAACTAAAGTTTGTTGAATACGAAGCAAACCCGTAAACATTAGGCGTCGGCCTCTTTTTAACCTCTTAACCCACGCTTTAACTGAGCGCATTTTCTCCAGTTCGACTTTACCCAATCTAAAAGCTTCTTGACTGGAGCTTACAACCTATAGGCCAGGGTGACACCCTATTTGAAAGCTAAGACCTACAAATCTGATTAAAAACAGACCTCTTTTGTTGCATTTTAACAAACAAAATTGATAATTTTTTTTGTTGTTGCATTTTTGTCACTTTTTTGTGTCTTTTTGTTTCGTTTTTATATGTTTTGTCGCTATTTTGACACTTTTTTTAAAAGAAGCTTTTAGAATTGGGTTCATGTGGGGGTTAAGAGGTTAATACGGAATTTGTAGTGGTGTTTTTATTTTATTTTTAAGATTATATATTTTATTATTAGCATTTGCGTTTTATTTATTACTACCATTATTATTTTATTATTAATTTTTAGTAATATTTGACGAGCTCCGCCCCGGACGAAATGCCGACCGTTAAGCTAGTCCCCGTAGCGGGTAAGCTAGCTGCTAGCTTCTACTGTAGTCAAGTGTTTCCTCTGTCACACCTATAACGGAGCCACTTCTTACGGCTGAAAAAACAAAACACCAAACCCCGGGAGCTTTCAGCGTTTATCAGCGGCGCCAGCGGCTCTTTTGTGTACACATGACATTGCTGCATTACTGTAGTATTTTCGGAGTTACGCAACACTGACCTCGGCCCGGAATGTGGGTCTGAGACACTGCTCTGTCTCAGCTCTGCGGGCCCTGACAAAAGAATAACAGGAAGCCATATGGTTTTCTTTAGAGATTCTTTTGTGGCTCTTTTGTTTTATTATGTAGAGCAGTTGTTCCACCTGAGTATTTGTCCTTCCAAGCACCAGCAGACTTGGATCAAGATTAAACTGTGCCATAATCAGGGCTAAATTCTGAAGTGGGTGATAATCAAGTAGGAAAACACTTGATTAACCAAGTGCATTTTCTCCAGTTCGGCTTTACCCAAATCTACAAGTTTACAGATCTTTTTCCTCGCATTGTTGTCGCATCCTTTTTTGACATTTCTTTTCATTTCTTTTTGTTGCTCTTTTGTGGTGTTTTTGTCGCTTTTCTGTTACTTTTCATACTCGTTTTGTTGCTATTTCACACTTTTTTTCCAAGAAGCTTTTAGATTTGGGTAAAGCCAAACTGGAGAAAATGTGCTTGGTTCAGTTATCTGTGTCTGTAAACTAAATTTACAGAAATGGTTGGCTATCGATATACGATAATATCGGGATATATATTATATATCCGATATTTTTCCGCAAAGTGAGAGCTGTGAAATGTTAAGTTAAAGCCAAGTACGAGTAGTTTTATTGTAAACTCACTATAAAATGTAAACATAAACTGTTTTTTTTAATTTTTTATTAAAATATCTGAAATTGCCTAAAAATAAAATGGGGCGCTATATATATATATATATATTATATATATATATATTATATATATATATATATATATTATATATATATATATATATATATATATATATATGCTCAGTTTAATCAGATTGAAGTTACCCGTTTCATAATAGCTTATCTGAATTTGAAATATTCAGATATAACTGCGATATGGTCTAATTCCATATCTAATTAAAATATATATCGCTGTATCGCTCAGCCCTAATAAACGGTCACAAGATCCAGCAGGTGTCAGAGCTCAATACCTGGGCCTTGTACTTGACTCAACTAAACTTTGACAGTCATATTGAGAAATCTGTCGAGTGGCCGAAGCAAATCTCATGCCGTCACACTTTCATGCACGCCGCGAGCGTCTCGCATTAAGTTACTGCGTCTGCTCACGGACACAGGCCTCTGCCACTAGAAATGATCTATAACAGAGCGGTTAAAATCCTAAACAGGAAGCCCATTAGGTTATTGTGTCTGAGGAATTTAAACTTTCTATCGTTTGAAAATGTTCTAAGCTGATGCATAATGTTTGAATCAGCCACACAGGTTTAAGTGAGTGCGTAGTTCCTCTCAGGGCTTAGAGGAGCTCAGAACGGGAACAATCAGCTTTCTCTGTACAAGGCACTAAAGCCTGGAACTGTTTACCCACTGACCTGAAGGAGACTCAGACTGGGTCATTTTTTAAACACAAACTTACAGACTCTTTAATCAGAGGTCAGAAATGTAATCACTGACTGTCCGCTGTGTTTTATATTGTGTTGTACTGGATTATTACGTTTCTTTTAACTATGTGTTGTTTAATTTCTATGTAAAGGCCCAACTAGGGACAGACACTGGGAATTAGCTTTGGCTAAATGTTGTCATATGTAACATGAGCTTATGTAGCATACTTGTCCCTACATTGCTAAAAGCGTAAATGAAACCAATTGACATGAACAAAGTCTAAAAATTGCATATACCACAGTTCGAGATGGTTTAGCGAGTCTAGTTACTATTTATCGTGGTGCTCTGTAAAGTCCTGGTTTCTTTCTACTCACATTTGCTGTAAATTAATATTAAACAAGGTGTAATCAAGACTAAAACATTAAACCAGGACAAAACTAGTTTAAAAATCAGGCCTAAACATGAAACTGGCAGCGGCTCCTCCCTGATAAGAATTGAATACTGCACAAACTGGAGAGATCTGTTTCTTTCTTTCTGGGCTTTCAAACAACTAAAGGCTTTAAGTGTCACGGTTACGCTTTCTTTGTACTTTGTCCTGAATGTTCTGTACATTTGTGTGTTGATTCAGTTTCATTGTGCTCTTCTGCATCACTGTAGACTGGCCTTGGAAAGAATCGTTCATAAACTGTAATGCTGACGTTGTAAACCCTGTGTCTGCAGCCGTCTGTGCGGTTGACGTTGGCCACGCTGCTGTACTCCGGCAAGTCTCCGGACGGACATCACATCCTGGTAATCACACGTTTGTCTGCCTGGGAGAGGGTGGGACACGTCTGCCTGGGAGAGGGTGGACAACGTCTGCCTGGGAGAGGGTGGGACAACGTCTGCCTGGGAGAGGGTGGGACACTGCAGAACGATGACTGCCTGCTTTACTCGTACTGTTTCGAAATGTTTCAGAATCTGGTGCAAAACCACACCAGTTCTGCTTTCTATCAGATTGATGACATTTTAACTTCTTAAGCCCCGCCTTCAAGTGCGGTTTCTCACTGACTCTTTTGCTCCATCCGAAACCGTGAAATTGGTAAGAGGTCTTACGCCAAACCGATGTGCGTCAGCGTCCGCCATGATAAGATGCGTCCGAATTGGCTTTCAGTTAGGAAGGAGTTAGGAAAGTGGCCTGTATGCTAACTATCATAGCCACTTTAGCATAGGGACCTCTGATGCTAACTTACTGGCGATTAGGAGCTATGTGCCATCCCATAAGCCACTGCGGCCAATCTCCCACCCCCCTCGCCCCACCCTCGAGTGATTCATGCGCAACCACTGTGATTGACAGGTGCACATTTAATAATAAAAATAATTTTAAAAAAAAAGATTCTGCACAAGCCAACTTTATAAAAGTGACAAAATACATGTTAGAGTCCACAGCTCAGTCACATGGTTTTAGAGCTCCTCAGTAATGGCCTAAATGAAGCAGTTTGTGCTTTGCTTCTTTAGGTAGAAACTCAAGCCACATGGCTAATTTGCATACTGTAGCTTTATGAAACCGCTGTTGAGATAAATAAAGGGAATGTGAAGGATCATTTGGATGATTCTCTTTTTTTCACCTTAATGTCTTTATTTGCACACTATTTGTTGTTGGACATATACAGTAGGGGGCGGTATGCGCTTTTGTTTGGCTTGCACTCAAGAACACAGCTGTTGGTGATGTCACTTCCCTTCCCTGGGTAAGGACGGTCGAATGGGGCAAATGCTGCTGAAGCTCTAGTTCACTAACTGCATAGAGATCTAACAGTTGACCCCATGAAGGTTAAGGATTAGTTGCTAGTGTTAGTACTTAGAGGCTACAATTTAATGGTTTCGGATGCAGCCTTTGTTTCAGCTTTACCCAAAGCTAAAGGTTTACAGACTATAGGCCAGTGTAACGCCTCCTTTGAAAGTTAAGACCCACAAAACCTTTTTTCAGCACTTTTTTGTGGTGTTTTTGTATCAGTTTTGTTGCTCTTTTGTGGCATTTTCATCATTTTAGTCTATTTTTGATGCTTTTTTTTTTCAAGAAACTTTTAGATTTGGGTAAAGCAAACTGGAGAAACAATGTGTTCCTATGAATGTCTTTTTACACGTTTTCCAAAAACAAAACAAACAAAATGAGTTAGGCAATTATGCTATGTGGCTAACGATATGCAAATTTGTATAACTAGGGGTGGGAATTATATTTTTCGATACCAGTACTTTAACGATACTTGGTTTTCGATACCGATACCTGAACGATACTTTTCGATACTTTACTGATACTAAATATTTGTCATCTGGAACCAGAAAACAGAACAATCATGTGTGGAAGATCTGCACATTTACAATATCGGGTTCGTCTTCGATGTCAAGACTGTGTGAAAAATGGGCAATAGTTTAAAATTGGATGAATATTGTATAAATAGATATTAAATAAAATATTATTAAAAATAATTGAAATTGTGGCAAAATTTGGAAAATTTAGTAATAAATGGGCAAAGATTAGGGGGGAAATTACAAATAGGAAATTGTGTAAAATGTGGAATAATTATGTAAAAATGGGGGAAATAGGGAAATATTAGTTATGGAAAAAATGAGGCTTTAATTGAGCTGAATTGTCACTTCCTTTAATCCTGTCCCTGGACCAACCGTATCAAAACTTGGAATATAAGACTGTTTTTTTCGGTGTCTGCTTTTGACACTTTCATTTCATTAAAAACCGGTAGTACCTAACTTTGTCACCGATACCGTCGTTTTACGGTGCCTGCCCTTCTTGTAACTCCTCTCCTGTAGTGAATAGTTCAGTAGTTTGCCTGTTTTGGATTAAGAGGGCAGTTTTCAGTTTGATATTTCTCTTTTATAGTAACTTTCTGTCAATCATGCTCTTCAGAACTAACTGATAATGTCGAATCCCAGACTACAGTCTTTAAAGATTAGTTAAGCCTGTGGTCTGACTGACCAGGCTAAAACACAGTGGTTGTGGTTTGGATAAGCACAGAATGTACATATTTGCTGAGCAGTTTTAGATTTGTAATGAGGCGAGCGTATTGTAGTTCAGTTTGTTTCCTTTCGAGGCGGCGTCTGACGCTGTGTCTGTGTCTCCAGAGCAGTGCCAATACCTGCACAGGAGCTGCCCGTGAGGATCGCCCACCGCATCAAAGGCATCCGCAGTCTGCCCTTCATCATCGGCTGCAACCCCACCATCCTGCAAGTGGTACGTGGCTCAGCGGTTAGACACGGAGGAACAAAGATCTCATTGAGCTCAAAATGAGAAAATAATGACTTGAATAAGCACGTTGATGATTTTTCAACATCTTTGTTTTCATGTCTGAGTTTCTGATGTTTTGTCCGTGTGGGAGCCGGACATTCCCAGGAAGTGACTCCGACGTCGCTCCACAAAGCCGGCTTCCCAATCCCACGTTATTCATTCACAAATATTGACTTATTTATATACACATGTCCTGATGCTATAATCCAAATATGGTCATTTCTTTTCTGGGAGACACCCAGCGCAAACCACAGCAGACACATATTCAAACTTTAGGGACATTTTCTCCAATGAGGTTTACATTCCATTCTTTCAACAACCTCTTTACTTTAGTTCAGACTCCACACTTTACAGGCTTGGAATTGACAATGTTTTACGTTCTTCAGAGGGACTTTTTACAGTCACTTCAGATTTTGTCACCAAAATACGGAAAACTTTGGACTTTTACGCATAAATTTATTTTTATATGTAAAGTTTCAAATTGATATCCCTACATTTAAAAAGTTTCCATATTCACCTGCAGCGCCTTAAGATTGATTGAAATGTTACTCAGATCAAGGGAAAACTGCACTTGTATCTCCATGACTTTGAGCAGCTGATTCTTTACTTCTCGCTCCTGATGCCCTGCCTATTTTCCACAATGGTCCTCATAGTCTGTGTACTGTAAAACACAGTCCAAGATAAATTAATGACCAAACCGCTCTGACAAATGATCTTCTACAACCTGTTTGTTTAAACCTCCTGTTATGTTTATTGTCAGGAACATGTTTAATTATCCAAAGATGTCTGAAACCAAAACAATCCTGACAAGCAGTCTGAATAATTCATTACTACTCCATTACTAATTATTGAATCTGGTATGACCAGCTCAAAAGCTGATATATAATCACACACACGGGGCCCTGGTGCTCTTTATTATGGTTTCTGCAGACAGTTATGTCTGACACAATTTGGGGATGAAGACACTGTATTTCACCATTTTTGACATAAATGTTTGCTTGGAGGAATAGGAAACCAATTCCCTCATCTGGTTCATAATCATTAGAATCAGAATTTAGCTCAAGATGGTCTTGAGACACATCCTCCTCTACTTCACTGTCATCATCACTGAAGAGTTCCGGAGCCTCCTGGACTGTCGTGTGTGTGGATTGGGGTGAAATATGTCTCACAGTTGCAAGAAAGAAATGCACTGAGATTTTGACACCCTTTTAACTGCTGGGTCAACTTGACCCGAACAGTATCCATGTCATATAAACATGCAGGAGGGTTAAGGACGAGTCAATGACTTTCCCCTGAGTGCCCTTTTGAACACGGTCACAGTTATTTGGAGTTGAGTAGCACTATTTTTACTGCTCATGTTCATCAGAGATCTGACCACACGTTCAGATGATGCTGCGATGGAAACGCTGTGGTGAACTCTGACCCATTTCCTCTCTCTGTGTTTTGCAGCATGAACTGTACATCCGAGCCTACCACATGGTGAGCGAATTCCCCCAGGTGAGTGCCCACACGGCCGGAGCGAGGGGAGCACAAAGGGGACCTCACGGGGGGGGGCGGGACCTCACGGCGGGGGGGGGGGGGCGGGACATCACGGGGGGGCGGGATCTCACGGGGGGGGCGGGATCTCACGGGGGACACACCGTTACCCAACCCAAAAAGCAACTTCAACACCAAAACACTAAGACTTTCTCACACATCACAGGACACAGTCGCTGAGATTTGTATATTTTCTGCAGACGCAGCAAGCTTCATTTAAATCTTTTTAACACTTTAATATATATTGTTTTGTTACTTAATTCTTAATGGTTTCTTTTTGTTTCTGTGGGATTTTCTTTAAAAACCTTCATTATTCCATGTTTTGTTTCTCATTTATGTCACTGTTTGAAGCAACAGTTACTCACAGTATTCAAGTATAATTTACTCCAAGTACTTGTTACTACTTCTTGAGTAAAATTATTTCAGAGTAAAGTTAACGTTACTCTTGGGTAATATTTTGGACTCTACTCACCTCAGACTAAATCCGATTAATCTGTTTCACCTTTACCGTATAAACATTTGACAAAGAGGAAAAAAGCCAAAGGATTCAGGACTGGGCTCGTCTCCTTTTCTCCATGTTTCTGCCCAGTTCTGTGTCATATTGTTACATCGATCACAGTCCCCACGTTAAGCCCTGAGGAGCCTGGGACAGACGTGTGTGTTTGTAAAGACTGTTTCTGTGGGACAGACGTGTGAGTGCATATGTTTGTAAAGACTGTTTCTGTGGGACAGACGTGTGAGTGCGTATGTTTGTAAAGACTGTTTCTGTGGGACAGATGTGTGAGTGCATATGTTTGTAAAGACTGTTTCTGTAGGACAGATGTGTGAGTGCATATGTTTGTAAAGACTGTTTCTGTGGACAGACGTGTGAGTGCGTATGTTTGTAAAGACTGTTTCTGTGGGACAGATGTGTGAGTGCATATGTTTGTAAAGACTGTTTCTGTAGGACAGATGTGTGAGTGCATATGTTTGTAAAGACTGTTTCTGTGGGACAGACGTGTGTGTTTGTAAGACTGTTTCTGTGGGACAGATGTGTGAGTATGTTTGTAAAGACTGTTTCTGTGGGACAGATGTGTGAGTGCATATGTTTGTAAAGACTGTTTCTGTAGGACAGATGTGTGAGTGCATATGTTTGTAAAGACTGTTTCTGTGGGACAGACGTGTGTGTTTGTAAAGACTGTTTCTGTGGGACAGACGTGTGAGTATGTTTGTAAAGACTGTTTCTGTGGGACAGACGTGTGAGTGCATATGTTTTTAAAGACTGTGTTTCTGTGTGTTTAGATCACGGACCAGGACACCGAGGCGCGCTTCTGTAATTGGTGCAGCAGCTGCTGGACGACCACAAAGACGTGGTCACCATGTTGGCCCAGGGCTTCAGAGAGAGTCGCAAACACATCCAGGTCAGATTCTTCTTTTATTCTGTTTGTTTGAACTGCTTCATGAGCTCATGTTACACACTGAGATGGGCACACGTCTGACCTCTGGTTAAAAAGCCGCAGTGGGAGTTTGTAGTTTTATGAGACGATTATCTATAGGAACATTTTGTTTGTCCAACTGTGGGAGAGTTTCATTGTTGCTACAGAAAAGTACAAGTGGCAGAAATATCTGATAAAGCAACATTCATTCAGAAAAGTACAAGTGGTTGTGCCTGTGGTTCAGGGACATATGGACTCTCTATAAATGATTAACTCGTACAGTGTAATGTTTAATAATTCCGTCCTCATCTGGATCTGTGTTGGTCAAAGTACTTGACCTCATTACCTGAGTAAAAGTACAGATACTGTGTTGATGGAGTAAACTTGTTTGGAGGCTCTTGATGCCAATTCTGCTTCTGATTAGATACGACAGATAGATATAAACTTACAAAACTATTTCAGTAATGGATAAAAGGATTAGTTTCAGCCGTAGATAACAGCGGTGTAACAAAATAACACATCCTACATTAGTATTTTTGCATTTTATTCAAGGGACGATGCGTTAAAGTACAATATACTTTAAAATGCAGGATTATAGCTGAAGCTCATTCCATCCTCTGTCCCCAAACATCATTTTACAACAAATATTTTAACTGTCACTGAAATGGCATAAAAGATCATTATTTACAGATTATATGTGTCTTTGAAATGTAGCAGAGCAAAAGTAAGTTCTCAATAAAAGTATTATTCCTGAAAAACGACTGTAGTGAATTGACTGTTACTGATCGTCTCTTGTCTGGACTTGGTATAAATAAAGTTTTGTTTGTTTTGTTTGTTTGCTGCAGGACGAGAGCCTCATCCGCAGTTTCCTGGACACGACGCTCTGCTCGCGGCTCGGGATCCGGATGTTGGCCACGCACCACCTGGCTCTGCACGAGGACAACGTACGTCTGGTTTACTCATCTTTACGTATCAGGACGGCAATAACACTGGACGAACCAGATCCATGGTTTTATCGCACGTGATAAAACGTTTGGCCTTTCTGTATGACGGACAGTTGGAGAGGATGGCACGAAGCATCCTTTGCATTCAGAGTTTCGATTGCTTCCATCTGGGCGTAGCTTTTTAATGCCAATAAGCCATACGAATCGTTTTAGTAAAAGCTTTGTTCCCGCTGCCCTTTCCTTGATGAACAAGTAGGATCTGACCGGCTTATCTTTGTTACTGTCCAGTGGCTTAAATTTGTTGTATCTTTAGGCACATCCTGTTTGTATCTGGAGCACTTAAAGCAGTACTAAGTAACTCTTGCCCCTAGAGGCCATAAGCGCAACTGCAGGTGTCGTAGCAAGTTACGATTTTTAACTTATTAAATGTCTTGGAGAGTAATACTACGCTGACAGAAAAGGTGAAGGGAGAGAGGGCTGTTGTTCATCCAGTTATACAATGGGAATAATTTTTTCACTCAAACTTGGCTGTAAATACTGTTTAAGTGGCGCTAGCCCGCAGTTAGCTTTGCCCGTTAGCCCGTTAGCTTCTTCTTCGTGATTACATTAGTGTGTATTGGTTGCTCCGCCCGGTGGCAGTCAAGGTACGGGTACAAATATAGTAACCTATAATTAACACCTGTCCATAGGGGGCGCTTGAGTTACAGTTGAGCCTCTGCTGAAGTTGTTGATCCTAGTTTAGAGTTTGGAGGAGCTGGACTGTCCCAAACTGAACTCTGGAGCTTCAGTTCTCACTGCTGGGGAGGGTCTGACAGTGACACACAGCTGTTCAAACATTTAAAAGTCCTTTTCAAAAAGAGCGCTCTCCCATAGGTTTCTCAACCAATATCTTTATTATACAAAACATAGGCAAACTGTAACAGGGGTGTGATGTTTGCGTTATAGAGCTAATACAGTGATGTTTACACACTTTATAAAAGACACATTTGATTACAATGTCAGTATCTTAACATTTCACTCAGGACGATCTTGTTTGTAAAGTCTCTTTCCTTCTCCCAGCCCGACTTCGTGGGCATCATCTGCCGACGTCTCTCCCCAAAAGGATCATCGAGAAGTGGGTGGACTTTGCTCGGTGAGTTCTGCTGGAGCGCTGGGTCTCACGAGGTCGGCAGATTGGAGTCAGATACGCCTTATCAACGGTGTTTACACAGCGAGTTTATCACGCCGGGCTCACCAACACCAATAACACTCAGGAGGAACCTTTGTTTAGCTTAAGGAACAGGCCAGTGTTCTTCCATACTGAGATCTGTTCTTACCTGAGCTTAGATGAGTTGATGCGTACCTGTCTGGTCTTTACGCGTGCGCTCAGTCACACAAAAAGACCAAACATGTCGTTAGCATTTGGCCTCTCCTCCTCTCCTCTATGGGGCCAAACGGGGGTGAAGTTAGAAGCGACCAAGCTCTTCCACGTTTCCCTTTTATTTATCTATTTATTTGAGCAGTAAGTCTACTCAAATGGAGTGGGCTGAAGCAAAAGGCTTATAAGCGCCAACCCCAAAATTAAAACAATAACATTTACATTAACAAGTAATGCAAGATAACAATCCTAAACAAGGGAACATAGGGCAAGGTAACCACAAATAATAAAAAAACAACAGCAAAAGAATATACTACAACACTCACATATTTGTTCGTATTTAAATAATATTGATTTTTAATGCAGTTACATGAGTAGTTGCACGATCCAAGTGTAGTTGCACAAAATTAAACATGTGGATTTTCTGAGCGGATAAAAGGGGAACTATATTGTGAGGCGTAATAACACCTTAGGAGCACTTCGACTTTACTGCGTGGATGCTGAAGTGCTCCTAAGGTCTAATTATGCCTTACAATATACTACTACTACACTACTTTAAAATGTTGAATTTCATCCTAAAACCTCTTATAAATAACATTGGATAAATCATTATATTCCCAAACTCAGTCCATTTACCATGGGTACATTTCTGTTTCAGCCAAGACTTAACTCGAGAAGTGAACGTTTTAAACTCGGTCATGGTTTAAGTTCAGTGGGTAATGAGTATCTTTTATACGTAAAGGCTCAGACCACATGAAGCCTGTGAGGAAATGTACAGGTGTTGATGATGAAGCCTCTGACTCTGTATAAATGAACTGAGCGACTCGAGTGCAGGTTGAGACATTTGAAAGTTTTTGATCCATTAGCTGGAAGACCTGCTCAAAATCAACACAAATCCCAATATTTCATGCACTTTTAAGTCCTTTTATGTAAGACTAGATCAGAATTGTTTTATTGCCATGATTAATGAACAGGTTCACAACTAGGAATATTTTTTTCGATCGATCGTACAACATGAAACATAAAACATATAACACATAACTTGGTTAAATAATAAACTATAAAGACTTTAAACTATAAGGGCATGCATTACACTAAGTTTAAACTATGATAAAAACAACAATTTGACATGGAACATCAGCATGAGCGTATTTACAGATGTGCATTGAGTGTTAGCAGTTAGACTCATGAATGTAATCTCATGAGTCTAGTGGTGGATGGGAAAAGATCGGTGTATAATGCCTTACTGTGGTAGACTATATAGTTCCTGACATGGCTCACTACTTTCTCCACAGGTTATGTATAACTAAAACTGAGCTTTTGCACATAGAAAGTCCATGTATTTTTTGTTTTGCTTTTTAGAGTTTGCAACAACAAATATTCCTACAGAAAAGTACTGATGAATTATTGTAGTTCTTTCTAGTCCGGGAGTCTGTTAGCATTAGCCTCAAACCTCGCAAATTCTGAACGATCCAGATGTTTTCAGCTGTTGTCCACCATCGACCACCTTTTAGGTCAAAGCCTCGTTAGAAATCATTAATGAATGTACAGACCTTTTGAGATGTTTTACTTTAGATACAAATGAGCGTATAAAAGTGTCTCTGAGCTAAAGGCTAACGCATTCAGTTCAGTTTCTGCTTTTTGTGGCTCGGAGTCACATCCAGCGGCCACGAAACATGATATACGATGCTAATGATGAAGAAACTACAGGAATGATATAAATGTCATGAAACGTTCGTCTTTTTCGTGTTGGTTTGTGTGGGGATGAAACGCTCGGGTCCGGGAGCTGTATTTGTTCGAACCTCAGAGTTAAAGTTGTTTCTGTGATGTTGTTTATCCTCTGCTGAGCTCTGACTGTCCCTGTGGTTCAGGCGTCTGTGCGAGCACCAGTACGGGAACGCCCCTCGCATCCGCATCAACGGGCACGTGGCGGCGCGTTTCCCCTTCATCCCGCTGCCCTGGACTACATCCTGCCCGAGCTGCTGAAGAACGCCATGAGGTAGGTCCGCCCCTCGCAGCTCTGTAACCCTCTGTACCTTCACCCGTGTGACCCGCTGACGTGACCCCGCAGGGCCACCATGGAGAGCCACCTGGACACGCCCTACAACGTCCCCGACGTCGTGGTAACCATCGCCAACAACAACATCGACTTCGTCATCAGGTGAGTGCGGCGGCGAGGAGACGACGGGAGAGAACTGCGGGAAATGAAATGAAATGTGACCAAATCAAGGCCTTAAATGTCATTAAAAAGCTTTACATTTCAAACTGAACTTGAAAAATGATGACATTTACTCGACATAGAAAAAACCAAACGATGGAACATCTGCAGTCCAATTCACTTTTCTGTGTTTTATGAAATGTTGGCCATTTTAAAACAGAAATAAGATTTACAAAGTTAGTTTGTTGTAGGGCCAATTTCCTTCATTGTATAAAGGTCGAGGCAAACCTGCCAGTTCGACCCAAAGTAAAGCATCACTTTCTACAAACGCCAGTGCTGTGCATAATGTATGACCTGAGTGTTCTAGTGACCGTTTATCTGACATTTTTAGATTTAAACTACTCTAAAAATGTCAGATACTCTGATTTGTGTCATAATATTTCTCCAAATCGTCCTCAGGGCCACAGGTTCTCTGCTGGAGGGCTGGAATGTAGAGCTGTCAATTTGAAACTTCTGTTTCACCGACATAAATATGAGAAAGAATGTATCGTTTTTCTGTCATTTTCATAAAAAATAAGGCATTTAAAAAAAGGCCAAAATATTATTTCCAGCGATGAAGTATATTTGACATTAGTGACAAAGATTTGTTCTGAGGGGAGTTTTGATCTTTTTAAAATTTCAAAACGCGCATGTGCAAACATTACTGCAGACTCCTCCTTTACAGGGAACTACTGCTCTGGAGAACTGAACTAATGCTGAGACAAGTAAAGCTAATTAATTATAAATGTATGAACTATTCTGGAATAATTCTCTTCCTCCTGAGAGGAGGTTTGAAGCAGCTGGACCTCTTATCTCTCCTACACTGTCAACACTTCCCTTCAAGGCCAAGCCACAGAGCTAAACCTGATAAGGACTGGGCTCTCTGGGTCATATTCTGCATAACACTGACTTTCAGACTGTAAATAACCGCACACACATACCCCCCTCCCTAACCACGCCCCGTCGTTCTGCGTCTCCCTCAACACGTTTCCTCAGCCCCGCCCCTGGTCAATGGCCGGTCGTCCTTCCCTCCCCAAGAAAAAATTCCGCACGTGACCTTGTGTGCTGTGTATTTCCCACGTCTTGATGTTTCTATATTTGCTTTGCCTTAACTTAACCTGATTGTAATTTCGCATTATCATCTTTGTAAGGCGCAATGAGTTTCCGTGTGTACGAAATGCGCGGTATAAAGTTGCCTCTGACTTCGAAGTCTTTTTTGTTTTTTTGTTTTTAGAGGAATTTTTCAAGATCTAATTCCTGCCTGATGATTTATGGAGTTTTGACCCAAAAACAAGGAGAATGTTTGTTTGTTTTTTGCAGATTTTTCACCAAGATCAGAATTGTTTTTATTGCCATTGTTTGGAACAGATTCACAACTACACATTTTTTTCTCCGCATAATCGTACAACAAAAACGTATAACACAGATTATAGATAAAAATAATCTCTAAACTCATCGGTCACAAAATGAAACGCACATTTAAAGCTGGTTCTGTCCATTATTTAGATTTTGTTGCTGAAAATATCTTTTAAATGCCTCATTTTTATATGAAAACATAAATGACTTTGAATCTCTGTGTTTGGTTTATGTTCCTCTTCCACTGCAGCGTCTCACCTTTTAAAGTCTTTTCTAACTGAAGCTGTGGAATAGTTTCTTATTGTGGCGTCGTCCTCAGGATCTCGGACCGCGGCGGTGGAATCCCGCACCACATTCTGGACAAAGTGATGGATTATCACTTCAGCACGGCGGAGGAGAGCGCTCAGGACCCGCGCATGACGAACAACCTCTTCAACAACATCACCAACAGCGGAAACCACTCCAGCCCCATGCACGGGTACGGCAGCTCTGAGCTTTAACAGGGAGGGCCTTTACAGAGACCACAGGGATTTTACAATATCGGCTCTCGGTCGATCTATCGGCCGATGAAAGCCGATATCTCCGGGACCGAAAGTGATAAAGAGTCAGGCATTTTAAACGAGTCCTCCCAAAACCCCTGGGCCTCATCCACATAAACTGCTTAGCCACAAGTTTGAATAAAGTTAGTTTCACTAAACCTCAATGAGTTTTTAAGAACAGCATCACAAAGTAGTTTTTCTCGGTGCAAACGTGCAACATTAAACATAACGCAGAATTTAGATATAAGCTATAACTTTAAACTATGGCTACAGGGGCATGCATAAAGAATATTAAAATAAGGAAACCTCAGTCAGTAAACCTGCTGCATGTCTTTTGAAGCTCAGAACCTGGAGAATGAAAGTTAGTTTTAACCTCTGAGAAAGTATTTTCATTGACGTGCAAAATGCTGCAGCTAGCAACAGCATGCTAATGCTAACAGCAGCTAATCAAAGCTGGGACAGAAACTATGACAGAAATACGCTGGAGCGGCCAAGTATTTGTTTTTACAGGATTATAGACCAGATATTTGGAGACATCTTGGTCAAAAATATCAGCCGAGCAGATCAGCATCGTCCTTAGAAGAACCCATGTCTGTTTGTTTCATAACGAGGAGTGAAAATGAATTCTGCATCAATGAAAAATTAAACATGTCCTCTATATGAGTGATGCTGCTGGTGAATAGGGGGAAATAAATGAATGTAGAGATTTTGATTTGATTAATGACATAAATATGAGAAAGAATGTATTGCAAGTTTTCTGTCTTTGGTACGACCTGAGGAAATCAGAGATGACGCTGTAACCCAAATATGGTCATTTCCTTTGTGGGAGACGGTTTGGAAAAGTACCCTTGGTTGGAAAACACTGGTCTATACATTTTAATTTGCTTTTTTTCAGCCAAAACTGCAAATTATTAAAATATAGCATTTGGGTACAGACTCCGCACTTTACAGACTCCGCACTTTACAGACTCCGCACTTTACAGACTCCACTCTTTACAGACTCCACTCTTTACAGACTCCGCACTTTACAGACTCCGCACTTTACAGACTCCGCACTTTACAGACTCCGCACTTTACAGACTCCGCACTTTACAGACTCCGCACTCTTTACAGACTCCGCACTTTACAGACTCCGCACTCTTTACAGACTCCGCACTCTTTACAGACTCCGCACTTTACAGACTCCGCTCTCTTTACAGACTCCGCTCTTTACAGACTCCGCGCACTTTACAGACTCCGCGCTCTTTACAGACTCCGCACTCTTTACAGACTCCGCACTCTTTACAGACTCCGCACTCTTTACAGACTCCGCACTCTTTACAGACTCCGCACTCTTTACAGACTCCGCACTCTTTACAGACTCCGCACTCTTTACAGACTCCGCGCTCTTTACAGACTCCGCGCTCTTTACAGACTCCGCGCACTTTACAGACTCCGCACTCTTTACAGACTCCGCACTCTTTACAGACTCCGCACTCTTTACAGACTCCGCACTTTACAGACTCCGCACTTTACAGACTCCGCACTTTACAGACTCCGCACTTTACAGACTCCGCGCTCTTTACAGACTCCGCGCTCTTTACAGACTCCGCGCTCTTTACAGACTCCGCGCTCTTTACAGACTCCGCGCTCTTTACAGACTCCGCGCACTTTACAGACTCCGCTCTTTACAGACTCCCACTCAACACATTTAGAAGGTTTTTTTTTTCTCACACGATGAAGCAGCGTCTCTAAGTGAATTTCCCTCGCCCTTGTGGAAGTGGCTCAGTCTCTCTTCTCTCTGTCCCAGGTTTGGCTTCGGGCTGCCCACCTCCAGAGCCTACGCCGAGTACCTGGGCGGCTCCCTGTCCATCCAGTCCATGCAGGGCATCGGCACAGACGTGTACCTGCGCCTGCGCCACATCGACGGCAAAGGCGAGAGCTTCAGGGTGTAGCTCCTCACTGTGGGACTTCAGTTTCTGCCTTAGACTGATTATGAGCTATGTTAGCTGTTGTTTTTTCTTTTGTTTTGTACCCCTTTTCGGCATGTCTTTTTAAACCTTTAGGAGGCGGCGTCATTCGGACAAAGTGCATGTGGTTTTCTGAAGCGGCGGCGGAAGAGGAGGAGGGGCTTCGGTTTTATCGAAGCTCTGGGTTTTGTTTTGTTTTTGAGACTGTAATATGAACTTTACACTCCATAATGCCCATGTTACTGAAGGATCTGACTGACTTCGGAGATTCCCAGTCAGCTCCACGTCTGACTAGTTCTCCATGTTCTTTGTGCAAAATGACAAACGTGTGGGGCTGGGCAACGTTAAGCTGTACCTCCTGTGCTTCTGCGATATCGACCAAAATATGTCAACATGTTTTCATTCATCAGTGTGTCGCTCATAAAGATCACGTTTAATACTTTACTCAAATCAATGAAGGATATGACTCGCTCTACGCTCTTATGAGAGATGACGATGGGCCTAGGACTCACTCTTACTGTCCCTCAATAGATGATTCTAAAGATGAGACGCTGCAGGTAAAACATACTTTTCACACAGTGGTCAAATTTGTGTCTAGTTTCCTCCTTAACGTCTGTCAGTCTGAAAAACAGCCCAAATTCATTCTTTCCGATGTTTATTCTGATGTTTTGTGACTTTGAGCCGGAGATTTATCCAGGAAGTGACTCCATCGTGGCTGTGGCGCATGTTGAGCTTTGAACCCAAAAGACGAGGAGAAATTTGATTTGTATCTAGTTTATTCAAATACAAAATCCCTCTGAGCAAATCTAATGTCACACAATAATAAAAATGTAAATAATGTCGTCAGTTTGGGCCATTTTTATGCATAAAACGCCTTATTTCTATATAAAAACATTCTCATATTTATTGACATCTCTTCATTTTATATTTTTCCTTTTCACCTGCAGCGTCTCTCCTGGAAAAGCCTTAGATTTGTCTCGATTCTTTCGTAGAAACTCGGGTTGTTTCTGACTGTCCAGGGTGAGCTCCGCCTACGGCCCATAGTCAAGTCTCCTCTGGTTTGTCTTTTGTAAAAGTGGCTCCTCGTGCCCAGCCCTGTGCCATGTCCTCACCACACAAGTGTTTTTTTAGGGGTGGGGCCCCGGCTTCTGCCTTATTGACTGTATCTCTGCCCATTTGAAGTGTTGCCATGACTACATCACATAGTTTTACTGTCATTTGTAGAGGAATAATAATAACTTGCCAGATGATTGGTTCTCTGTCTGAGCCGTGTGGTCCTTTCATTACGTCATAACATGAGTTTATTACAGAGACGTTAATGTCGCTTTGTTCTTTCTGTTCTAAACAATATTAACCTCCTAAACCCACATGAACCAAGCAGTTTCTCCAGTTTGGCTTTACCCAAATCTAAAAGCTTCAAAAACGAGAATAAAACACAATAAAAAAGTATAAAGGTGATGACAAAAGCTACAAAATTGCCAAATCAAAAAAGTGGCAAAAGCTTCAGAAAAACAAATGTGCCAAAAAGGCGATGAAAGCGACGACGCAGGAAAAAGACTTGGGTTTGTTTTGTGCGTCTTGGCTGAACAGAAGCTTCAGATTTGAGTAATGCTGAGCTGGAGGTCCAGGGTTTGACGGGGAGTTTCTTCTGCACGTTCTCCCTGTGTCTGTGTTTCCACTTCTTTAACCAGGAAAGTCCCACTCAGAATAAGAATCTCTTTCAGGGGAGTCCTGGGGAACCTATTGTACGTGTTTTTAGTGGTAGGGGAAACCGGAGGAAACCTACACAGACATGAGAACATGTAAACGCCACAGAAAGGCCTCGTGGAACCCTGGACCTTCTCGCTCTAAAACACGAGCGCATAATGAGTGAGTGAGTGGGGTCAAAGGGCCGATGGTGCAGATTAGTAGCCTCGCTTCTTTCAGTCTGCCCCAGGGCAGCTGTGGCAGACTAATGTGTAAAGCACTTTGTGATCAATAATAATAATAATGCATTAGTTTTATATAGCGCTTTTCTGGACACTCAAAGATGCTTTACATTGCATTATTCATTCACTCCATACTCTGTGGTGGTAAGCTACTATTGTAGCCACAGCTGCCCTGGGGTAGACTGAAAGAAGCGAGGCAGCCAGTCTGCGCCATCGGCCCCTCCACTCACTTACTCACTCAGGCTTCCTGCTGTTACAAACGGTCTCCCATCCGAGCACTGACCAGGCCCTTCCTGCTGAGCTTCAGGTCTGAATAAAGACCTTTCCTTTATTTCCTTTTGTCTTTTTAGGAGCATGTTCTTACAACTATTAATACTGCTATTGTAGCCACATCTGCCCTGGGCCAGACCGAAGCGACGCTGCCAAAATATCATCGGCCCCGGTACTTCCTGAACACTCATGATGCACCATAGGCAAACACGTGTGTGTGTGTGAGAGCTGATGCTCTGATGTTCCATCAGGAGTAATCCAATAGTCATTTACACCAGAGGAGCCAAAACATATACTCAAGTAAAACGTACTCGAGTACTGTGAGTAACTAAGTGGAAAAGAACAGATTTATTTTCAATGATGCCAAAACCTAAAATAATGTGGAAATCCTGATGTTCTTTAAACTTTAGTTTTTCCAAGGAGGAGGAGACGAACATCTGTTTTATGGATCCAAACTCACAGTGGAAAAAGTGATTATTACTCTGCTGGTGAAGAGAAGAGACCGACACTGTTTGGAATGATTAGTTTATTATTGTAGGTGATAAAAGGAGGGAGAGAGTGCAGCGAAGGCCTTGGCTGTGCAAAAGTGTTTAAAGGGTCAGTTTGGGACAGGCTGATGGCTTTAGGACCGAAACTAAACACTGCGGCGTCCGAGAGAAGAAAGAAACACATATTTGCATCCAGTAGTGAATATCCTAAAACACTTTAAACACGAGTGAACGCAAACCAACACGGGTTATAAATACATGCGTGTAGAGAGAAAACACGGAGTAAGGCAGGTACAGAGCTAATAACCTAAAGTCTGTATCAAACTGTCAATATATTCACAAATACAAACGAAGCATGAGTCTTATGTACAAAAATACCTATGTCAATGCCCGTGTGGAGAATCCATAACAAAAATAATCTCATCCCACGTCGACATGCAACTGTCCCCGGCCCTGGACCTCCGCGGGCCCCTGGGAGTCTCCCCCCCGCGGGCCCCTGGGAGTCTCCCCCCCGCGGGCCCCTGGGAGCCTCCCCCCGCGGGCCCCTGGGAGTGTGGAGCGAGTGCGGAGCGTTACTCGAGTGGGGTTTGTGTGGGGAACCTTTACTCTACAGCCAGGGTTCTCACCGGGGTTTTCTCACAGCGTTGGGGCATGCTGACGTGCAGGGGGGTCCCGGACCCAGAACAGCAGGTGGCGCTGTGCAGACGGACTGTCAATGTCTCTGACTCACAACGTTTAAACGTATTTCTTGTATGGATTTTCTTTCTCCTTTTTAAAGTGTATATGACACATTAGACACAATTATATTTAAGATTTTGCTAAAAAATTGTTCCCAGTTTTCTTTAGTTTCTTGTTTCTCTTATACGTTTGTTTATGACAGGTTTTAATGCTTTTGTAAATGTGACTTATTTAGACGAATAACATCTGAAGTAATAATTATTTATTTCAGTGAAGAAGCGATTTTAATGCAGAAATGTGCAGAAAAGTGTATCTATATTATTAATAAGCTGCTGACAGGAAGTGACATAGATAGAGGTAAAGTTCAGTTTGACTCCATTGACATGATTTTCCATTGACAACATGGTTGGCACGACAACAGTTCAAAACTGTTTGCATCTATCTATGTCACTTCCTGTCAGTGTCAATAGTTAAAACATGTCATATGTGCTTTATGTAAGTTCAGGTCCAAACCTGTGACAGTTCCACTGATAAAGTTGATCTGAATCTCCTGCTGAAATAATAACATGTTTATAACACGTGTAATTACAATAATATACGTCTCCATTTCTCCAGGACTCAAACTAAACCTTCACTGTGTGTGGGAAATGTTTTTAATATTAAATGTCAGAAAAGACCATTGGTTCGTTGGACCCGGAGCGATGACATCATCACTTTACAAACGATGATGTCATCGCTCTACTTTAAGGATTTAGCTGATATTAAAGTGATGCTTTTGACATTAATGATCAAATATTTGTTCTTATACACAATGAAGGCTTATTTTAAATATAAAATATCTTAATTTTCCAGGACTAATGTGAAATATATTATAATTAGGAGTAAAACAGCTTTTGTCCTTTTATCTGCCGTCATCATCTTATTATTATGTGTGATGTCACACTTAACAGCCCTGACATAACATGGTCGGCACGGCAACAGATTAAAAAATATTTACCTCGAAGTTTGTCACTTCCTGTCAGGCCCAATAAGGAAGTGAAACTATAAACATCACAAAAAAGTCAAACTAATGAAAACGTGAAACATTTTGAGCAAAATCTTCAGTGTAATTATGTTAATTGTGTTAAAGCTAAAATAGCGTCTTATGTACTTTAAATATGAACACATCTGTCACTTGTACTTGAGTATTATTAGTATCTGTACTTTTACTGAATGAAATCCAGTGCTTTGACTTTGGTCTTGTAGCGACAGTGGAGCTCTGCTCTTCCAGAGGCTTCTATCAATATTTTCTAAACGTTTTGGCTGAAACGTCGCGTTCACGTTTTCTAAACTGGGCCACAAAGAGGTCGCGTTTACGTGACGTCACGACTTCCTAAAGAGCCTAAGGTGACACTGAGGCGGTAACCATGGTAACTGTCTTTATGCAGATTTCTAGTCTTAGTTTATTGTTAATTTCTCCGTAATTCTTTGGCCATTTCACATCAACCAAAGTCGTCTTCCAGCTCATGGTCTGATTATTTCCTCATAACGGCGTCCGACAGGAGCCAGTATTAGAAGAGCAGAATAAGAATAATGTGTCAGGTCACTGTCCAATAATAATCAGGGGAAACGTTTTCTTTTGTGAAATTTCTTTCAAAAACTGTTTCTCTCCCGTAGAGTTGTATCGGCACCGGCTCCGACTGACATGACATCATCACGCTCTAATGTGAACGTCCTGGTCTGGCTCTATTGTGGCCCCTAAATCAAAGGTTTATCCAGATCTGCTCTGGAATAACCTCAGCTCAACCTTGGCCTTTAAAGTCGCGTGTGGAGTTTTCTGTGTGAGCGTCTCGTCTGATCAGGTGAAGCGAGTGGTGCGGTGGAACTGACGGTGGAACTGACGGTGGAACTGACGGAGGAACTGACGGTGTTTCTGTGGCTCTCGTGAACGTCTTCGTTAAAGCACCTGCAGTCGCCTCCGATTTAAAGATGTGTCATTGAAAAAGGACTTTTACCTTAGAATCGAACTATATGGTGCATTTCACATGGAAAACGGCGCCGCAGAAACCGCTGCCTGTGTTTAACCCACAGGAACGTTCAAAACTCTGACCTGGCTCACCTGTACAGCAGGGATTCCCAACCCTCTTTGTCTCCCGGACCCTGGGACCCCCTTCCTCAAATAAGAATCTTTTTTAACACAAACCTACAGATTATTGTGGATTTCAGGATGAAATAAACCCGTTATCCCAGAGTAGTTAAATAGTGCAGCAGCGTTTCCGTGGGGCATTCAAAGTCTAAAATGTATTGTGTGAATATTAACACTTTTGAGCTGTGGTTTTGGCTGAAACTGTGAACAACAAACCGTTGTGTTCAATTTGTTTTTGAATTTCAAAATGTCCTCCTTCCTCTGGAATGTTTGCAAATCTTAAGAAATTACATTTTTTTGGGCATAAAAAGTTTTAAACTTGACTTTTAGTTTCCTGAATAAACCCTGTGTAAGAAAAGTCTCTGATGTCCCACCAAAGCACTGACTTTAAACTACTCTTTACAATAAAAATACTGTTGTGTTCCAAATGAAACTTTGCCTGGGAAACGCTGCTGTACAGACTCCACACTCGTGCGGCCTGCAGGGGGCGCTGTCAGCAGCCCGGTGCAGCTGCTACACTTTGGACTCGCTCTCCATCTTGGAGATGTCTCCGTTGCGCTCGCTCTGGCTCTTGTCCTCGGGGGGTCGCTCTGGCCCTTGTCCTCGGGGGGGTCGGCTGGGCTCTCCTCGGGGTCCCGGGTCTCCTCCAGACCCTGCTGGCTCAGTTTACTGGCCAGGGACCAGGTGAGGGCAGGCGGGCGCGGCCCTGCAGCTCGCTCAGCTCCCTGGCGCTGCAGCTGGGCGTGTTGGTCTCGTAGATGCAGTGGAAGCTGTTGTAGTCCACCTCGTAGAAACCGTCCTCCAGAGTGAGCACCGGGGTGAAGCGATAGCCCCATTTGATCTCTCCGCCCACGTACGAGCTGCGCGCCTGGCACGTCATGCCTGCAACACAACAGCAGGCCCACAGGGGGCAGTAAGGAGTCGCTGCACTACAGAACTCTAATTAAACAATCAAAGAGGAAAGCGCGACATTAAAATGTTCATTTAAACCAATGGCCGCTGGCTGCTCTGCTTTGTGACCACGACACTGGAGGCCGCCATTGCTGTAGTACCTCCATATAGCCGCTAGGCCCCCATTGGAATGCATTGCACTTTAAGGTGCGTTCAGACCAAACGTGCGTCCACGCTCAGTCAGCCTCTAGTTGGACGCCAACATTGCCGCTTCACACCCCCTGTTTGCGGCGCGTGAAGTTTTGCAAGCGTCATAATTAGGAGGCGTGTCATACAACTCAGGCCGAGCGCAAACCGCCATGATCAACTTGTCCTCCGTGCTGCAGGTCAGGGGCCCAACTACCCCCCTTCACTCACTCACACACACACACACACACACACACACACACACACACACACACACACACACACACATGGCTCTTTGATGGTTGTTGTTTTTTGTTTTTTTTTAAGAAAATAAATACCCTCTGAATTGACTTTATTTTAACGAAAATGTCACTATTTCACACAATATAACATCGACATTTCCCTCTATGGAGTTTGTTATCACAAAAAACAATCACACGGCCCGATTAAGCTTCTGTTGCTTCATTCACGTAACTTTTCCTCCTCTCCCTCTCTCTCCCTCGCGCAAGAGGGGAGAAAACAACGCAAGCTTCAACACGATCTCCTCTGTAACCGTGTTTATTATTTAATTAGGACTTTTATTTCTCAGACGTGTTGCCTTATGCTCACTTTGAGCTCCTCGTGGGGGTGGAGATGACTGTCCCTCTGCCAATCCTCCACTCCTCTCTGCCCCACTCCAGCAGTGACTTTTGTTTCGCAAAATAAGCACAACTAAAGTGACGCCCCTCCCCCAAAAGGAATTTAAAAAAATACTTCACCTCCGCGAACCTGTTCATATCGTTCACTGTAAAGACTCGTTCAAAGAGCCGGATCGTTCACGACCGACACATCACTATTGGCGCCCCTATGCAAGGCATATATTGCGTTTGCCCTTTTTGCTCCACTGCTGCAGGTAACAGGTGACGCTTGTGCTCACTATTTGAGCCCAGTCCCTGATTGGTTAAAAGACGTAAATGAACGCACGTGTAGATTGTGATTACTTGAGTGCATGAAGCAGTGGGCGGGGCATCGCTGCTCTGTACCGCGCTGTTCTCACTGGCTTTGACGCGCGTTAATCCTCATCTGCTCGCATTTGGAACGCTTCATACGCGCGGACATCTTTGCTTACATTTCGACGCGCGTCGAAGCGTCTACATAGGGTTAACATGGAAGTTGGTGGTGTGTCAGCGTTTGGTCTGTAAGCACCATTAGACACGTTAAAAACAACTTTAATGCCGGTGCCTAATTGTTTGGAACTGTCTACAGCTCGATATTCCTCCTGTGATTACGCTGGGTTAGACACAATCAGAGGCACCGGGCTGGTTATCGTAGGAAACATTTTAGAAATCTCGTACTTAATGAGGGTCGGACTGTTAGCATTGGAGCTGCGCGAGCTACACGTCACGCAAGGGCGGAGCCTACAGTGAAGATCCCGCCCTTATGCCCTTATTAGGAACATGCTTCGTCAGAGCTGGGGAGGAGGAGCCTGTAAATCCGCCATGATTTCCCCCTCGAGCGTGGTCATTGTGGTAAACGGGAGGCGGAGTATTGACGGTCTATTAATAATATGTCTATGATTTAAACATATTTGTTGCATCTCCGTTCGAGTTTATCAAAAACTAACCTGCAGCTTCATGGAACTGATACAAATGATTTATAACATTTGTGTTTTCCCACAAATGTCTGAGCTTACAATGACCTGAAGCAGTGGTTCTCAACCTGGGGTCGGGACCCCACAGAGGGTTGCAAGACAAATTTGGGGGGTCACCAGATCATTTGTTTGTTTGTTTACTTTATTGTCCTCTTCATTGAACCCATCCTTCGATGCCACTGGGCAACCCGTCAGGAGCAGTGGTCGAGGGACCCATCTCCAGATTTGGAGCTAGGCTGATGGTCAGAATCACGTGGGTGGAGGATTCACCTATTGCACATGTTTTTAGTGGTAGGGGAAACCGGAGTACCCGGAGGAAACACAGACACGGGAAGAACATGCAAACTCCACATCGTGCCGCCCATGTAGATAATAAATCTATATTTTATTATCATTTTATTGTAGCATATGTGCTGTTTTAGCAGAGCACCATTATTTGTTCTAAACTATTATATAGGCTAATGTCTCACAGTGTGACCCGGGCAGGGCTCACGATCCCAGTGAACTGTTATAATGGGGTCACGGCTCCAAAAGGTGAAGAACCCCTGACCTAAAGAAGAAAATAAATCAGGTACTGTTCCTTTAAGGAGAGTTCATGAGGATCAGTGGAACTTATTACTTTTACTCCACTACATCTGAAACAAATGAAACTTTCTATAAAGGCTCCAAAGTGATGTGTTTGGTTCATGTTAATAATGCACTCTATATGAACAGCAGGTGGCGCTGTGCAGATGCACTGTCAATGTCACTGACTCACAACAAGCAAGAAGGTTTGTCCCCGTCATGTTGCCGTACACAGGGGAATTCAACCACAATTTCATCACACTTATTATTTAATCCAATTGGTACTTTCTATAAATTCTAATACTTTGTTTGAATACTTTAGTATGTTCTACAGCAGAGGGTTTTGTTTCTGCCTAAGGTGAGTGTTTTTATAGAGTATATTTTGTATTGTTTGCGTCGCTCATCAACAGGAGCCTGAAGAAGCTTGTTGATGAGACTGTTTGGGTCGGCAGCGCTCTGTTGTGCCTAGAACTGTTCAGACAGATGTGAGGCCACAGCTGGGAGCCCAGGTCAGGCATATTTTTAGAAGCTCCTCGTCACTTACCAATCAGAGTAGAATCATTGCATTATTTTAGGACTGCTGCACTCTCTGTTTGAGGTCAAAACGCCTCACCTGTGGCCTCCACCATGCCCTCCAGGATGACCACGATCTCCACGTCGGACTTGGCCAGGTGGGCCTGGGAGAAGTCCCAGAAGGGGCTGTGCTCGTCGATCTCGTGGCAGATGATGAGCGGAGACACCAGGAAGAGCCGGTCGTCTCCGGTGTTGTAGCCCACGTTGATGTCCGTCTGGTTGAGTGGGATGAACTCGCCCTCCTTGGTCTGCTTGGACTTGATGAGCTTGGCTCGGATGGACGCCTCCACGATGTGCGAGTTTCGCAGGTCTCCCACACGGAACATCAGGCACAGCCGGCCGTCCCTCATGGAGATGACGGCGTTGCTGGAGAACACCAGTGTCTCGGCGCGTTTCTTTGGCTGGGAGATCTTCACGAACATGCAGCCCACCATGAAGGCGTTAACGATGGAGCCCAGCACCGACTGCACGAGCAGCAGCACGATGCCCTCCGGACACTGGTCCGTGATGACGCGGTAGCCGTAGCCGATGGTGGTCTCGGTCTCGATGGAGAAGAGGAAGGCGGACACGAAGCCGTTGAGATTGTTCACACATGGAGTCCACTGATTGTCCGCCTGGTGGTCCAGGTCTCCGCGCAGGTACGCGATGAGCCACCACATCAGGCCGAAGAACAGCCAGGTGACGGTGTACACCAGCACGAAGATGAACAGGTTAAACCTCCACTTGAGGTCCACCAGCGTGGTGAAGATGTCGGTCAGGTATCGGTAGGTCTCGCGCACGTTTCCGTGGTGCACGTTGCACTTGCCGTCCTTCTGGACGTAGCGCTGGATCCTCTTCTCACGCTCCATCTCCGCCAGGTGCTGGTCCTCACGGGCCTGTTTGGGAAACTTCGGCGGTCGAATGATGGCTGGGGTCTCCACATCCTGCTCCATAGAGGTCTGGAGTCATCGGCCTGTGGGACAGAAACATCATTAATGTCAGAAACCGATCATATCAGAAACATCATTAATATTAGAAACATCCATAATATCAGAAACATCCATAATATCAGAACATTGATAATATCTTTTGTTTATTTTTTATTTGTTTTATTTCATTCAAAAAGTGACATCATGCAATCACCACAGGACCGCCAAGCCAACACAGCATGAATGAAACGAAGCAGAGAAGAACAAGTCTTATAATATCTGCCCCTTTTGTTACTTCACACACTTTACATGCTGTCTTAAAGATATGTATATATACATACATACCATACATATATTTACAGTATTTACTGGTGTTTTTGTATTCTATATTTGATTATTTACAATATATACAATACAATACAGAACCGTCATATTCCTAAATGTTTACAAATGGTCAAAAAGAAAAGAAAAAAACATATTCATGTCTCACAATATTCATGTCCAAGTCTAATTTTCATACTTCTTTAACATTGTAGCTTTTATGTGTTAGGGTTAGAGAGAGAGTTCCTGCTCTTTCTGAAGTTTATTCCATAAACTAATTCCTGTCACTGTAACAGTTTGTTCCATTGCTTTCGAATTGAACCTGGGTTTTTTAAAGATGTTCCTTTCAGATTATAGTAACTTTCTCTTTTGTCATACCTTTCTGATGTTCACTGGCAATATTTTTTTATTTGTTTTATACAAAACCTGAAGGATATTATAGTCAACTATATCCTCAAATTTTAGTAACTTACATTTAATAAATAGTGGATTTGATGGATCTGTATATCTTGTATTATGTATAGTTTCAGAGCCCGTTTTGTAGAATGAACAGTGGCTGTTTATAGGTTTTATAGGTTGAACCCCAAATTTCCACACAGTAAGTTAAATATGGCATAATCATTGTGTTGAATAAAGTAAGTAACGCGGATTGATTTAGAGAGAATTTGACTTTATGTAACACCGCGATGGATTTTGATATTTTCCTCTTGTGTAATTTATATGTGACTTCCATTTGAGGTCCTCATCAATGATGACGCCTAAAAATTTCATTTCTTGAACCCTTTGATGTCCATACCGTCTATTTTTATTGATACATCAATTATTTTTCTTTTGTCACTGAATATTATAAAGTTTGTTTTTTTAAACATTGAGAGACACTTTATTTAGATCAAACCAATGTTTTATTTTTGGAGTTCTTCATTTACTACTTCTGTTATCTCCTGTATATCTTTCCCTGAGTAAAATAATGTGTCATCGGCAAATAAATACTCTGCAGTTTGTCCGATGCTTTTACGAAGTCATTCATGTATAATATGAATAATAATGGCCCAAGTATCGAGCCTTGGGGAACCCCCAGTTGATGTCCCGTAGGTCTGATGCTGTGTCGTTTATTTGAACATATTGCTTTCAATTTCTAAATAGCTTGTGATCCATTTATGAGCGATACCTCTGATTCCATATATATCAGAAACATCGAATATCAGAAACATCGATAATATCGCTGACATGTCTTGTGTTTGTATGAAAATTCTTTACAGTTTCTGTTAAATCTTAAATAAACAAAGTTTGATCATATTTGACTTTTACATATGCACATATTTTGTGCAGAGCTTCGAATACGTTATCGGCTAAACCCATGAGGTCTCACACAGACCTGAGTCCCGGGACCCCGAGGCCGACATTCCGGATCAGCCTCAGCCCCGGCCTCACCCTCGGCCTCAGTGGGAGTGAGAGAACACAGAGTCTGCACAGAGCAGCCTGCGGGTCTCCATGGCAACACAGGGCCCGCTCCAGGACGGCGTTACAGCAGCTTAACGGAGGACAGTCCGGACTGAGGACAGTCCGGTCTGAAGCCCCGGAGGACAGTCCGGTCTGAAGCCCCGGAGGACAGTCCGGACCGAGGCCCCGGAGGACAGTCCGGACCGAGGCCCCGGAGGACAGTCCGGTCCGAGGCCCCGGAGGACAGTCCGGACCGAGGCCCCGGAGGACAGTCCGGACCGAGGCCCGGAGGACAGTCCGGACCGAGGCCCCGGAGGATAGTCCGGTCTAAAGCCCCGGAGGACAGTCCGGTCTAAAGCCCCGGAGGACAGTCCGGTCTGAGGCCCCGGAGGACAGTCCGGACCGAGGCCCCGGAGGACAGTCCGGACCGAGGCCCCGGAGGACAGTCCGGACCGAGGCCCCGGAGGACAGTCCGGACCGAGGCCCCGGAGGACAGTCCGGACCGAGGCCCCGGAGGACAGTCCGGACCGAGGCCCGGAGGACAGTCCAGTCTGAAGCCCCGGAGAACAGTCTTGTCTGAGGCCCTGGAGGACGGCCCGGTCTGTGTCCAGGGGAGTCCCAATGTTTAATTTAGGGCCTTTAGTCTTTGTTATTCTGATGATGATGATTATAATGACACTAATGATAGGCTAATATAATGATGATGAAGATGATGATGATGATAATAATAGTGATAATGATGATGAAGATGATGGTAATAATAGTGATAATGATGATGATGATGAAGATGGTGATGAAGATGATGATGGTAATAATAGTGATAATGATGATGAAGATGAAGATGGTGATGAAGATGATGATGGTAATAATAGTGATAATGATGATGAAGATGGTAATAATAGTGATAATGATGATGAAGATGGTAATAATAGTGATAATGATGATGAAGATGAAGATGATAATAATAGTGATAATGATGATGATGATGAAGATGATAATAATAGTGATAATGATGATGATGATGAAGATGATGGTAATAATAGTGATAATGATAATGAAGATGATAATGAAGATGATGATGAAGATGGTGATGAAGATGATGATGAAGATGATGATGATAGTAATAATAGTGATAATGATGATGATGATGAAGATGATGGTAATAATAGTGATAATGATAATGAAGATGATAATGAAGATGATAATGAAGATGATGATGAAGATGGTGATGAAGATGATGATGATAGTAATAATAGTGATAATGATGATGATGATGTTATTGTCGCGGCCTGTGGGACGGCGCACGGGCACAGACGGAGCTGCACCTGTCCGGGGCCTGTGAGCGCGTCTGTCACGTGATCATCACATGAAGTGTCCCTCACAGTGGGCCGTCCCAGTGGCCCCAGTGACCCCGGGACTGTCTCTAATCCACAGGTGTCGTGGACATTAGGCCGTGTGTCTCCGCCTCTGTCCGGACTCCCCGGGCTCCTCGGACTCCCCGGACTCCCCGGGCTCCTCGGGCTTGGGGCCTGTGGCGGCTCTGCGCAGCACAGACTCAGGCAGAGACACCTCCTCCTCCCGAACAGCGGAGACACGAGCCGAACAGCCCGGGCCCGGTGCCGCTCGGACCGGGCTTTGTCTCCAGAACAGAGCCTTATGTAACTGTCCACCCCCACCCTCTTCCTCCTGATTAGCCCCGGAGCGGCGCTCACCTTCAGCAGCGCTGTCCCCTCATGGTCCGCGGGCCCTCGGTGCCTCGGCAGGTGCAGGTCCGGTCCTGGGGCTCGTGTCCTCTAAAGCCGGTGGACAATGGTCTCTACTTTCCCTTTTCCTCCATCCTCTCAGAAGAGCCATCTGCCGTGAGCCTCCGCCCTCCGCTGTAGAGTCTGAGCAGGCAGCCAATAAGAGGCCGGCTGGGTCCGCACGGAGTCCCACGGAAAAACACGAATAAACACGAGTCATCCACGAGGCTCCTCATTAAGAGCACATATATCCAAATCAGGCGAATGTTTCCTCCAGTAAGAGTAACTTTACTTCAACGTTACTCAAGTAGAAGTAGCTACAAAGTAAATGACCACAAAAGTTACTCAGGTGAGACTAAAATAGCAGTTTATGGCTTACACTGGGGAGTAACTAAATACATTAGAATACTCATTTAAAGTAACTGCATTCTGGTAAAGTTATTCTGTCATTTGAGAGTATTTAGATACAGTTATTTTCCAAATATCAAGGGAATACCTCCTAGTATCAATCATTACATTTTTGCTTCATTTTGCACAACATTATTAAGAAAAACCTTTTAATGTTGACCTGTTTTTCCTAAAATAAAATAAAGATTTAAACGCCGTATTCCTCAGGTGATCCAAACACACGTGTCACATGACGCTGTATCTGCTGCTCCATTGGCCAAGAGTTAAAGAGCTCATCATTAACGCTAAGTGATTTTATAACAGGCGTTCCAATAATCGTAATCTTCATTTTTGTAATTATCCGCCATATTCATAAACATAATGACAATCAGTGACGAGCTGTGAGGGCGTCCCCGTCCTTAGACTCTCCAGCACGGCGAGGAAAAACTCAAAAACCCAGGGAGAGAAAAGAGAAACCTCGAGGAGAACCACAGAAGGAGAGATCCCCTCCCATGGACGGACAGGCTATAGACCCAGGGCTGATGGAGGCCCTGAGGAGACGGGCCAAGATCACAAACCGTCCAGTCCTCGTTGGAGCTTCAGTTCCTCTTGTCCAATCCTTGTCGGCGGGGCTCCTCCGTTTGATCTAGACAGGCACTCCCGAGGGGGAGTAACTAAATACAATTTCAAAGTATTCTCCCCAACACTGCTTACACTTGTATTGCGTTTTTCAAGCCTGCGTTACCAAGTTTCTCAAAGTGCCGCACTCTCGTCATTATTCATTCACTCCATACTATTGTAGCCACAGTCGCCTCTGGGGCAGACTGACAGAAGCGAGACTGCCAAACTCCCACTCACTCAACCAGCTCCCTAGTAACATACATTAATGTTTGGTAAAAGAGAGGGAAGAAATGATCTAAGGGGAACTCATAATCTGAAAGTACAAAGTATCCATTCCAATGTATTACACGGAGAGGAGTAAATCTGTGGAATAATTTAGATGAAGACTTAAAGGTGCAGCTAGTCTACAGCGATTCAAAAGACAGTATAAGAGAAGTGTGTTTGAGACGTTTGCTGAAGACATGTGACCTTGTCTCTCAGTCACTCTCCTTAAGTAATCTGTATTACTATGAACTTGTGAAATACCACATCATTGCTGATATAATCAAGTGTCACCAACTCTATCAACCAAGTCTATTTGATCTGTATTAAAGGAACTTGAGATAAATTACAAGCATTAAAAATGCTGTTATGTTCTGCTTCCGCTGGTCATTACAAATAAAACAGAATCAGGGCAGGCGAGATGTGGACCTGTTGTAGGGCCCCCTCTCAACGGGCTCATAAATCTTGTCTTTTTAAAGCACCACTCAGTATAGGATTATAAAGCGGTTCACAACATCAGCTAGTTAGGGCAGCAGGGGGGGGCTCGCTGGTGGGGGGGCTACCGCCCTCTACCAGCGAGCCACATAATACCCTGGCTTTTTAACGCACCTCACAATATAGAAAACATCAAAACCCACTGACAGAACAATCTTAACCAGCATTATTACAGTGGAAGCAGGTCTGATAGAAATGAGAAACATGATACATTTGAAGATGATATTTTTTAGAATGATATTAGTCATTGTTATTATGGTAATGATAATATATGTATAATAAATATGTGCGCTAGTAATGTATGTAAATATATGTATACATATGTCTGTATGTATATATATGTATATCTAAAACACTATAACTACTAACAATAAGTAAATCAATAGAATGACCAGAATGGTAATATAAGCAATGATAAAAAAATAAGAGAAAACTATAAACTAAGTAAATACACTCAGAAATCACAAAGTTTTCTATTTTGTATTGTATTGTATTGTGTTGTATTTTGAAATTGGGGTAGGCACTTATAAGCTTTCTTGCTTGGGCCTATTCCTTTTGAGTTTTTTTTTTTTTTGTGATAATGTAAATGTAATGACGTAAATATTGTAAATAATAACGCACTGTAAATAATAGCTCAAATAAATCAAATCAAATCAAACCCCACTCACTCACTCACTCACTCACCTAGCCTATTGAGCATGTTTTCAGTGAATTGAATGTCAAGAAGTCTTTATATTTGCCACTTGAACTTTTCATCCCAAAGTACTTGTGTAAATGAGTGTTTTGAACTTATTGGAAGAGAAAGGAAATCACGGGCGGAGTCTCGGAGAAGGAAATGAGCTGAAGATTCATTTGTGTTAAAGGGTGGGGCTCATTAGTGTCAGAGAAGAGGAGGCGGAGGATCCGATCTGATGAAGAATGTAAATGAAATCCAGCTTTATTTATAATGCACTTTCAAAACAACAACAACAACAACAACAACAACAACAACAACAAAGTGATACAAAAAGACTGCAAAATAAAATCAGTACAATAAATGGAACCATAAGAACAGCACGAAGACAATGAATCAATGCAAGTTCAAAGTTGAAGAGAAAAGGTTGGTTTAACCTCTTAACCCCCGCCTGAACCGAGCACATTTTCTCCAGTTCAGCTTTACCCAAATCTGAAAGCTCCTTGGGGGAAAAAAAAAGAATCAAAATAGCGACGAAAACGAGGATGAAAACGCAACAAAATAGTGACAAAAAAGCAGCAAAACATGGACAAAAACGGGCCAGAAAAGCCACAATAACACAATGGCTATAGAGTGATGAAAAGCAACAAAAATGCCACAAAAGAGCGACAAAAAAGCAATGAAAAAAGTGTCAAAGCAACAATAAATACGAAAACGTGACAAAAACGCTTAAAAAAATGTGACTGAAACGTGGGGACGATGCGACAATCAGTTTTGTAGGTCTTAGCTTTCAAATGAGGCGTTACTCTGGTCTATAGGCTGTGAGCTCCAGTCGAGAAGCTTTTAGATTTGGGTAAAGCTGAACTGGAGAAAATGCACCTGGTTAAAGTGAGGGTTAAAGGGATATTTCAGGATTTCTGACATTGGGCCTCATTTCCTAGTTATCCAGAGTGTTGTTGATGTCTGGAGATATTTGTTTCTTAAATTCATGCAGTTCTTATATTTGAAGAGTCTAGTGGCGCTAGGCTAATGCTAGGCTAAAGCATTTCTATGGTATCAGTTAGCCTGCATTAAAACAGTCTGACCCACTCCACAGTGCACCTGAGGTAAATCACTTATAACACCAGACTAACCATATAAATGTCTGTGTTAATAGAATCATTTAAAATAACGTAATAGAATCATTTAAAATAACTTATATTTGAGCAGCATCAGCTCCGTGGCTGTAAGCTAACGCAGCGGCGGAGTGATCTGCGAGAAAATAGTCCCTCAAAATGCGGTAATTAATGTGATACAAGGTCAAGTTATATTTCAAACATTATTCTATTAACACAGACATTTATATGGTTAGTCTGGTGTTATAAGTGATTTACCTCAGGTGCACTGTGGAGTGGGTCACACTGTTTTTAATGCAGGCTAACTGATACCATAGAAATGCTTTAGCCTTGCATTAGCCTAGCGCCACTAGACTCTTCAAATATAAGAACTGCATGAATTTAAGAAAAAAATATCTCCAGACATCAACAACACTCTGGATAACTAGGAAATGAGGCCCAATGTCAAAAATCCTGAAATATCCCTTTAAGAGGTTAAATGTACGGTTTGATTTTGTGACATATTAGTAACAAACAAAAAACATTGTTCAGTAAAAGCCTGGAAAATGTTGAGTCGCACCGATGTAAGAAAGATGCATTTTGAGAAATAAATCTGTGGAGAAATATTGAATCTGTGAAGAATCAAACATGTTACTGGGAAGATGAGGGTTTTATTTGTCTCCGAGGTGAAAGATTCTGTTTGGCCCAAAACCTGAACATGTAAAATAAGAGTTTTGCCTGCAGATGGACAGCAGAGGGCAGCAGAGGGCAGGGCACTGTAAAGGCGTGATGATGATGATGATGATGATGATGGCTGCCGTGCGGCGTTAGCTCCGACTCTTTCCCCAAAGCTTCGCCTTAAAGCGGGACAGAGCGGCTGAAACATGGCGCAGGTGAAGCTGGAGGAGAAACACGGGTGAGTTCACCACATGTATCTACATTTCTACAAGACGCTCGAGGAGTCACGTTTTGGAGGCGTGTTCTTGTTCTGTAGAGAATCTGCATTTGTGTAATTATTCTTCACTGCGTTGTAATATCTGCGTCTGTTCAGTCACGTTACGCAACATTAGCAGCTCCCGTCCATGTTTGTTACGTAAAAGTCACTGGGGAGGTTCAGACGCGCTCAGTCCAAGCTGCACAAAAATAACAAAGCATTTAACCTGGTACCCCCAAATCAAAAAGCTTCTCGGCCAGTGTAACGGCTCATTTGAAAGCTAAGACCTGCAAATCTGTCGCTGCATTTTGATCCCATTTTGAAAGTGTTTCTTGATTTTTTTCATTGCTTTTTTAAATTCCTTTTTTTGACACTTTTTTGTCTTGTTTTCGTCCGTTTCTCATCGCATCTTGTTGCTTTTTTGTTGCATTTTCGTCACTTTTTTGTGGCTTTTATGTTGCTTTTTCATCACTCTTCAGTCGTGTTTTTGTCACTTTTTAAATGGCGTTATTATTGCTTTCCCGGCATGTATTT
The DNA here is from genome assembly GCA_007210695.1 of Neogobius melanostomus. Taxonomy (NCBI): domain Eukaryota; kingdom Metazoa; phylum Chordata; class Actinopteri; order Gobiiformes; family Gobiidae; genus Neogobius; species Neogobius melanostomus. The sequence continues at coordinate 237,736 of VHKM01000533.1, read as the reverse complement.
TGTTGCTTTGTTTGTTTGTGTTTTTATCCTCATTTTCGTCGCTATTTTGATGCTTCTTTTCAAGAAGCCTTTAGGTTTGGGTAAAGCCAAACTGGAAAAAATGTGCTCGGTTCAGGTGGGAGTTAAGAGGTTAAATACAACAATAAAAGAACAACACTTCATATCTTTAAAGACATTTAGGAAGCGTGTGCAAAGACATCAGTTCAAAACAATACATTGTATTTATTGACTGAATCCTGAATACTTACAATACCTTCACGTTGATTTACATTATAATTAGGGCTGGGCAATATTGACAAAAATGAATATCTCAATATTTTTAGGGACTTTCTTGATAACGAGGATGAAGTGATATTTTTTACTAATTTTTCTCCCAATTTCCCCCACATTTCTTCCCATTACTTTTCTAATTCCCTCTTTTTAAATTTTTTTTTTTTTTTTTACAGTTTGTCCCCACATTTTGTCTATATTTTTATGACCTTGGAGATAAACTCGATATTATAAATTTGCATATTTTCCAAACAGCCAACCTATTTTGCAATTATTTTCTGCTCGACACCAACTCCTAGTCATCATGTTTTATCATGTTTTATTTTTTAGGTTGTTAGCCGAGTCGTTCTACTTTAATTCAGCTCATTGCTAAGCTATACTTTGGCTAAATATTGATATACAGTTTAGAAGATATGTATTTTAAGATATTTCTTTTGATTTGTGTCGTTTATATTGTTCTCTTCCAGTCGGTTCGGGGAGTTCACAGAGGAGACAGACTGCAGAGGTGAGTCAAATAATAACTTGAATTGTACCAAATTAAACCTAAAAACTGAGGTTGAATTTGTAAACGTAAACCAACCGAGTGTTCTATGGGGTGCCACAGGGGTCAGTGCTCGGGCCAATTTTATTTATGTTGTACATGCCTCCATTAGGAAATCACAATATACATTTTCACCATTATGCAGGACAGGTTCTTCTGTAAAAGCCATTAAGACCTGACTCTGAATTACGACTTGGACTTTGAGACCACACTGGTATCGTTTAACGGTACCCAGCCCTAATCATCACCCAGGATAATGTTAGCGTATCGTCGAGCTTTACAGTGTTTGACCAAGACCTCTCTTTTAAAGCGCATACAGTATAAACCATTGCTAAAATACAAAACATCTTACCTAAGAGTAGGGCTAGGTACTGTTAAAGAGGGGGTATTATGCTTTTTTCAATCACATAGCACCAGTCTATAGCATACTACAATGATGACGTAACCTTCTGTTGGTCTGTATATGCAGTAAATTAAAATAACTGCCTTGAATAAAATTGCTCTCTCAAAATGGCTGTACTGAACGTCTTGAAATAGGCCTCTGTCTCTTTAAGAAGCTTTCCGACACGCCCCCTTCAGCACACTGCTGTGGCATCTAAACAACACTACTGTGCGGGGAGGGGGCTCTGCTGAGCTGAGGAGCAGTGGTTGGTGGCTTGGCTGGTGACGAAAGGTCCAGAGGCGTCTCCAGGAGGTGGGGGCGTTCCTAGGAGGACTGAGGCATAGCTACACCTAAATGGCTGCCGTCTAAGTTTTACTGATTACTCAAAAATATGTGAATGAGCCAAGGCAACACTCCAGGCATGTGTTTAATGAGGGAATGACAATAACATGATATAAAGCTTGAAAAAGTCCATTTTACATAATACCCCCCTTTAAAAAAAAATGTCGATACCAATACTTTAACGATACTTCTTCTGATACCTATACTAAAATATTTGTCATTTAGAACCAGAAAACAGAACAATAATGTTTGGAAGATCTGCACATTGACGATATCGGGTTCATCTCCAATGTCAAGGAATGTGTGAAAAATGGGGAAATAATTAGGGAAGAAAATGGGGGAAATTGTGGCAAAAATAAGGGAAAATGGTGTTAAAAAAATGGGGTACAAAATAGGTGAAATAATTAGGGGGAAATAGGGAATTTATTGGTTTTTAAAAAAGGAGCAAAAATAAAAGGAAAAATTGGGTAAACAAGAAAAGAATTGGGCAAAAAACTGGCAAACCATTTTGGGGGGAAAAATCATTTATTTGAGCTGACACGACCAAGTCACTTCCTGTAATGCTGTCTCTGGAGCAACAGCATCAAAACCTGGATCTAAAGTTTTTTTCAGTACCTGCTTTCGATACTTTGATTTTTTTCGATACTGGTATTACCTAAACTTTTTCTCGATACCAGACCGGTATTGTTTAACGGTACCCAGCCCTACCCAAGAGTTGTACAGAAAAACCTATTCATGCATTTGTTTCATCAAGGGTGGACTTCTGTAACTGCCTGCTAGCAGCGTGTCCTAAAAGTCCTCTGAGATGTTTTCAACTAGTTCAAAATGCAGCTGCAAGATTGAAGAGAAGGGAGCTTATTAGGTTCCAAATCTCCTGCACAGTGTTGTAATTGTCTTGCTGTTGCGTGTCCTGCAGGTGTCCAGACTCTAGAAGGCGAAGCCTCCGATCTACACGTCATCAAAGTGGAGCCAGAGGAAACGAGCATCGAACCGGAGAGCCGCTCGGACTGTCCGTACGTCCGCGTCATCGTGAAGAACGAAGACGAGGAGGAGGTCAGCGATGGAGCCGGGTCAGACAAACGCCCAGAGAGAGAAGAACAAAGTCGCTCTGAGGTGGACGAACAGCTGCAGGGCCCGGCCAAGCGCCACGTCTGCCCTCACTGCGGGAAGGCGTTCCAGTACATGGCGCTCCTGAAGCAGCACGTACGGACACACACGGGAGAGAGGCCCTTCAAGTGCGCCGTCTGCTCTAAGGATTTTGTCACCAAGAACAATCTAAAGATCCACACGAGAATCCACACGGGCGAGAAACCGTTCAGCTGCCCCGTCTGCGGGAAGGACTTCAAATACGACAACAGCCTGAAGGCGCACATGTACACGCACGCCGAGGAGAAACCGTTCAGGTACGACTGGACAATATCAACACATCTATTGATCCATCTCCATTTTCAATTTGATTTGATTTCTTCTTCATGAAAATAAAAACATGTCGCTGATTCAAGAACCGAGGTTTCCGTGGGGCATTAAAGTCATTGAATGAAATGTGACCAAATTAAAGCCTTAAATTACAATAAAAAGCCTTGAATTAGGCAAGCCAAGGCAAGGCAACTTTATTTATACCGCGCATTTCATACACAAGGCAACTCAATGCACCTATTGACTTAATCCCAACAGGCATTAAAGCAGTACTAAGTAACGTGTTTACCTTAATAAATCCTTCCCGTAGTCCCTCTGGGGGTAATACAAGTGTTAATGGGATGATTGGAGGGTCTTTCATCGCCCCCTGGTGTCTCTGGCCAGAAAACCATGCTTGCAACTTGCCTGCCACCGGGGCGGAGCAACCAATACACACTAATAGAATCACGGAGAAGAAGCTAACAGGCTAACAGGCAAAGCTAACTGCGGGCTAGCACCACTTAAACAGTATTTACAGCCAAGTTTGAGTGAAAAAAAATATTCCCATTGTATAACTGGATGTATAATAAGTTAAAAATCGTAACTTGCTAAGACACCTGCAGTTGCGCTTATGGCCTCTAGGGGCAAGAGTTACTTAGTACTGCTTTAAAGCCGCCCTCAGCGACTCCATTTTGCCGGACCGGAATGGTTGCATTACCACATCTGCATTGCTAGACATATCATCTTCAAACAGTGAGTTAACTTTGTCCCACAGAAGCAAAGACGAGCGCCGCACCTTCCTCACCCCACAATGCACCCCCAACGCACCCCTCACCTGCCCTCACCTGCCCTCACCTGCCCTCACCTGCCCGCACCTGCCCTCACCTGCCCTCACCTGCCCTCACCTGCCCTCACCTGCCCTCACCTGCCCTCACACCACGTCAACACAACACGGGCAGGGATCACAAACGTCTGGAGCAGCAGACGCAGCAGTTTAGCGGCTAACACAGTCAGAGGAAGTTTATAAAAGAAACATCTGAGTGAGCTGCTCTGACGCTGCTGAAATCCTCATGAAATGACAGTTTGGTAAATAATCCAGTATCTACAGGAGCCGTCAGGTCTTTTTCTTTTTCTTTCATAAAGCAGCACAGGGATGTGTATGAGGCGTTTGAGGGTTGCGGGAATTAAAAGCTCTACACTGTAAATAAGTTCTAAATGGATGTATTATGTTCTAAATGCCAAAAACACAGACTTACATGAAAGTTGCAGTTCAGCAAATAAATAGAAGTATCAAAATGTTTACTTTTCTGCATTTTTTTAAATTCTGCTGATAAATGTGTGTTTTTATTTATTTATTGGTTTATTTGGTCGGGACAGTGCATGTTAATGAACATACATGGGTCTCATGCATGTAAACAAGCCACGCCGGATTGTAGCTTTGGGCTAATTTGCATCCGTCGTCCCCCATGTGCACTCTCAAACACACAAGAGTAATGATATTTCCCTCCTATCTTTGAATGTATCACAAGGGCAGCTTCTGGAGGAGTGAGGGCCGTGGGCGAGGAGGGGGGGAGTTCAGAGCAGGGTCACTACTGACAAACAGTCATTCCAGGTGTAACGCTGAAGGTAGATTTAAAGTTAGGTTAGGTTACTTTATTTGTACCCGTAGGTAAATTTGTCTTGCAATTCTGAGAACTAGTCGACATTAAAACACATACATATTTAAATATAAAACTTTTAAGTGCTCCAGATACAAACAGGATGTGCCTAAAGATACAACAAATTTAAGCCACTGGACAATAACAAAGATAAGAAGCCGTGTCAGATCCTACTTGTTCATCAAGGAAAGGGCAGCGGGAACAAAGCTTTTACTAAAACGATTCGTATGGCTTATTGGCATTAAAAACCTGCGCCCAGATGGAAGCAATCGAAACTCTGAATGCAAAGGATGCATGTGTTTATACTGTAGGCACAACTTCCAGGGTCACTTTCACAAAAATGCTGGAAAACTTGCCTGTAAGTTAATGAAATTGAGACAAATGCTTTATAATTAGATGCTTAGTGTTTTCCACAATATACTAAAGGGGGACAGAACAGATTTAATTCCATAACTAGAAAAACAAAATCAGCTATAGTTCCTTTAAATTGAAATTTCTTTGGAAATGGTGACATTGTTTGACCTTTTTATATCGAAGGTCTATCGAAAATATAAACATTATGTCCGAAAGCACATTCAGTCGCAGGTTTTGTAGAAGCTTTTAAAGTTCGAGTTTAGTCAAAGGTTTCCCATGGAGTTCAATTAGCTTTTAAATATCACATGTTTTCTTTAGTTCTTTGTATAGGAAATGATAAATGCATATATATATTTTGCATGTAGCATTATATAGGGACTTGACTTGCTGCTACCTGTATAAACCCTGATAAACTTAAAAGTGTATATGACAGGTTTAGATGCTATTATTTAAAAACAAACTCTTCATCCAAACTCTGAAACTAGGAGCTGTTTCTGCCAAAGAAAAGGCTGTAAACCTCTGATAGAATAATAGCCCTGCCCTCCTTTCAGGTGCTCGTTTTGCTCGAAGGATTTCTCCACGGAGCATCTGCTGAACCTGCACATGAAGACGCACACGGGGGACCGGCCGTTCGTCTGCTCCCTCTGCTCCAAAGGCTTCACGCAGAAAAGCATCCTAAAGATCCACATGAGGACTCACACGGAGGAGAAGCCGTTTAAATGCTCCGTTTGCACAAAGGATTTCATATCGGGCTCTCACCTGAAGCAGCACATGCTCAACCACACGGGCGAGAAGCCGTTCAAATGCCCCTTCTGCGACAAGGCGTTATCGGACAAGGCTCGTCTGACGCAGCACATGGGGATCCACACCGGGGTGACGCCATTCAGGTGCTCAGTCTGCGAGAAGTACTTCAACCGCAGGAGCACCTTGAACGTGCACATGAGGATCCACTCGGGGGAGAAGCCCTACAGCTGCTCCATCTGTCAGAAGGTTTTCAACTACGACAAGAGTCTGAAGGCGCACATGATGAGCCACACGGGGAGAGGCCCTTCAAGTGTCCCGTCTGCGCCCGGGGCTTCACGGAGAAAACCAAAGTGAAGCAGCACATGAGGACGCACCGGGAGAAGGTCGCCTTCAGCTGCTCGCTCTGCGCCAAGAGTTACAAACACGAGAGCCGTCTGAAGCGACACCAGAGCACGCACACGGTGCACACGGGGCCCCTGCACACGGGGCCCCTGCACACGGGGCCCCTGCACACGGGGCCTCTGCACACGGGGCCCCTGCACACGGGGCCCCTGCACACGGGCCCCTGCAGTAGGTCTGTTCACCGCAGAGTGTGACGTACAGAGACTTTTCCTCACGCAGTCGTCTATGTTAGGGAGAAAAACTCTGACTTTAGGTTGCCTTGACTGTAAGGCACTAGTTGTGTTTATCCCCGCCTTCCACCTGGAGTGTCGGCCAGAACACGTCTTTAAAGCCAGGACATCTTGTATGGTGGTGTGATGAGCATGGAGCAGGAGACAGCGTAGCTTTGATTAGATTTATATTTTGTGAAAGTGTGGTTTTCTGTAACACAGTCAAATAGAACAGCACATATTACAATTCATGTCACTAAGTTACAATCTGATACACAATATTACTTAAATAACTCAGTGCAAAAGATAGCAGAACAGATAGTCAACAGTAACTAGAAAGGCCTGCAGTGGTAGTTAGCTTAGGCTATGATATAGATCAACTCAGTAAGTAACCTAAGCACTAACAAATCACATCAAACCAAGAGGCACCGCATAAAGAAAACAAAACAACAACTTACGTGGTCACAGACGCACACTTTCCGAAAATTCACACTTTGTAAGGATTACAATGGCAACAGACAGCTCAACTCCTCAAAGCCAGTTAGGATTTGTTTGCAGGTTGCCGTGGTGACATGGAACCTAAGGCTGGGACCTTTAACTGAAGCCACGTGTGTATTTCCCAGAGCAGGAGAAATGACCAGTAACCATAGAATAACTATTAACCAGGGCCTTTGTACAGTCTATGTTTGGATTTTTTGCACGCACAGATGCACAAGTGTAACTTTTGTAACCAGAGGGACAGTTGCCCGGAAGCCATAAAAACTGTTAATATACTGTATGTGAAAAGTTTAATTTGTTGTTATAATAATTCCACTTAAGTATCTCCTACAGACTCCAAACATCACCGACTTGGACAACATTTGGAAGGTTTTCTCACAAATTACTTTAGTAGTTTATTCAAAAACTAAACAAGGTCTAAAATCCCTCTGAGCAAATCTTTGTAACAATTAGGACTGAGACAAAATATCGTATCGCAAGTATCGCAATACTTTCAATATTTGTGTTTGGAAGCATTTTTATTACACACTCCTTTGTCACATTTTTGGTTTATAGACTTTGGACACATGACTTTTTACACATTTTAAGGTAAACATATCACTTATCATAATTACTTACTGTATCACAATACGTGTCATGACAAAAGTGGATCGTTTCAGCCCAAATATGTCACAAAATCAAACCACACATTTACACCTGGCTCGATCCATTATTTAGATTTGGTCGTGGGAAATACAGGCAATTATCATTATCATCTCAAATCTTTGGCGTGTCCAAAATGGCTCCCAGATCCTTTACAAACTGATCTACGAGGAATGTGTTCCTCCCAAACGGCCGATCAAATTAACCTGTCACGTGCCTCATATTTTGGGACCCAAATAATAATATTGAGACACTTATTGAAAAATGTCTTATTCCCTGTTTCTCAGTCCTGTGGAGGAGACACAAATCATAGAGATTGTTCAGAAATTGAATAACAAGAGAGTGTGTAGTGAAATGAATAACAACACAAGTATAAGCCGTTATTATCAGGCTTAATAAGACAGTCCTGTCGGGCTTTTGGTCAAATCAGCTCTATTTTAGAATCACAGCTCATTATTATTATTATTATTATTATTTATTTATTGAAAAATGTTTTCCTGTTTACATTATATGTGGCCTGTAACCCAGCATGAGTTTGAGATGTATTATTCCTATCATCACTGTCATTATTATTCATTTATTTTGTTTTTATTTATTATGTTTGAATAGTTTGGTGAAGCTACACCAGAACGTCTGCTCAAACTGTATCCTACACGAGTTTAGAACCCATCTTTTAATGCTGAAATAAATAAACCGAATCAAACAGTTCTGAAAAACTTTATTCTGCTGAAAATCACTTGACAGTACTTGGATTAATTCACATTATTAATGTCATGATCTGCTGTTCCAAAGTGAAATCTGTAATTTGTAGATTAAATTATGTTTTTTATAACACAGACTTTTATCATATTAATGGGTTTTATTCTCTTGCCAGGTCGATCCTTCAGTAACGCTGATAACTGTTGTGTCAGTTATGTGGCCTATTTTTGAATTGCATTAGGACTGTCTTTGTTTATGAGTCATTGTATATAAAAGCCTATTGCATTTTTCTACGGACCCCAGGAAGAATAGCAGCAGCAGCTTCTGCTGTGGCTAATGGTGATCCTAATAAATAAACATAATAACACATTAAAAAAATTAGGCCTAAAAGTAACTTTTCACTAGGGGGCGGTGTGTGTCACCGAGCCGTGAATCGAGAGGGAGAAGAAGAGGAGCATAAACAAACATGGCTGCCGTGTAGCATTAGCTTTGAACAGAAGCGACTCTTTCCTGCCTTTGCCTTTAAGTGCCTTCTGCTATTTTTTCTTGTATTCCCATGTGAAGCGTCTTTGAGTGTCCCATAAAGCTCACTGTATTTTATTATTATTATTATTATTATTATTATTATTATTATTATTATCTTACCCCACCTTAACCAAGCGTATTTTTTCCAGTTCAGCTTTACCCAAAATCTAAAAGCTTACAGACTATACGCCAGAGTAACGCCTGATTTGAAAGCTCAGTCCTACAAAACTAATCCAAGGTCACTTTTTTGTCGTTTTGTCCTTTTTTGTTGCTTTTTTCTTTTTCTTTTTTAAAGCAGAACTACGTAACTTGTTTACCTTAATAAATCCTTTCTGTAGTCCGTCTGGGAGTAATACAAGTGTTAATGGGATGATTGGGGGGTCTTTCATCTCTCCCCGGTGTCTCTGGACAGAAAACCACAATTGCAACTTTCCTGCCACCGAGTCGGCGTCACCAATACACACTAATGGAATCATGAAGGAGAAGCTAACAGGCTAACGGGCAAAGCTAACTGCGGGCTAGCTCCACTTAAACAGTATTTACAGCCAAGTTTGAGTGAAACAAATGATCTCCATTGTGTAATTGGATGAACAATATCCCTCTGTCCCTTTGTCTTTTCTGTCAGCGTAGTATTTACTCTCACGGACAATTAATGAGTAAAAAACACAACATGTACGACACCTGCAGTGGCGTTTATGGCCTTTAGGGGCATGAGTTACTCAGTACTGCTTAAATTTTTTTTTTTTTTCACATTTTGTCGCTTTTTGTCATTTATTTTTTGTCAATTTTTTTGTAACTTTTTAGTCATTTTTTGTGTTGTTTTTTAATCGTATTTTTTTTTATTTTTTTTATCACATTTTGTTATTTTGTCACTTTTTTCTTTTTGTCGCGTTTTTACACTAGGGGGCAGTGTGAGCGTGACGGGGCGGGAGAAGAAGTGAAGCGTAAACAAACATGGCTGCCGTGCGGCGTTAGCTCCGAACAGAACCGACCTTTTTCCCCCAAAGCTTCGCCTTAAAGCGGACGGAGCCTCCGAAACATGGCGGAGGTGAAGCTGGAGGAGGAGCGGGAGCTGATGGAGGTGATGGAGGTGAAGGATGAAGATCACAGGTGAGTTTAGAGCTGATAGTGAAGCCTCTGAGGCGCACAAAGAAGTGTCCTGGGAATAATATCACTCCACCGCAAGACTCCGGGGACCGAAAATACCTCATTAATAAATGTAAAGGGATAATTAGACCGAAATCAACAAGACAGCAATTCATAAAACATTTAAAGAATGTAAAAAGAAATAACTTAAACAGCGAACCAGTTATATTTTAATGTCTCGCTACCGAATGTCGAATCAACTTCCCTCTGTTTTGTATTTTATTGAATCCTTTTCTTTATTCTTCTTCATGTCGCCTTGTGATCACCAATATGTGGCCCAAGGTCCAAATCAGGCCGCTCAGAGCTCCTGTCTGGGCCCTTGCACAATCCATATGTCCATATTTTCATCTAATTATTAAAAGTTGTTTCCTGCCTTTGGTCACAAATTAACATCACCCAGTTTCTCTTCATGATACATCACTTACATTCATGATTTAAGCAGAAATTTGATTTATGAAACAGATTTCCATATACAGAGCAAAGTTAAATATTTAGTTGGACTTAAAGTAAAAACATGTGCTGGATGAATAAGTACTTTACATGAAATGTAATCTGCAAATTAGCCTTGGCTGTAAATGTTGTTGTTCAGACTTTATCAAATAAACAAATACATAAAATACACTTATTAAGAAACGTTTGCTAATTTCCAGATTAGTTATTGCAGTTTGTTCAGAATTTTAATCAATTAATGTTATTAAATAATGCTCACATGTAAAGAGGAAAACACATTTATTAATAGTATTTCTAGATAATATGAGTTAATAATTGCTCTCTATGAGAATGAACTATGTGCCATGTTATGTTGATGTAATACACACACATTAAAGCCACAGAGCGGGACGTCCCATATATATATATGTATATAATAATAATAATAATAATAATAATAATAATAATAATAATTGATTTTGTTTATAATCCACTTTACATATGGTGAACAAATCTCAAAGTGCTAGAGTAAAATGGCAATAACAGCAAAAAGAGTAAAAGCAGCCTATGGTTAAAAAGTCAGTAATAGCATTGACTAAATAAAAACATTTAAGTTGTTTTTTTAAAAGCGTCTACAGACTGTGGTGCCCTAAGATGTTCTGGACGGGCAGGGGGGGCTGTAGCCTGAAAGGGCCTGTCTGCCACGGTTGGAGGTTGGTTTTGGGTTTGGCGGAGGCGGTGACTTCCTGGTGGTGGTGTGGGGGGTCTGAAGTTCGGTGAGATATGATGGTGCAGTTCTGTGGAGGCATTGGTGGATGGGGAGACCCTAGACGTAGAAATCGACCGATACGCACCGCCGATATCTTTGACCATTGTTTCCAATTGCCTGGTCTATAATCCTGTGTATGAAGTTTCTAAACCGTAAAATGTGTCAGTGTTGAACTGTGACAGCAGGGGGCTTTTTTAGGGGCGTAAGGCTGATTTATTCAGGACATTCAAGTTTAGTAGATACTTGAGCTTGTTTTAAAGACAAAAATCAGCAAATTCCAAAACTAAAAACGATTAGTCTTTATGGTTATGGTTCAGAAATTATAAGCAAAAGTCTGTAACATAAATATATAAAATACAATCTGACGTGATTTTCATCTATGTTTCTCAGTTCCCCTGAGGCTGAAAAACAAGTTACTTACGATTTTTGTGTTTAAATGTAACGGAACAGACAGAGTTGAAATGTTTCAGTAAAATCTCGCAATAATTAAATACCGTGATTGCACTATTGCACACCCGTAACACATATCTCAGGGTTTTTCAATATCGCAATGTCGTGCAGCCCTAATATCTTTGTCGTTCTCTTCCAGTTTGGTCGGGGAGTTCAAAGAGGAGCCGGACGGCGGAGGTAAGACACTGCCGCTGTAGTGACTGGTCGATACAAGGACTATACGATGTTTATTCTCTGACATTTTGTGGCTTTGAGCCGGAGATTTATCCAGGAAGTGACTCCAACATGTCTGTGTGGCTCCCTGGTCTTTCCCACGCTTATTCATTCACCAATACTGACATGTTTGGTATCCACGTGTAGCACGAAAGGCTGTGACCGAGATGACGCTGTAATCCAAATATGGTCATTTCCTTTGGGGGAGACAGCAGCGGCTAAAGACGGGAGGAATATACACAGAGCGCATGTGCAGACAAAGAGACTAAACTTTAACAACATCTGCACTTTAGTCGCTCCATAAGACTCCACTCTTTAGAGGCGAACAGCCAGAGCCGGTTTTTCCTATATGCAAACTACGCAAGGTGCGTAGGGCCCCCGCAGCCACAAGGGCCCCGCATCTCAGTCAAACTACGGTGTTGTTTCACTGATTAAGCAACGCGTTGTTATGGGGACAGGCTCTCTGACAGCACTCACTCACTCTCCGCCTACTTTGCGTCATATAACACTAAAACGCAGCAGTCTGCTGAAGTGGATGAGCAGGAGAGACTTTCCCTGTCGCTCCCAGGCGCGAGTGCTTCTCCCCTTCGCGTCCCCGCTCAGCTGTGTGTCTCCCGGTGCTCGCCTCCCCTCCTGCATGTCTCTCGTGTCCCGGGCGCTGCTCTCATGTTTTCTCTGCTCGGACTCGGGGCCACACACTCATTTAAACTCTCTTCTTATTGTCTCTAGCGGAGGATCAGGACAGTAGTTTGGCGAATAGACGAGTAAAAAGCCGTTCTACGTGGCCTTTTTGTCTCAAAGAGGAGTTGAATCCACACGGTTCATATGAGCACAGTTACAGTAATTAATGAATTGGGCTGCTCACAGGCTAATTCTCAGCGGTGAGACAGAAATAACCGTCAGGTGCAGGTTTCAGTTAGTTTAAATCAGTGGTTCCCAAACTGTGGGTCAGGAACCAGAGGTGAGAGAATATGACGATTTGCTATTTACCATTTTAAAAAGTGGGGGAAATAGACTAGTAATAGTCCTGAATTCCAGTCTGACAGTGGCTTAGTGGTTAGTGGTTCTCACACAAAGGGGCAGGGTCTGAATTGAGGTCATTATGTTCCACTTCTGCCCTGCTCTACTCCACAGTGGAACTGTTTTTGACCGTAAATGGGTTCGCTCTTCGTCAAATAGCCATAGGATGCGTAGGTACTGAAGGGCCCCAGAAGGGCCAGCACTGGCTCTGCGAACAGCAAGTCTACATTTTTCGCTTTAAACCCCAAAACTGAACAAGATCCGAAATCCCATTGAGCAAATCTTTGGAACAAATATGTCACAAAAATAAAACCAGACTTTTAAACATTTCTTTGTCCATTATTTAGATTTCATCGTTGAAAATATCAGGAATTGTGGCTATTTTTACACATAGAATCCCTTATTTTTAAATGAAAACCTTTTTTCTCATATTTATGTCAGTAATCGACAGCAGAAGTTTCAAATTGATATCTCTAAATTAAATTGTTTTCCCTATTCACCACAAGCCTATTCATGTCCTATTTAGCGTCCATTAGAAAGAACTTAGAGAAGCGGTGAAGTTAGAGGGAGGAAAGGAGAAAAGATGAAGGACTCTTTTTGATTTTTCTTCATCTTGCAGGTTTCCAGAGTCTGTTCCACATGAAGGAAGAACCGGAGGAAGTGAGGATCAAACCGGAGCTCCGCGAGGACTGTCCGTACGTCCGCGTCGTGGTGAAGAGCGAGGATGAAGCCGAGGACGGCGACGGCGCAGGCTCAGACAAACCTCTGGAGAGCGAAGAACAGAGCGAGCGTTCCTCCGACACCGACGACTCCGAAGACTGGACCCTTTCGGCGTCACAAACGTTCGACGAGCGGCTGCAGGGACCGGCTCTCGGGAACACAGAGGGGAGCGACGCGGAGGCTCCGGCCAAACGCCACATCTGCTCTCACTGCGGAAAAGAGTTTCCCTACAAGGCCTTTTTAACCCGACACATGAAGACTCACACCGGAGAGAAACCTTTCAGGTAGGGATGTCAAGATGAACCGGTTTTACGATTACCACGATTATAAAAGGACGCGGTAGGTTTTCCGTAAGAATTTCAGAAGCCACGGTTTACCGCGGAAATGTTTCACCCATAAACTCACTGGTAGTTGAGCGAGGCAGAAGGACGCTCTCCTCCAGTGTTGTATCCACACAAAACCATTGAAGTCAGCAGAGTGGGACGTCTTTAGGATCCAAAACATGACCAAGGCGTTGTTGTTGTCGATGGAACATCCGTTATGCAAACCCTGATATCGGCTACGTGGAATATAAACAACATCTTGGAGATAATCCTTCGCTGTAAATGTCCAGGTCAAGGTAACGAAACTGCATAATTCACAAAACGTCCAAATGTTGGGAAATCGCCACAACTGGCTCAGGATGTAAAGAAAAAGCTAACGCGCTCCGCTCTGCTTCAGCGTAACAGAAAGGAAAGTGAAACCGCGCACATGTGGAAATCAGCTGTTCAAAAGAGTCTCCTTAGTCATTTTGTAAACACGTTTCATTCTCTGTTCATCAAAACATCTGACACATAATTAAGCAGCAGCAGAACTTTAGAGAACAGGAAACCCAGCCTAGACTGTGGCCTAATAATATATAGTCAAATAATTATGATCATTATGGTCATTATAAAGAAGTAAAGTTGACATTGTTTTGTATTATTCAGTGTAGGCCTATTTATTTTAATGCAAAATTATTATATGCAAAATTAGTATTATGCTTTTTCCAATCACATAGCACCAGTCTATAGCATACTACAATGATGACGTAACCTTCTGTTGGTCTGTATATGCAGTAAATTAAAATAACTGCCTTGAATAAAATTGCTCTCTCAAAATGGCTGTACTGAACGTCTTGAAATAGGCCTCTGTCTCTTTAAGAAGCTTTCCGACACGCCCCCTTCAGCACACTGCTGTGGCATCTAAACAACACTACTGTGCGGGGAGGGGGCTCTGCTGAGCTGAGGAGCAGTGGTTGGTGGCTTGGCTGGTGACGAAAGGTCCAGAGGCGTCTCCAGGAGGTGGGGGCGTTCCTAGGAGGACTGAGGCATAGCTACACCTAAAATGGCTGCCGTCTAAGTTTTACTGATTACTCAAAAATATGTGAATGAGCCAAGGCAACACTCCAGGCATGTGTTTAATGAGGAATGACATAATAACATGATATAAAGCTTGAAAAAGTCCATTTTACATAATACCCCCCCCTTTAAAGCATTTTTCATTTTTAGAAACAGTGAATGTTTACAAGTTCAAGTACTAAAAAGCTTTTTAAAGACAAAAACTAAAAGTTCTTTCCTTTCATTCGGTCGATAATCGTGAATAATCGTAAAATCGCAATATTTTCTCTCACAATAATCGTGACTAAAGAAATGTAAATCGTGTAAATCCTACTTTCAGGTGTACGGTCTGCTCCAAGGCTTCACGGAAAAGAGTTCCCTGAAGGTGCACTTGAGAATCCACACGGGGGTGAGGCCTTTCGTCTGCTCGTTCTGTTCCAAGAGCTACACGCACGGTCACAACCTGAGGATACACATGCGGATCCACACGGGGGAAAGGCCGTTCTGCTGCTCCATCTGCGAGAAAGACTTCACCACCGAGAACGTGCTGGAGGAGCACATGCGAACCCACACGGAGGACACGCCGTTCGGCTGTCCTTTGTGTTCCAAGAGGTACAAACAAAGCAGCAGTCTCAGGAAACACATGAGGATGCACAACGGGGAGAAACCCTTCAGCTGCCTGGTTTGCGCCAAGGAGTTCGCCATCGAGGATTCCCTGAAAGAGCACATGACCACGCACACCGACGAGAAGCCGTTCAAGTGCTCGGTCTGCGAGAAGGATTTCCGACGGAAGAGCGACGTCAAGCGCCACATGAAGATCCACACGGACGAGAAGCCGTTCCGCTGCTCGGACTGCGACATGGCCTTCTCGCGGCAGAGCGGCCTGGAGCAGCACGTGCTGTTCCACGCCGACGACAAGCCCTTCAAGTGTTCGGTCTGCGAGAAGAACTTCACGCGACGCAGCGACGTGAAGCGCCACATGAGGATCCACACGGAGAGAAAACGTGCCGGTGCCAGATCTGCGGGAAGGAGTTCACGCGGCTGAGCGGGCTGAAGCGCCACATGAGCACGCACACCGGGGAGAGGCCCTTCAGCTGCCCCTTCTGCACCAAGACTTTCTCGGAAAAAGGCGACTTGAAGAAGCACATGATGTTTCACCCGGAGGAGAGGTCCTTCAGCTGTCCCTTCTGCACGGAGAGTTTCACTGAGAAAGGCGAGCTGAAGAAGCACATGAACACCCACAGCGGGGAGAGACCATTCGGCTGCTCTTCCAGTCCATAGACGAGAGCTACGTCTACAACACTGAGGAGGTTAGCGCCCCCTGTGGGTGAAACAGAAGCTGTCGCCCAAATGAATGGGCAGAGATCGACTGAGAACTTCTAATTTACGTCTGAAAAAGCGTTTTATTAATTTGTTGAATCTGAAAAGGCAAAGGAAGAGCGCAAGGTCCCGGGTGGGGCTGAACGTTGGCTGTAACGTGTGATAGGGCTGGGTGATAAATCAAATTAATTCAATTAATTCCTGCTTTTAAAAACAGACGATGTGGAAAATGGCTAAATCGTAATATTGTGTCGGCCTGACGAGCGCCGTGCTGCCATTTAGCGGCGTTTCAGACGCTCCGTAGCGACTCTTTTAGAAAATGACACCAGAGGAACTCAGAGACATTCTGAGGATCTCTGCTGCTTTACAAAGGCCGCGTGTTGTGTTTTCGTTTTGCGCAATGGAGTTTTCTTCACTAAAACAAAGTTTCTCCCGGTCTGCTTCTCGCACCTTCTCTCACGCTGAGCTCTGAGCCGCTGTAAGCATTTAACTCCGCCCCTTTCCCCTTGAGTCTCCATGGAGATGGTTGTCAATCAAAGGCTTATTAAGAAGTTTTACTTTGAGAGCAGACAAAGAATATTTAAAACAGAAACAACTATTTGAATGGGCCTAATTGTCGGCTATATTATGAATGTAAATATTAATGAGCAGGACTCTGTGCAGTTTTCTACATATGAAAGATCAGGAGACCTTTTTAAGTTTATTTCTAATAAAATTGATTAAAATCATAATCGTCCAAACTGAGTAGATAAATCGAGATTTATTTTTGGCCATATCGCCAGCCCTAACGTGCGATATTCGTTAAGGCGGTGCAATATTACGCCAACCATGTTATTGTGATATTTCACTAAACCATTTCACCACAGTGTGTTCTGTTCTAATTAAACACAAATCGTAAGTAACTAGTTTTTCAGCAAATTGTGTCAAAACGAGACTTAATCTCTTAACCCCCGCCTGAACCGAGCACATTTCTCCAGTTTGGCTTTACTCAAATCTAAAAGCTTCTTTAAAAAAAATCAACTAAAGAGCAAAAAAAAAGACCTGTTTTAGATTGATTGATTGATTGATTGATTGATTGATTGATTGATTGATTGAGCTTTTTATTTGAGCTGTTTACATTCATATTTGTACAGTAGTTAAACATTTAATCACATTAAGGCTCAAAAGGAGTTGGCTGAAGCCGAGCTTATGTGCAACTACCCCTCAGTCACCATTATGAATCACCCTCGTGCTATAAATATTCAGTAGTAACTTTTTTTTCCTTCTCCCCCAACAGCAAGACGATTCAGAATTATTTTTGTTTCCATACACAAGTAAACACACAGTAACATGTGAGCACTTGCCTATGAATTACAGTCAGTTCTTTTTCAGCGATACAACAAGATCATATTGACTTAATCATTGACATTATACAGTACATTGTATATTTACATAAAGGAAAGCATTGAACCATTCAGGTTATCAGTGAGCATCAGTGAGCATCAGTATGGTGTGAGTATCTGTGTGGTGATTCATAACATGGAGTATTTCCTTATGCTGTATAATACCAAACATTACTGATGAACCATTAGGCCAGTGGATTAAGTTATTATGAAAGTCGGCTGTTCTATAATGAGTAATTATTAGAAAGTTCACTATTACAATGATGGAAATTAACAGACGTTCTATAATAATAATAATAATTATTATTATTTTTGTATATTTTTTTTCTATTTCCATTTTTTGGTTTACTATTATAATAAAAACTAGTATATTTATTACAGTTATTAGTATATTTTGTTTATTCCTTGTTGCTTTCTTGTTGACATTACCATCTTCGCAACTATATTTGTGTGTAAGCATTATTTCATTTCAGATGAGTTTTGTAGTTCTTAGTTTTCAAATGAGGTGTTCCACTGGCCTGTAGGCTGTAACGTTTTGATTTGGGTAAAGCTGAACTGGAGAAAACGCACTTGGTTATGGCGGGGGTTAAGAGGTTAAAGAAAGACGACATCAGGACCAAAACAAGACTAACATTGAACACACTTTTTAAATGATTTCTTGTGCAGGCCTCGTCGGTGTTCGATTCCCTCCCAGGTTCCTCCAGGTTCCCCTACCACTAAAACATGTACAATAGGTTCCCCTCTGGCCAGGACTTCCCTGTAAAAGAAATTCCTGATCTCAGTGGGACTTTCCTGGTTAAATACACGGCCACCAGGGGGAGCTGTTTTACAATAATGAGCCTTGACAGCACTCGATAAACTGGCTCTTATTTTTTCCATTCACAATAAAGTAATCGTCTTCTCACAGTGATGTTGCTCCATCTATACACGTTTTAATATTTATTCTTAGATTTGTATGCGGTAAACTCCCACTTTTAATCAAGGCATATTGTACGTTATCAGAGTAATTCCACTCCAAACGTTTTCTAATTATTACACTGAAGGAACAAGCAACTGAAGTGTTTTCGTTCCAGCAAAAAGACGGTTTTGTGAAGAAGAGTTGATGATTTTTGTCTTATTTTGTGTTTATTTTGTCATGTTTACCTTTTCTTTTCACACCTTGTGCCATTTCTGATCAGGAAGTAAAATATTAAACGTTTTTCTGGTTTGTTCTGGGGAAAACCTGTCACTTGCAATGCAAAGACACTAATTAAATCCTTCTTTCATTACTTATTTACTCTAAATAGTAGCGCTAGTATCTTAATAGTCTATTTATTGATTGACTGCGGAATCTTCCGCAGTCAATTATTGGTTTTCATGTTCTTTAATATTATTATTATTGATTGACTGCGGAATTTTCCGCAGTCAATTATTGGTTTGCGTTTCTTTATTATTATTGATTGACTGCGGAATTTTCCGCAGTCAATTATTGGTTTGCGTTTCTTTATTATTATTATTATTCCGGCACATTTTTCCTGATTTTCTGCACCTTTCAGCACTTTCATGCTTTGTGCAATTTCTGCAAGTTATGCATCAAAACGTTCCGCATGTTGAGGAGAATCCTGCTATTACTTTTGGGACTTCTGCGATTTACGGTTTTTCCGCAATCGGACGAAATACCGCACATTTTTCCCATTGACGCATAATGGGGCTCCCGCAAATTCATGCTTTTCCGCATTTTTTTCCGCAATTTCTGCAATTTCTGCAACTTGTGCATGTTCAGCTTCCGCAACTTGTGGGATTTGAGAAAAAATTGGCCTTCTGCAGTTTTCCAGTTTTTTTCTACAGGAATTTGAAATGTTTGCATTGGTGTGTATGTGGTCTCTGCTCCATTAGTGTGTATGGCGAATCCAGCCAATGTATTTTAATAGGATTTCTGGCTCCATGTGTTTCAGCCATTTGTGCAGCTTCTGCAATTTCAGCATTTAGACGATTTCAACAGTTTGACCAGTTTATGGAATTTAAAAAGTTTATGCAATATAAACAATTTATGCAAATTAACCACTTTATGGAATTTAACCAGTTTACGCATTTTAACCAGTTTACGCATTTTAACCAGTTTATGCAACATAACAATTTATGCCATTTAGGATTTATGAAATTTAAACAGCTAATGCAGTTTATATAATTTATGCAAATTAACCAATTAATGCATTTTACCGTTTTTTTTTGCAATTTAACCAGTTTATGCAACATAACAGTTTGTGCAATTAAACTGTTCATGCATTTTACCGGTTTATGCAAATTAGATTATGCAAATTAACCAATTTATGCATTTTACAGTTTTTCTGCAATTTTACCAGTTTATGCAATTTCACCAGTTTTATGAACATTAGATTATGCAAATTAACCAATTTATGCAGATTTATGCAATTTCTGCATTCGATTCCCGCAGTTCCGCAGTCAATCGCAATGGCGTAGCCATTGCTGCATTTCTAGTTATTATTCCGGCACATTTTTCCTGATTTTCTGCACCTTTCAGCACTTTCATGCTTTGTGCAATTTCTGCAAGTTATGCATCAAAACGTTCCGCATGTTGAGGAGAATCCTGCTATTACTTTTGGGACTTCTGCGATTTACGGTTTTTCCGCAATCGGACGAAATACCGCACATTTTCCCATTGACGCATAATGGGCTCCCGCAAATTCATGCTTTTCCGCAGTTTTTTCCGCAATTTCTGCAATTTCTGCAACTTGTGCATGTTCAGCTTCCGCAACTTGTGGGATTTGAGAAAAAATTGGCCTTCTGCAGTTTTCCAGTTTTTTTCTACAGGAATTTGAACTTTTTGCATTGGTGTGTATGTGGTCTCTGCTCCATTAGTGTGTATGGCGAATCCAGCCAATGTATTTTAAACAGGATTTCTGGCTCTCCATGTGTTTCAGCCATTTGTGCAGCTTCTGCATCTTCAGCATTTAGGCGATTTCAACAGTTTGACCAGTTTATGGAATTAAAAAGTTTATGCAATATAAACAATTATGCAAATTAACCACTTTATGGAATTTAACCAGTTTACGCATTTAACCAGTTTACGCATTTTAACCAGTTTATGCAACATAACAATTTATGCCATTTAGGATTATGAAATTTAAACAGTTAATGCAGTTTATATAATTTATGCAAATTAACCAATTAATGCATTTGACCGTTTTTTTTTGCAATTTAACCAGTTTATGCAACATAACAGTTTGTGCAATTTAAACTGTTCATGCATTTTACCGGTTTATGCAAATTAGATTATGCAAATTAACCAATTTATGCATTTTACAGTTTTTCTGCAATTTTACCAGTTTATGCAATTTCACCAGTTTATGAACATTAGATTATGCAAATTAACCAATTTATGCAAATTTATGCAATTTCTGCATTCGATTCCCGCAGTTCCGCAGTCAATCGCAATGGCGCAGCCATTGCTGCATTTCTAGTTATTGATTGACTGCGGAACTTTCCGCAGTCAATAATTGGTTTTCATGTTCTTTAATATTATTCTTCCATCTTTTTCCTGATTTTCTGCACCTTTCAGCACTTTATGCTTTGTGCAATTTCTGCAGTATGCATCAAAACGTTCCGCATGTTGAGGAGAATCCTGCTATTACTTTGGGACTTCTGCGATTTACGGTTTTTCCGCAATCGGACGAAATACCGCACATTTTTCCCATTGACGCATAATGGGGCTCCCGCAAATTCATGCTTTTCCGCATTTTTTTCCCAATTTCTGCAATTTCTGCAACTTGTGCATGTTCAGCTTCCGCAACTTGTGGGATTGAGAAAAATTGGCCTTCTGCAGTTTCCAGTTTTTTTCTACAGGAATTTGAACTTTTGCATTGGTGTGTATGTGGTCTCTGCTCCATTAGTGTGTATGGCGAATCCAGCCAATGCATTTTAATAGGATTTCTGGCTCCATGTGTTTCAGCCATTTGTGCAGCTTCTGCATCTTCAGCATTTAGGTGATTTCAACAGTTTGACCAGTTTATGGAATTTAAAAAGTTTATCAATATAAACAATTTATGCAAATTAACCACTTTATGGAATTTAACCAGTTACGCATTTTAACCAGTTTACGCATTTTAACCAGTTTATGCAACATAACAATTTATGCCATTTAGGATTTATGAAATTTAAACAGTTAATGCAGTTTATATAATTTATGCAAATTAACCAATTAATGCATTTGACCGTTTTTTTGCAATTTAACCAGTTTATGCAACATAACAGTTGTGCAATTTAAACTGTTCATGCATTTTACCGGTTTATGCAAATTAGATTATGCAAATTAACCAATTTATGCATTTTACAGTTTTTCTGCAATTTTACCAGTTTATGCAATTTCACCAGTTTATGAACATTAGATTATGCAAGTTAACCAATTTATGCAAATTTATGCAATTTCTGCATTCGATTCCCGCAGTTCCGCAGTCAATCGCAATGGCGCAGCCATTGCTGCATTTCTAGTTGATTGACTGCGGAATTTTCCGCAGTCAATTATTGGTTTGCGTTTCTTTATTATTATTATTATTCGGCACATTTTTCCTGATTTTCTGCACCTTTCAGCACTTCATGCTTTGTGCAATTTCTGCAAGTTATGCATCAAAACGTTCCGCATGTTGAGGAGAATCCTGCTATTACTTTTGGACTTCTGCGATTTACGGTTTTTCCGCAATCGGACGAAATACCGCACATTTTTCCCATTGACGCATAATGGGGCTCCCGCAAATTCATGCTTTTCCGCATTTTTTCCGCAATTTCTGCCAATTTCTGCAACTTGTGCATGTTCAGCTTCCGCAACTTGTGGGATTTGAGAAAAAATTGGCCTTCTGCAGTTTTCCAGTTTTTTTCTACAGGAATTTGAACTTTTTGCATTGGTGTGTATGTGGTCTCTGCTCCATTAGTGTGTATGGCGAATCCAGCCAATGTATTTTAATAGGATTTCTGGCTCTCCATGTGTTTCAGCCATTTGTGCAGCTTCTGCATCTTCAGCATTTAGGCGATTTCAACAGTTTGACCAGTTTATGGAATTTAAAAGTTTATGCAATATAAACAATTTATGCAAATTAACCACTTTATGGAATTTAACCAGTTTACGCATTTAACCAGTTTACGCATTTTAACAGTTTATGCAACATAACAATTTATGCCATTTAGGATTTATGAAATTTAAACAGTTAATGCAGTTTATATAATTTATGCAAATTAACCAATTAATGCATTTGACCGTTTTTTTTGCAATTTAACCAGTTTATGCAACATAACAGTTTGTGCAATTTAAACTGTTCATGCATTTTACCGGTTATGCAAATTAGATTATGCAAATTAACCAATTTATGCATTTTACAGTTTTTCTGCAATTTTACCAGTTTATGCAATTTCACCAGTTTATGAACATTAGATTATGCAAATTAACCAATTTATGCAAATTTATGCAATTTCTGCATTCGATTCCCGCAGTTCCGCAGTCAATCGCAATGGCGCAGCCATTGCTGCATTTCTAGTTGATTGACTGCGGAATTTTCCGCAGTCAATTATTGGTTTGCGTTTCTTTATTATTATTATTATTCCGGCACATTTTTCCTGATTTTCTGCACCTTTCAGCACTTTCATGCTTTGTGCAATTTCTGCAAGTTATGCATCAAAACGTTCCGCATGTGAGGAGAATCCTCTATTACTTTTGGACTTCTGCGATTTACGGTTTTTCCGCAATCGGACGAAATACCGCACATTTTTCCCATTGACGCATAATGGGGCTCCCGCAAATTTCATGCTTTTCCGCATTTTTTTCCGCAATTTCTGCAATTTCTGCAACTTGTGCATGTTCAGCTTCCGCAACTTGTGGGATTTGAGAAAAAATTGGCCTTCTGCAGTTTTCCAGTTTTTTTCTACAGGAATTTGAACTTTTTGCATTGGTGTGTATGTGGTCTCTGCTCCATTAGTGTGTATGGCGAATCCAGCCAATGTATTTTAATAGGATTTCTGGCTCTCCATGTGTTTCAGCCATTTGTGCAGCTTCTGCATCTTCAGCATTAGGCGATTTCAACAGTTTGACCAGTTTATGGAATTTAAAAAGTTTATGCAATATAAACAATTTATGCAAATTAACCACTTTATGGAATTTAACCAGTTACGCATTTAACCAGTTTACGCATTTAACCAGTTATGCAACATAACAATTTATGCCATTTAGGATTTATGAAATTTAAACAGTTAATGCAGTTTATATAATTTATGCAAATTAACCATTAATGCATTTGACCGTTTTTTTTTTGCAATTTAACCAGTTTATGCAACATAACGTTTGTGCAATTTAAACTGTTCATGCATTTTACCGGTTTATGCAAATTAGATTATGCAAATTAACCAATTTATGCATTTTACAGTTTTTCTGCAATTTACCAGTTTATGCAATTTCACCAGTTTATGAACATTAGATTATGCAAATAACCAATTTATGCAAATTTATGCAATTTCTGCATTCGATTCCCGCAGTTCCGCAGTCAATCGCAATGGCGCAGCATTGCTGCATTTCTAGTTGATTGACTGCGGAATTTTCCGCAGTCAATTATTGGTTTCCGTTTCTTTATTATTATTATTATTATTATTCCCGCACATTTTTCCTGATTTTCTGCAGCTTTCAGCACTTTCATGCTTTGTGCAATTTCTGCAAGTTATGCATCAAACGTTCCGCATGTTGAGGAGAATCCTGCTATTACTTTCGGACTTCTGCGATTTACGGTTTTCCGCAATCGGACGAAATACCGAACATTTTTCCCATTGACGCATAATGGGGCTCCCGCAAATTCATGCTTTTCCGCATTTTTTCCGCAATTTCTGCAATTCTGCAATTTGTGCATGTTCAGCTTCCGCAACTTGTGGGTTTTGAGAAAAAATTGGCCGCATGCAGTTTTCCGGTTTTTTCTACGGGAATTTGAAATTTTTGCATTGGTGTGTATGTGGTCTCTGCTCCATTAGTGTGTATGGCGAATCCAGCCAATGCATTTAAATAGGATTCTGGCTCTCCATGTGTTTCAGCCATTTGTGCAGCTTCTGCAATTTCAGCATTTAGGTGATTTCACAGTTTGACCAGTTTATGGAATTTAAAAAGTTTATGCAATATAAACAATTTATGCAAATTAACCACTTTATGGAATTTAACCAGTTTACGCATTTTAACCAGTTACGCATTTTAACCAGTTTATGCAACATAACAATTTATGCCACTTAGGATTCATGAAATTTAAACAGTTAATGCAGTTTATATAATTTATGCAAATTAACCAATTAATGCATTTTACCGTTTTTTTGCAATTTAACCAGTTTTATGCAACATAACAGTTTGTGCAATTTAAAATGTTCATGCATTTTACCGGTTTATGCAAATTAGATTATGCAAATTAACCAATTTATGCATTTTACAGTTTTCTGCATTTAACCAGTTTATGCAAATTAACCAATTTATGCATTTTACCATTTTATGCATTTTACCAGTTTATGCGATTTTACCAGTTTATGAACATTAGATTATGCAAATTAACCAATTTATGCAATTTTAGCATCCGCATTCGATTCCCGCATTTCCGCAGTCAATCGCAATGGCGCAGCCATTGCTGCATTTCTAGTTGATTGACTGCGGAATTTTCCGCAGTCAATTATTGGTTTTCGTTTCTTTATTATTATTATTATATTATTATTCCCGCACATTTTTCCTGATTTTCTGCACCTTTCAGCACTTTCATGCTTTGTGCAATTTCTGCAAGTTATGCATCAAAACGTTCCGCATGTTGAGGAGAATCCTGCTATTACTTTTCGGACTTCTGCGATTTACGGTTTTTCCGCAATCGGACGAAATACCGCACATTTTTCCCATTGACGCATAATGGGGCTCCCGCAAATTCATGCTTTTCCGCATTTTTTTCCGCAATTTCTGCAATTTCTGCAATTTGTGCATGTTCAGCTTCCGCAACTTGTGGGTTTTGAGAAAAAATTGGCCTTCTGCAGTTTTCCATTTTTTTTTCTACGGGAATTTGAAATTTTTGCATTGTGTGTATGTGGTCTCTGCTCCATTAGTGTGTATGGCGAATCCAGCCAATGCATTTTAATAGGATTTCTGGCTCTCCATGTTTCAGCCATTTGTGCAGCTTCTGCAATTTCAGCATTTAGGCGATTTCAACAGTTTGACCAGTTTATGGAATTTAAAAAGTTTATGCAATATAAACAATTTATGCAAATTAACCACTTTATGGAATTTAACCAGTTACGCATTTTAACCAGTTTACGCATTTTAACCAGTTTATGCAACATAACAATTTATGCCATTTAGGATTTATGAAATTTAAACAGTTAATGCAGTTTATATAATTTATGCAAATTAACCAATTAATGCATTTTACTGTTTTTTTTTGCAATTTAACCAGTTTATGCAACATAACAGTTTGTGCAATTTAAACTGTTCATGCATTTTACCGGTTTATGCAAATTAGATTATGCAAATTACCCAATTTATGCATTTTACAGTTTTTCTGCAATTTAACCAGTTTATGCAATTTCACCAGTTTATGAACATTAGATTATGCAAATTAACCAATTTATGCAATTTATGCAATTTCTGCATTCGATTCCCGCAGTTCCGCAGTCATCGCAATGGCGCAGCCATTGCTGCATTTCTAGTTATTATTATTCCATCTTTTCCTGATTTTCTGCACCTTTCAGCACTTTCATGCTTTGTGCAATTTCTGCAAGTTATGCATCAAAACGTTCCGCATGTTGAGGAGAATCCTGCTATTACTTTTCGGACTTCTGCGATTTACGGTTTTTCCGCAATCGGACGAAATACCGAACATTTTTCCCATTGACGCATAATGGGGCTCCCGCAAATTCATGCTTTTCCGCATTTTTTTCCGCAATTTCTGCAATTTCTGCAATTTGTGCATGTTCAGCTTCCGCAACTGTGGGTTTTGAGAAAAAATTGGCCTTCTGCAGTTTTCCACTTTTTTTCTACGGGAATTTGAAATTTTGCATTGGTGTGTATGTGGTCTCTGCCCATTAGTGTGTATGGCGAATCCAGCCAATGTATTTTAATAGGATTTCTGGCTCTCCATGTGTTTCAGCCATTTGTGCAGCTTCTGCAATTTCAGCATTTAGGCGATTTCAACAGTTTGACCAGTTTATGGAATTTAAAAAGTTTATGCAATATAAACAATTTATGCAAATTAACCACTTTATGGAATTTAACCAGTTTACGCATTTTAACCAGTTTACGCATTTTAACCAGTTTATGCAACATAACAATTTATGCCATTTAGGATTTATGAAATTTAAACAGTTAAGGCAGTTTATATAATTTATGCAAATTAACCAATTAATGCATTTTACTGTTTTTTTTGCAATTTAACCAGTTTATGCAACATAACAGTTTGTGCAATTTAAACTGTTCATGCATTTTACCGGTTTATGCAAATTAGATTATGCAAATTAACCAATTTATGCATTTTACAGTTTTTTGCAATTTAACCAGTTTATGCAATCTTAAGTTCATGCAACATGAAAGTTTATGCATTTTACCGGTTTATGCAAATTAGATTATGCAAATTAACCAATTTATGCATTTACAGTTTTTCTGCAATTTAACCAGTTTATGCAATTCATCCAGTTTATGCATTTTACCATTTTATGCAATTTCACCAGTTTATGAACATTAGATTATGCAAATTAACCAATTTATGCAATTTATGCAATTTATGCATTCGATTCCCGCAGTTCCGCAGTCAATCGCAATGGCGCAGCCATTGCTGCATTTCTAGTTCATTATTAAAACATCTGTCTAAATCTATATTCATTATTGTACTGTTTACACACACGTTTAAAAGGTTTTTAATATATTTATCTATTTACTGTTTGTATGTTAATGTTTTCACTGCCATCCATTGCGAAACTAATCATTTCGTTGTTGGATTTTTGGCATAAACATACATTAATAAAAAGACCTGCGTTCGACTGGTGACATTGGTTCAGTATAAAATGAAGCTATCGTGGACAGTAGAGGGCAGAGCTGAGCGCGAGGGAGCAGAGAACAGGAAGAAGAAGAAGAAGAAGAAGAAGTAAAGCGTAAACAAACATGGCGGCCGTGCGGCGTTAGCTCCGGACAGAACCGACACTTTTCCCCCAAAAGCTTCGCCTTAAAGCGGGACAAGAACCTCTGAAACATGAAGGAGGTGAAGCTGGAGGTGAAGCTGGAGAAACACGGGTGAGTTTAAACCGGACTGTCCTCGTTTAGACTTGATTTATTTAGTTCAATCACCTCTTTACCGATGAGCAGTTTTTGTCTAGTGTCTAAAAATGGGCAGATTCCTGGGCTGGTCGCTGGTTCACAGATGTTTTTTTTAGAGGGAGTGCAGATGATGTCACAGCATGGCTCTATTATAGTGATGAGAAGACATTTTAGAAGAAATCTCTAAAGAGAAACATTATTGGAAGTGACTGCATTTAAAAACCCGACATATTCATTTGGGTCTAATATGAAGGGAGTTGGCTGATATTTAAGGAATTTATTTTGATGTAATGTTTTGAATCTCTCAAATAGCCTCTAGTTAAACATTTATTATTATAGTAAAGGTTTCGATCATAGAAATCTAATAGAGGTCGACTGATGAGGGTTTTTCTGAGGCTGATCTGCTCCTCTTACCCCCCCGCCTAAACCGAGCAATTTTCTCCAGTTCGGCTTTACCCAAATCTAAAAGCTTCCCAACTAGAGAGCAATTTGAAAGCTAAGACCTACAAAAGTGATCGTAACTTTTTTGTCACGTTGCCGCTGCGTTTTTGTCACATTTTTAAGCGTTTTTTTGGTCATGTTTTTTTGTCACTTTTCGTTTAGTCTGTTCAGAGGGAGCTTGTCAATAATCAGTAGATTCCGAAAGTCTCTGTCTCTTATGGTTCTGAAATTATTATAAGCAAAAGTCTGCAACATAAAACATATAAAATAGCCCTGACTGAGCTCTTTCCGATGCAAAAAAGTCCGGAAATATTGGCCTTTTATCGGCCGATATTATCAAATACCCAAATATCGGTCCGATATACTGGTCAGACCAATGGCCGCTGGCTGCTCTGCTTTGTGACCGCAAACACTGGAGGCCGCCATTGCTCTTCCATTGCTGTAGTACCTCCATTTGGCCGCTAGGCCCCCATTGAAAAGCATTGGACTTTAGACACGTTAAAACAACTTTAATGCCTGGTTTCAATTTTTTCAACACTTAATATGGCTACATATTCCTCCTGAGATAACGCTGGTTAGTCAAAAAATTGAAACCAGGCTGGTTTCGAAATATATATTTTTAATCTCCTACTTAACGGAGGTCGGACTGTTGGCATTGGAGCTGCGCGAGCTACACGTCACGCAAGGGCCGAGTTTACAGTGAGATCCCGCCCTTTTGCCCTTATTAGGAACATGCTTCGTCAGAGCTGGGGAGGAGGAGTCTGTAAATCCGCCATGATTTCCCCCTGGAAAGTGGTCATTATGGTAAACGGGGAGGAGTGAGGAGGAGCTGTCTATTCTTTTAACAGTCTATGGGTCAGACCCTAATGTTCATTTTGAGGCAGAAAGTCATTTATCTGACCAACACCAAGCAAATCATTTTTAATATTGTCCCAGTGTTGGTCACCTTTATGAGAAAATAATTGGATCTTTGTTTCTAAATGCTGGTTTGTCCCACTAATGCCGAGGGCTGGGTTCTGTTAAACGATACCAGTATGTTTTTTTTTTTTTTTTTTTTTAACATACTGGTATCAAAAAATAAAAAATATCAAAGCATTTTGCTCATCTTTTCTTACTAACATTTTCCCAATTTCCCCCATTTTTTTTTTTTACCCAATTTATTCCCCACTGTTTCACACATTTCTTGACATTGGAGATGAACCCGATATTTATTTATTTTATTTAATAGGGACAGTGCATATTAATGAACATCTGTAATTACAGCGTAAATATGCCAGATTAGCAAACATGCTAATTTCCATCTGCAGTCCCTAGGCAGGTGACACAGAAACAATTTAAAATTACTTGTAGTTGTAAATCTGCATAATCTTCCACACATTATTGTTCTGTTTTCTGGTTGTAGGCGACAGATATTTCAGTATAAGTATCAGAAAAGTATTGTTAAAGTATTGATATCGAAAAAAATGTAATGGTGCCCAGCCGTATAATAAGATACATGTTAAAGCTGTTTATTATAGTTTAATGTTTGGAATTGCACTTAATTCTTTTCAATTTTGTGCCAGAAAAGGAACTTATTATAAAATGTTACTTCTGTTTTATGTTTTGAAGGCTCATAGTGCTTGTTCTTTTCTGTTCTCTTCCAGGTCGGTCGGGGAGATTAATCGGGAGGCGGAGGGCGGAGGTAAGACGCTGCTGCTGCGGCGACGGGACAAGAATCACACTTGAATCCACAAAGCTTTGACGATAACGGCTTCTCTTCTCTCCTTCAAACATGAACTGGTTTCTCCCAAATCTGATGCAGTTTTATTTCTTATTGTGAGTTATCTGACCGATTTGGGTAAAGCTGAACTGGAAAAAAATGCACTTGGTTATGGCAAGGTGTAGGAGGTTCAAAGTTGTATTAAAAAGAGCCAGAGTTTGAACGGCTCTTTGAAATGAACAGATCCCAAAGACTCGGCTCCAAGGAAAGAGCCGTAAATCCCATTCACACACAGCCTAAAACAAACCCACACAGTAACTTAAAGTTCAGCAAGCTTTTAACCCAAGGCATTTAGACCACATTCACTTCTTAAACCCCACATTAACCGAGCACTTTTCTCCAGTTCGACAACAAGCATAAAGAACACACAAAAAACGTGACAAAAAGAGTCAGAAATACTACAAAAAAGTGACGACGTGGCAACTACGCAAGGAGAATCATAGCTCAGTCCTGCAGGTCTTGTATTTTTACATTTGGGTGAAGCCGAACTGATGAAAATGTGCTCGGTTAAAGTGGGGGTTAAGTTTCTCCATATTTAGTCTTGAATCTCAAAATATTAATATCAAATACTAAAGTGTAATCTATGTATTTATAGTTTGAGACACACTGGTTTAGAGGCAATGACAAATAAAGCCAGGACTGGGCGATAAATCAAATTAATTCATGCTTTTAAAAACAGACGATGTGGAAAATGGCTAAATCATAAAATCATGTCTGTGGCTCCATGTCCGCCTCACGTGCGCCGTGTTGCCAGTTTAGCAGCGACTGTTTTCTGAAATGTCACCTGAGGAGAACCCAGAGACTTTCTGACGATCTCTGCTGCTTTACAAAGGCCGCGCGTTGTGTTGTCAGAGTGCGCAATAGAGTTTTCTTCCGCTAAAACTGAGTTTCCTCAGTCTGATCCTCTTCCTTCTCTCACCCTGATGCTCTGAGTGGAGGCACAGCAGCAGCTTAACTCCGCCCCCTTGAGTCTCCATGGAGAATCACCGCAGAGGCATGAGGATGAGAAAACTAAAATGCTTTTGAAAACTCCATGGCTTATTTAGAAGTTTTACTTTGAGAGCAGACAAGGAATATTTAAAAGAGAAATAACATTTTTAATCTGCCTAACTGTGGCTATAATATGAATCTAAATATTAAATTATCTGGACTCTGAGCAGTTTTATTATTATGAAAGATCAGGAGAAAACAAAACAAAATTCAATAAAATCGATTAAAATCGTCCAAACTGAGTAAAAAATTCGAGATTTTTATTTTTGGCCATATCGCCCAGCCCTAACTAAAGCTGAAGAAAATGCTGTGAACTTTGTGTCGTGTGTCCTGCAGGTGTCCAGAGTCCACGAGACGCCAGTTCAGGTGTTGGCGTTAAAGAGGAAACGGAGGAAGTGGGAGCAGAGAGCGACGAGGACCGTCTGTACGCCCGTGTTATTGTGAAGAGCGAAGAAGAAGAAGAAGAGGAGAGTGAAGGAGCTGATGGAGCAGGTTCAGACAAACGTCCAGAGAGTGAAGAACATGGAGAGAGTTCTTCTGACACTGACGACTCTGCAGACTGGACTCCTTCAGCTGAAATGTCCACTCCACAAACTCACCCTGAAGGGAACAGGACAGAAAGTGGAGAAGAACGCTGCAGCTCTGATTCTGAGTGGAGCTGGGAATTCAACCCTCCCACTAAGACTTCCCCCAGGACTAAGAGACAGATGGAAGATAATCCAGACGGGACTTCACAGAACAAAGAGCACAAATGCCCGGACTGTGGGAAAGTGTTTCCTTACAGCGCCAGGTTAAGGAAACATCAGCTGACTCACACGCTCAAATGTCCAGTTTGTGCAAAAGATTTTACAGAAGTGTGTATTCTAAAGGTTCACCTGAGGACTCACACGGGGGAGAGACCTTTCAGATGTTCAGTTTGTTCAAAGGGTTTTGCTGTAAAGGGAATCTTAAACAGCACATGAGGACTCACGCGGGAAAGGCCATGTTCAAATGTGCCGTTTGTGCCGTGGATTTCAGGACGAGCAACAAACTAAACCTGCACATGACGACCCACACGGGAGAGAGACCGTTCAAATGTCCGCTCTGTACCAAAGACTTCACCGTCACTGGGGGTTTGAAACAGCACATGATGACTCACACCGGGGAGAAGCCGTTCAAATGTTCGTTTTGTGAGAAGGAGGTGCGATCACTGGGCGACCTCAAGCGGCACGAAAGGACTCACACGGGGGAGAAGCCTTTCAGATGCTCCGTGTGTCAGAGGGATTTCCGAGTGCAGAGCGATCTGAAGCGCCACGAGAGGACGCACACGTTCAGCTGCTCCACCTGCGGGAAGGAGGCGGCGACGGAGCAGCAGCTGAAGCTTCACGCGGAGACTCACGCCGAGCTGAGGCCGTTCGCGTGTCGCGTCTGTACCAAGAGCTATTCGCAAAGCAGTAACCTGAGGATACACATGAGGAGCCACACGGGAGAGAGGCCTTTCAGGTGTTCAGTTTGTGCGCGGGATTTCCCACAGAAGAGTTCCCTGAAGCGACACATGCGCACGCACGCGGGTGAGAAACCATTCGGCTGTTCAGTGTTTCTGAAACAATTTAGAATGAAGTAGGGCCCGGCCGATATTTACTTTTGGGTCCGATACCGATATGTAGGCCGATTTTTGAAATATATTTTGATCTCTCAAATTGGCTCTAGTTAAAGGCATAATTCAGGATTTTTGACATTGGGCCTCATTTCCTAGTTATCCAGAGTGTTGTTGATGTCTGGAGATATTTTTTCTTAAATTCATGCAGTTCTTATATTTGAAGAGTCTAGTGGCGCTAGGCTAATGCTAGGCTAGTGCATGTCTATGGTATCAGTTAGCCTGCATTAAAAACAGTGTGACCCACTCCACAGTGCACCTGAGATAAATCACTTATAACACCAGACTAACCATATAAATGTCTGTGTTAATAGAATCATTTAAAATAACTTATATTTGAGCAGCATCAGCTTCGTGGCTGTAAGCTAACGCAGCGGCGGAGTGATCTGTGAGAAAATAGTCCCTCAAAATGCGGTAATTCATGTGATACAAGGTCAGTTATATTTCAAACATTATTCTATTAACACAGACATTTATATGGTTAGTCTGGTGTTATAAGTGATTTACCTCAGGTGCACTGTGGAGTGGGTCACACTGTTTTTAATGCAGGCTAACTGATACCATAGAAATGCACTAGCCTAGCATTAGCCTAGCCCACTAGACTCTTCAAATATAAGAACTGCATGAATTTAAGAAAAACATATCTCCAGACATCAACAACACTCTGGATAACTAGGAAATGAGGCCCAATCTCAAAATCCTGAAATATCCCTTTTAAACATTTATCGTATTATTAGTAAAGGTTTCAAACATAGAGATGTATATAATTATATCTAAAAGAGGTCGTCTGAGGTGGGTTTCTCTCAGGCCGATGCCGATCTGAAAACGCAATGAAAATGTGACAAAACTATGACAAAAAGCCACAAAAAGCAACAAAAGGTGGTGAAAATGGAACAAAAACGTGATTTAAATTTTTTTTTTTTTTAAATGGCAAAAAACTAAAAAGCAATAGGGGAAAAAAAGCAGAAAAAAACTTGACAACCACTTGAGCACAAAGATCCGTTTAGATCAGTTTTGTAGGTCTTAGCTTTCAGATAAGACGTTACACTGGCCGATTCATTCCAGTTCATAAGCTTTAAGATCTGGGTAAAGCTGAACTGTAGAAAATGCACTCGGTTAAAGCGGGGGTTAAGAGGTTAAAACTGACTGAGTTTGAATTCTAATAATTTCTAGAGCAAATACTATAATACTTTAAAATAATGAAATCAAGTACTTTGACCATCTCTGCCTGGACTTAACCACCTCGAGCACGATATAATATAATGTTCTCCATGATCCTCGCAGGTGTCCAGAGTCGAAGTGAAGCTGGTCCTTTGAAAGAAGAACCAGAGGAAGTGGAAATCAAAGCAGAGCCGCAAGAGTTCTCATTGATACCTGTGTGTGTGAAGAGTGAAGAGGAGCAGCCAGAGTCTTCTCTCCTTCATCAAACAGTGAAAGAGGAGACCAGAGAGGACGCTGATGGAGCAGGTTCAGACAAACATCCAGAGAGTGAAGATCATGGAGAGAGTTCTTCTGACACTGACGACTCTGCAGACTGGACTCCTTCAGCTGAAAGGTCCACTCCACAAACTCACTCTGAAGGGAACATGACAGAAAGAGCTGAGGAATGTTGCAGCTCTGATTCCGAGTGGAGCTGGGAATTCAACCCTCCCACAAACACCTCTGTCAGGACTAAGAGACAGATGGAAGATAATCCAGACGGGACTCCACAGAACAAAGAGCACAAATGCCCGGACTGTGGGAAAGTGTTTCCACACAGCGCCAGGTTAAGGAAACATCAGCTGACTCACACAGGGGAGAGACCTTTCAGATGTTCAGTTTGTTCAAAAGACTTTCCAGAAATGTGTATTCTGAAAGTACACATGAGGACCCACACAGGAGAGAGACCGTTCAAATGTCCGCTCTGTACCAAAGACTTCACCGTCACTGGGGGTTTGAAACAGCACATGATGACTCACACCGGGGAGAAGCCGTTCAAATGTTCGTTTTGTGAGAAGGAGGTGCGATCACTGGGCGACCTCAAGCGGCACGAAAGGACTCACACGGGGGAGAAGCCTTTCAGATGCTCCGTGTGTCAGAGGGATTTCCGAGTGCAGAGCGATCTGAAGCGCCACGAGAGGACGCACACATTCAGCTGCTCAACCTGCGGGAAGGAGGCGGCGACGGAGCAGCAGCTGAAGCTTCACGCGGAGACTCACGCCCAGGATTTCCTACAGAAGAGTTCCCTGAAGCGACACATGCGCACGCACGCGGGTGAGAAACCATTCGGCTGGTCAGTGTTTAAAATAATCTAGAATGAAGTAAGGCTCGACTGATGTGGATTTTGTGTCCAGTACCGATATGAAGGAGGTTGGCCGATCGCTGACATTTTAAGTGATTTAATTTGATGGGTTTTTGTTTGTTTGTCTCACATAGCCTATAGTTAAATATTTATTATAGTAAAGGTTTTAATCATAGAAGTAGTATCTCTAATAGAGGTCGACCAATGTGGGTTTTTCTGAGGCCGATGCCGATCTGCACCAAAAAATGTATTTGAATTAAAAATCGAGTTGGCCAAATCGATTCATATTTTCAGAAAATCTTTTTTTTAATTAATTAATTTATTTTATTAATAATTTGTATGTTAAAAATCTTGGTTACAAACTACACACTGCAGAGTGACTTTTAAGTTTTTTACATTGACTGCCTTTGCTACTCTTGGGTTTCTTGATGCACTTTTACTAAAAAAACAGTGACTATATATATATATATTACAGTCAGCAGTTATGTTTAGTTTATTTATTTATTTGGTCGGGACAGTGCATGTTAATGAACATACATGGGTCTCATGCATGTAAACAAGCCACACTGGAATATAGCCTAGCTAATTTCCATCCGTCCATGCGCACTCTCAAACACTCTCATTCATCCTGGCCTATTGTACATGTTTTAGTGGTAGGGGAAACCTACACAGACACGGGGAGAACATGCAAACTCCACAGAAAGGCTCCATCCAGGTGGGAATCGAACCAGAGACCTTCTAGCTGTGAAGCGAGAGCTCTAACCACTGTACTACCGTGCCGAGGAAGTGTTTTAAATGGAAGGGGGAAAATCTAATATCGAATTTTTATAAAAAAGTCAAACATTTTTTGGGAGGAAAAATGGTTAAAGGAGGAATTTTCAAATGTCACTCTCTCTCTCCTCACGTTGCAAAGTTACAGACTATCACTTTAACTCTGCAAAATGAGCACGATATAATATAATGTCTCCATGATCCTCACAGGTGTCCAGAGTCGAAGTGAAGCTGGTCCTTTGAAAGAAGAACCAGAGGAAGTGGAAATCAAAGCAGAGCCACAAGAGTTCTCCCTGATACCTGTGTCTATAAAGAGTGAAGAGGAGGAGCCAGAGTCTTCTCTCCTTCATCAACAGTGAAAGAGGAGACCAGAGAGGACGCTGATGGAGCAGGTTCAGACAAACATCCAGAGAGTGAAGAACATGGAGAGAGTTCTTCTGACACTGACGACTCTGCAGACTGGACTCACTTTGAGAGGGAAAAGGCTGAAAGTGGAGAAGAACGCTGCAGCTCGGATTCCGAGTGGAGCTGGGAATTCAACCCTCCCACCACGACCTCTGCCAGGACTAAGAGACAGATGGAGGATTATTTGGCGTTTGCCCAGGGAGTGATTTGAACGAACCTACGAACCTGAAAGAGAAGACGGACCGTTCAAATGCCCGGTTTGTGCCAAGGGTTTTGCACAAGCCGGTGCTTTAAAGCCGCACCTGAGGACTCACACCGGGGAGAGACCCTACACGTGTCCGTTTTGCTCTTTGGACTTTACCCAAATGAGCAACTTAAAAAGGCACTGAGGCTCACACGGGGAGAGGCCTTTCAGGTGTACAGTCTGCGGAAGGATTTTACCTGTAAGCGTAATCTGAAACGACACATGATCATCCACTCAGGAGAGAAAGTTAAAGTATAAAGGCTGAGAAATAGAAAAGAAATATAAATAATAAAGTATCTGACGCAGATTCTGAGGACTGTTGAATCTTTGAAAAAAGTCAAACACTTTTTTTTGCTCAAAAGTTTAGCACGTGTCCAACTTTCTCTCACTCTGTCACTATCCCAATATCCCATAATGCAGGGTAGGCAACGTCAGGCCCGAGGGCCAAATCCGGCCCTCCAGCACGGCACCTCTGGCCCTCAGGATGTTTTGAATGATTTGAAGATTATATTTTTACACAAATCTGAGATCAAATGCCTGTTGTTGTACTAAAAATGTCCAAAATACAGTCAATTCTTTCTAAACAAAACACCCAATTAGGTCATACGGCTGTGTACGGTTAATTTATTTCGATACCAATACGTGATCAATACTTTTTCCGATACCTATACTCAAATATTTGTCATCTGGAATCAGAAATGGAACAATAATGTGTGGAAGATCTGCAGATTTACAATATCATCTCCATTGTCAAGAGATGTGGGGGGAAAATAGGGCAATAATTTTGGGTAGAAATAGGGAATAAATGGGAAATAAATAGGGGAAAATGGGGGGGAGGGGAACAAAAACAAATGTGTAGAAAAATTGGGAAAATGGGGCAAACATTGGGCAAAAAATTGAATAAAAGAGAGAAATGGTGACAATACTTCAATTTTTAGAATGTTTATACCAGACTGGTATCGTTAACTGTACCCAGCCCTAACCATGTACATACATCACTGGAATTTGAAGAAAATGGGGCTTTACTTTGGGCTACGATTGGCAGGTCCGGCCCTTGGTCTTTTTACAGTGACGAAATTGGCCCTCTGTCGAGCAAAGTTGCCTACCCCTGCCATAATGCATCTCTTTCCAGGATAGATACAGATGCCTGACGAAGATCCTGTGGGACGCGTAGTCTTTAATAAAGGACTTTTATTTACCTTCGGAGCGCCTCGGATTTTTGCCCATTTGTACCTTACTCTAAGGCAGGTCTCAGACACGCGGCCCGCGAGATGATTTCTTATTTATATTATATGCTTCCCGCCGGTAAATTGCATTAAACACGTTAGAACTACATTTCCCATGAGGCACCGCGCGTAGCGCCAATGCCGCTGCGTTCGCGAAAATGAAAACATGCGGCGCTTCTGCAGACGACTTATCAACTTTTTTCAACAAGAAACAGACAGAGAGAGAGAGAGAGAGAGAGGAGCTTCTGAAACAGGTGGAGACTGTCTAGGAAAAGATAATTGACCGGAGTTTAGGCCAGGCTAGAGACTGTCAGAATGTGAGGGAGAAACTTTAGTTGTTCAGCTAAACATGAAGCACATCATGTCAATTCATTTAATCTTTATTAAGGACACATGTGCGAACACATGATGCTAAACACTCAATTAAAATGACATTTGTTGTACATTTTGCATTTTTTTCTAAATAGGCTAATAGACAGAAACTGGACCTGACTCCTGAAGGATCATTCACTGATGCCCTGAATCAATTTACCTGAAGCAAAATCAGATTAATTACAAAAAACACTAATTCTCTAAGTCTGTAATTTCAAATTTAGAAGCTCAGCAAATGTTTGGCCGATTGGAAACCTCTGGACGCTTAAAAATGTGCAGATAGTTAACGTACAGTCTATTTTAAGGTATATTACAGCAAACAATAAAAAGTTGTTAAATCATAACTGACTTAAAGGGGGGTATTATGTAAAATTGACCTTTTCAAGCTTTATATCATGTTATTATGTCATTCCCTCATTAAACACATGCCTGGAGTGTTGCCTTGGCTCATTCACATATTTTTGAGTAATCAGTAAAAACTTAGACGGCAGCCATTTTAGGTGTAGCTATGCCTCAGTCCTCCTAGGAACGCCCCCACCTCCTGGAGACGCCTCTGGACCTTTCGTCACCAGCCAAGCCACCAACCACTGCTCCTCAGCTCAGCAGAGCCCCCTCCCCGCACAGTAGTGTTGTTTAGATGCCACAGCAGTGTGCTGAAGGGGGCGTGTCGGAAAGCTTCTTAAAGAGACAGAGGCCTATTTCAAGACGTTCAGTACAGCCATTTTGAGAGAGCAATTTTATTCAAGGCAGTTATTTTAATTTACTGCATATACAGACCAACAGAAGGTTACGTCATCATTGTAGTATGCTATAGACTGGTGCTATGTGATTGAAAAAAGCATAATACCCCCTCTTTAATAAAAAAGGCTTCGTCTGTTGCGGCCCCCCTGCGCTAAGGGCTTCCTTTCGTTATATCAATAGATACAGATCTTTAGAAATTATAAACACATTGATTTTTTTTTTTTTTTTTGCATTTGTGGCATTTAACCCCTGCCTTAACCGAGTGCATTTTCTCCAGTTCGGCTTTACCCAATCTAAAAGCTTGTCACTTTTAGATTTGGGTAAAGCCAAATATGTGCTAGGTTCAGATGGGGGTAAGAGTTAAAAAAAATAGTGTTTTGACCTTTATAAACAAACTCTTTTTCTGACTTAATTATTGTGATGTTTCTGACCTGAAAGACTTTTCTGCAGCTTTAGATTCACCGGCTTCAAAAAGGCGTCACTCCAATATTAAATACTTGAAACCACAACTCAAAATAATCTGTAATAATTCTGATATGTTAGCATTAGCCACCGAACATCGTGAATTATGAACGATCCAGATGTTTTCAGCTGTTGTCCACCATCGACCACATTTAGGTCAAAGCCTCGTTAGAAATCATTAATGAATGTACAGACCTTTTGAGATTTTACGTTAGAAATTTGCGTCTAAAAGTGTCTCTGAACTC
Source organism: Neogobius melanostomus (assembly GCA_007210695.1). Classification (NCBI taxonomy): domain Eukaryota; kingdom Metazoa; phylum Chordata; class Actinopteri; order Gobiiformes; family Gobiidae; genus Neogobius; species Neogobius melanostomus. Next base: position 198,401 of record VHKM01000533.1, on the reverse strand, counting down.
AAATTCAGTTCAGTTTCAGCTTTTTGTGTCTCAGATTCACATCTAGAGGTCCTCTAAACTTCATCTTATAATTATGTTCATGATAAAGAAACCACAGAAATTATATAAATGCCATGAAACGAACAAAACATAAATTCTTTTCAAATTTTCTTCCTGCTTCACTGAAATAAAACTGATTATTACAACATGTTATCCATCTAACTAAGTCATAATTATAAAAAGGATTACAACTCGTCATATGCACTTTAAGGCGAGACACTGCAGGTGAATAGGGATTTTTTTTAATTTGGAGATATCACATTGAAACTTGATGTACATTACTGACATAAATATGAAGTAAAAAGTATTGCAAGTTTTTGGTAATTTTATGTTTTCATATAAAAATAAAGCCTTTTATACCTAAAATGCCCAAATGTCCTAGATTTTTTTGCAACAATATGAATAATGGATGGAGCCTGGTTTAAATGTATGGTTTATTTGTTGACATATTACTTTTTGTAATGTTACTTTTTCAGAGGGGATTTTGGATCTTGTTTAGGTTTAAAATAAGATGTTTTAGTGGAAAAATCTGTAAAAAATTGAAATTTCGCTTTGTTTTTTGAAATTCAAAACTCAATGAATCAGGGCAGGAATTAGATATTAAAAATCCCTCTGAAAAAAACTTACAAATATTGTTAAGTCTATGACTGGAAAGATTGGAGTCTGTGGGAGCTACTGATGTGGAGATACTGTCGCCACAATGTAAGAAAAATGCATTTTTAGAAAATGGCTCTTGATATTACAGTTTTCCATATAAACCTATGGAGAAACTTGTGCAAGATTAAGGTATTTGTTTGTTTCCAGGTGAAAGTTTATATGTTACGAGAACAAACTGGCCCCAAACTGGAAATAAAGAGTTTTGCCTGCAGTGTTCCCCTTAAAAACAGCGAAGAAAACACAGAAAGGTTAGAATGTTTTGTCGTCAATTAAAAACATGCATTTTAGTTTTTTGGTTTGGTATCTGTTATTTACTGCTTAAACAACGTAATTTACTTGATCAAATAAAAATGTAGATTAAAACGTCAAGGGAGTTATTGTGTTGTTATTGCAACACCTGAGCACTAGAGGGCAGTGCTTACGTGAATGAGGAAAGAGAAGAAGAAGCATAAACAAACATGGCCGCCGTGTGGATTTAGCGCCGAACAAACAGATTCTTCAGATCCTCAAGCTTCTCCTTAAAGCGGACAAAGGCACTGAAACATGGCTAAGATGAAGCTGAAGGCGAAGCACAAGCTGTGGGAACCTGCGGAGGTGGAGCAAAGTACTGCGCATTTGATGATTATTATTGTTGTGGCTGCACAATTATCGGCGGAATCCAACACATACTTGAAACATACATATTTGATCAAAATATCACTTTTTCACAATCAACCTCTGAGTCGTTTATTAGAGGCGCAGTCATACGTTGAGTCAGTTTTCTAAAAAGGAGTTCTGTTTTTAAAAGATTCGGCCATGCTAACTATTAGCCTAGCTAAGACCTCGTCCGAGCGCGGTGTTAACCTCTTAACTCCCGCATTAACCGAGTGCCTTTCTCCAGTTTGGCTTTAGCCAAATCTAAAAGCGTCAAAACACCCCCGAAAACGAGTATGGAAATGCAACAAAAGAGCGTCAAAAACGTGCCGGAAAAGCAACAATAACAACAATTAAAAAAAGAGAAAATGTGACAAAATGACACAAAAAATACAACACAAGGAAAGTTTTAGATGAGTTTTGTAGGTCTTAGCTTTCAAATGAGGCGATACACTGGCCTATAGGCTGAACATTTTTAGATTTGGGTAAAGTTGAACTGGAGAAAATAAAGGCGGGGGGTAAGAGGTTAAGGAATACTTTGTGACTAGTTTCCCTTATTGTTGAATGTTTAAATATTAAGTTGTGTATTGTGAAGAGAATTACATTTGCTTTACGTTATGTTCTACCTTTGTTGAAAAGTATTTATGTTGTAAATTGCTTTGTGTTTCTGCTCTACATGGACATTATGTTGTTGTTTATGAATGAGATGTAGCATCGAGGGGCCACAGTTGAGAGCATTAAATACAGAAATCAGGTCTTAACTTTTCTATGATCATTTTAGGTGTCCAGATTTTTGAAGACAACAGTTCAGTCCTTCACTTCAGCAAAGAAGAACCAGAGGAAGTGGAAATCAAAGCTGAGCCGCAAGAGTTCCCACTGATACGTGTGTGTGTGAAGAGTGAAGAGGAGCCAGAGTCTTCTCTCCTTCAAGAAACAGTGAAAGAGGAGACCAGAGAGGACGCTGATGGAGCAGGTTCAGACAAACATCCAGAGAGTGAAGAACATGGGGAGAATTCTTCCGGCACTCGCGTCTTCGAAGCCTGGACTCGTCTCACTGAAACTCCACAAACTCGCTCTGAAGTTAACGAACCACTGCTGGCACCAGCTCAGAGGAAACATGCCGCTGCAGAGAGGATCAACGCAGGAACCTCAGCCAGGAACTGCACATGCTCTCACTGTGGAGAGAGATTACAACAATCACCAAATTACAAGCTCACGAACGGATCCATACGGGGGAGAAACCGTTCAAATGTTCAGTCTGTGAAAACGTTTTCCACTAAAACATCGTCTAAATGACCATATGAAAACTCACACAGGAGAGAAACCGTTCAAATGTTCAATTTGTGGAATGTGTTTCACCTGGATGAGCCGTTTAAAGACCCACATGAAGTCGCACACAGGAGCGAGATCATTCAGATGTCCTGTTTGTTCAGACTTTTTTTAAGAAATTGTCTTTTACAGCAACACATGAAAATTCACTTAGGAGAGAAACTATTCTGATGTTCAGTTTGTGCCATGGATGTGATTTTCCAAGACATTGCTTTAGAGCAGAAGTGCAGACAAATGTTTGGGATCTTCTGGCTTCTTGCTAAATTGGCACATATTGCCAGAGATGGTAATTATTAACCTCAAAACTAAACGTTTATTGTGGGTAAGGGCGGGTTCCATACTTACAAAAGGGTGTGGGCACGGGTTAAAACTTAAATATGTGATAGAAAACCTTTGGAGACCTCTGCTTTAGAGGGTCTGCTGTGTAACACAAAGCCATGGCTGCATCTCAGGAGAAGAAGAAAGATGGCTCCTTCTCCTTTCACCTTTTCCTTAAGGCCTACGTCATGAGGTCGACCTTGAGGAACCTTTTGCAGTTTGGAACAGGAGCTTCAGCTGCTCTTTCTGCTCGTCAGGACAATCTGAAGCTTCACCAGCGGAGGAACAACCAGGAAGTTACACCGTACAATATACGCTCCATATCCTCCTGCAACAAATTTAATGACAATTACCAACCGGGCAAATATAATCTGAGCAACTGCACAAATGTCAGAATGTGTTGAATAAAGAACTCTTTATTAACAGCACTGTTGATTAATACAATGACTGACAGTTTCAAACATGAACCACTGCGATATGAAACTAGTACAACGACTTCTACCGAGAATTACTACAGCTCTGTCATAGAATAACATGCTCTGGTCTAATATTCCACCAAATCCTGTCCTTTAGTTCACCACAGACAGTAAGCATCTGCTCTCTCACAGCGGAGGTTAGTGAGTAAAGTTGCTTAAAATTCATAGATTTCCTTTATAAAACTTCCAGATGCTGCTGTGGCTCTAACGCTGCATGACCTGCTTTATACTTTCATATATTTAGGACATAGCTCATATTGAATGAAATGTCACTGTCAATCATTTCACACTAGTGCGGAAGCATCACAGCTCCTTTCCTAACTGCACCTACACATTAGATCTTTGTAATGGCTGATGATGACGCACGTCCGGGTCAACGATGAGGAGAACGTGGTTCCTAATAAGCTTATTTACACTTTAGATGCAGCCCATGTGAAACAAATTTGATAATGTTCACAAAAGAAAAATGACAACACATATACTCCATTGGGCTTCTAGAGAGAATATCCTCGCTGCTGATGTCAGATATGAGAAGGGTCATGTTTACGGTAGAAATTCTGTTTTTAATCTCATAACTGAACTAAAAAGTACAAGCAGTTGTTGTTGCCGTGGATTAAAGAAAGTGTCTGTCTGCATTTGGTTTGGACATTTATTTTCTACTGCGTAACCACTGTATTTTTCTACGCTTCAAATCCTGATGATATTGGACAAACACATGTGGATTAATCCTTTAACCCCCGCCTCAACCGAGCGCATGCATTTTCTCAAGGTCAACCTCACCCAATCTAAAAGCTTCTTGACTGGAGTCACAGCCTATAGGCCTAACGCCTCATTTGAAAGCTACAAAATGGATCTAAACAGATCATTTTCCTTGTGCCTTTGCCGAGTTGCTGTTGCGTTTTGTTGCCTGTTTGTTGCGTTTTTGTCACTTTTTCTATCACTTTTTTGTTGGTCTTTTGTAACTTTTAATGACTTTTTGTACATTTTCGTCGCACTTTTGGCTCGTTTTTGTTGCTGTTTTTGCTTGTTTTTTTTTTTTCCCAAGAAGCTTTTAGATCTGGGTGAAGCCAAACAGGAGAAATTATGGTCGGTTCAGGTGGGGTTACGAGGTTAAAGACTCGAGTGATATATTGTTGGAGCACTAGAGGGCAGTGTGAGCGTGTATGAGCAGAGAGAAGAACAACAAAAGCATAAACAAACATGGCTGCCGTGTGGCGTTAGCTCCGAACAAAACCGACCCTCGGAGCCTCAAAGCTTCGCCTTAAAGCGGACAGAGCCTCTGAAACATGACCCAGGTGAAGCTGGAGGAGGAGCTGTGGGAGCCCGCGGAGGTGAAGCAAGGTACTGTACATTTGAAAATAGTTATTTTAGTTGCACATTTGTCGACAAATCCATTGTTATCTAGGCATGTACTCGTCTGACAAATAAGTATATTCCACTCACATCTCTACCCTCTGAGTCTGTTATCAGAGGTACACTCATAACTTTGATTCGGTATTCTAAAAAGGTCCTTTGTTTTTAAAATGTTCACGCTAACAAACATGCTAACTAGCCTAGCAAGATGTAGCTCTGCCTCTCGTCCGTGGCTGTATACTGGACTAACTCATTTTACGTCCAATTCGCAACCAATGAATGTAAGATACATTTGTGAACGTTAAATAATTGACTCTAATACTACTGAAGACCAAGTAAAGCAGAACTAAGTAACTCATGCCCCTAGAGGCCATAAGCGCCACTGCAGGTGTCGTAGCACGTTGTGTTTTTTACTCATTAATTGTCCGTGAGAGTAAATACTACGCTGAGAGAAAACACAAAGGGACAGAGGATATTGTTCATCCAATTACACAATGGAGATCATTTTTTTCACTCAAACTTGGCTGTAAATACTGTTTAAGTGGCGCTAGTCTGCAGTTAGCCCGTTAGCTTCTTCTTCGTGATTCCATTAGTGTGTATTGTGCCTCGGGGTCGGGGTCAGGAGAGTTGCAATTGTGGTTTTCGGATCAGAGACACCAGGGGGAGATGAAAGACCCCCCAATCATGCCATTAACACTTGTATTACCCCAGAGGGACTACGGAAAGGATTTATTGAGGTAAACAAGTTACTTAGTAAGGCTTTAGTCCCTGGAAGCACTGCTCTGTGTGTGCCCATGTGTTTTTCCGCCAACAATCGGTCAAAAAAACCAACACGTCGCCATTGTGGAGGGAGACTATATTGACCTATCAACACACACAATTGATATATCGTGGTATCATTTGTGTGTGTTGATAATATCGGCACCCTCCACAATGGCGACTTGTTGGTTTTTTGGTCTATTGTGCAGCCAAAATATAAACTCTTGGTTCTGTGAGAAATATCTATTTGTTTGTAATAGCCCACTTTAAAAAAAAAATGCTTGATCGATACGAGGAAATTGATAGAAAATGTCGTTTTGTTTGTTCGTTGTTGTATTCTTTACTTAAATCTTTATTGAAGGGACAGTGTGATATTAAGCTCATAGAGAAAGAGATGTGCTGAACCAGACTATAACTAGTTTTCATTCACCTTAATTGTTTCACCTTATTCAATCTTTTCTATAATCGTTTTAGGTGTCCAGATTTTGAAGACAACAGTTCAGTCCTTCACTTCAAGAAAGAAGAACCAGAGGAAGTGAAAATCAAAGCAGAGCCACAAGAGTTCCCACTGATAACTGTGTGTGTGAAGGGTGAAGAGGAGGAGCCAGAGTCTTCTCTCCTTCATCAAACAGTGAAAGAGGAGACCAGAGAGGACACTGATGGAGCAGGTTCAGACAAACATCCAGAGAGTGAAGAACATGGAGAGAGTTCTTCTGACACTGACGACTCTGCAGACTGGACTCCTTCAGCTGAAAGGCCCACTCCACAAACTCACTCTGAGCGGGAAAAGGTGGAACGTGCTGAGGAATGTTGCAGCACGGATTCCGAGTGGAGCTGGGAATTCAACCTTCCCCCAAAGACCGCTGCCAGGGGTAAAAGAAAGATGGAAAATTATCCAAACTGGACTCCTGCAGCTGGTGGGTGTGACGCTAAAGCTGAGTGCCGCACATGTGAAAAGGGATTTGGAAGCATCACTGAATTAAGAGCTCATGTACGGACTCATACAGGAAAGAAAGAATTCAAATGTTCAGCTTGCGAAAAAGGTTTTACACAAAAACGTGATCTGAAACGACACATGAGAAGTCACACAGGGGAGAAACCATACAAATGTTCTGTCTGTGATATACGTTTTACACAAAAGCCAAATCGAGACCGACACATGAGAACTCACACAGGGGAGAAACCATTCAAATGCTCAGTCTGTAAAAGAGGTTTTACACAAAAGTCAAATTTAGACCTACACATGAGAACTCACACAGGGGAGAAACCATTTAAATGTTCATTCTGTGAAAAGGTTTTACACTTAACAATGATCTAAAAAAACACATGACGACTCACACAGGTGAGAAACCGTATAAGTGTTCAGACTGTGAAAAATGTTTTGGACTAAGACGTGATCTAAACATACACATGAGAACTCATACAGGAGAGAAACCATTAAAAAAACAATTGTGTACAATCTGTGAAAAAGATTTTGAACTAAAAAATGATCTAAGACGACACATGAGGACTCATACAGGAGAGAAACCGTTCAAATGTTCAGTCTGTGCAAAACATTTAGAGTAATGAATGGTCTAAAAGTACACATGAGAATCCACACAGGGGAGAAACCGTTCAAATGCTCTGTTTGTTCAAAGGGTTTTACTGTAAAAGGGAACTTAAACCTTCACATGAGGACTCACACAGGAGAGAAACCATTCAAATGTTCACTCTGTGAAAAAACATTTAAACAGAAGCATGATATGAAAGTGCACACGAGGTCTCACACTGGGGAGAAACCGTTCAAATGTCCAGTTTGTGCGAAGCGTTTTGCCTGGACTAGCAGTTTACACAAACATGTGAAGTCGTGCACTAACCTGCAGGAGCAAGATTGATATTACAGTGCCAATAACATTTGCACTGACATCATTCCAGGGCCGCACCGGCTTGAATCGCTCAGGTCGAGGTCGCACGTTTGGGGATCCAAAACACCGCAAATCCAACGTTTAGTTTTGGAAAAAATGTATGTGTGTTATGTGCTGCGGCATACCTTGTGTACCTTGTTAATTAGTGTTTTTTGCCAGAACAATGAAGGAGGTTCAAGATGGAGTATAGTGTGTTTGTAAACTCACAAGGAGGAGGATAAAGGCTCACAAAAGCAAAGCTACTAAATAGGATTGTGCCGTGATGGATGACGAACATCACGATGGAGAGCCACCATCGTGATGCCACGCCCCTCCTGTCTGATCTTCTGTGGGCCTTGTAAACCTACAAACTTTGCAAGGTTTGGTTTCGCTTTGCTTTTCATACGGAAACTAAACAGTTTTAAAATGCCGCGATGGATCTCACATCGGAGCTGAGAGCGCATGGGTTTGGATGTTCTCACGAAGGACGGAGAGAGAGGAGAGAAAGAGGTGCAGGAGGTACGAGGCGACGAGCACACGGACCGGGCGGCACGTGGAGCAGCTTCAATAACGTAGGCTCCGACGCAAACCTCTAAATATTGTCCCGTTCACCCACTGTTTCTTAAACATTATGTTAAAACTGAGCAAATGCAAATAAGCTCTGATTTACATTTGTATTAGTGTGATAAGAGCCTTGGTATTGAGGAGCAGATGACGCTCTGAATAAGTCGTTCTCCTCTGAGACTTTACGCACAAGTTTTAACGCATTTCTGTTGCAAAATTCGTGTTTCATGACTCTGTTCAGATCTTGTTTACTTTAGATACATTTATCCTGCAATCTCACATTTTTCCTAACATAAATAAAATGCAGCCTATATACAGTCTATGTAAATGTCTTTAAAAAATGCTTATAATGAGAGACGGGCGATATCGTCCATCACGATGGTTCACTGTAAACATCGTCAACTGTCAATTAAGAGGACATCGCCCAACCTTAATACTAAATGCATGAGGTTCCTGGTTAGGGCTGGATATCTGATATGAAAAGGGTCATTTATACGGCGGAAATTCTGCCAGTTTTAAATCTCACATTGAACTAAAAAGTACAGTTGTAAGTTCTGGATGTTTTTCTGTTTGCCTTGGTTTCATTTTGTACAGCATAACCACTTTGTATTATAATTATATATATATATATATTTTTAAAGAATAATTGGCACTAGAACAACATATCTTTCTTTCCCAATCCCATTCAAAATGAACGAAATTCAGTTAAACATTTTAAACTTTTAAACTTAAACATTATGCTAAATCTCTACAACTAATGGAACAAAAACATGCAAATATTCTTGAAAGTTTCCTCATAAATGTTGGTTTACTTGAATGAGTTTTATGATGCTTTTCATGTTGCCCCAAACGTATTATTTTTTTTGCTACTGACTTTGACAATGTAGGCATTACGTACCTTGTTTGTTTTGTATTTGTACATTGCAATAAATAGATAAATACAAATCTTCCACTTTACAACTGGAAAGGATCATCTTTACCAGCGCACATGAGGGCAGCATTTAGAGTGAGTAGCAAACCCTGAGCACTGGGGGAAGTGTGAGCGTGTATGAGCCATAGACATATTATGAGCAGAGAGAAGAAGACCAAAAAGAAAACCTGGCTGACGTGGGCGTTAGCTCCGAACAAAACTGACACTCGGGAGAAACATGTCCCAGGTGGAGGAGCAGGAGCTGTGGGAGCCCGCGGTGGTGAAGCAAGGTACTCTCCGTTTTAAAATAAAGATTCTTGCTGCATAATTGTACTCATTTGAGGGTGAAAAAAAGAATATTACTCACAGCTAGCCTCTGAGTGTTATCAGCGGCTAGATGTGAGTGAGAAAATACTGATTCATAAGTTTGCATCAGTATTATAAAAAGGTTTTCTGTTTTTCTAAATATTCGAACATGCTAACGGTTAGCCTAGCAAGACGTAGCGCCGCCTCTCGTCCGTGATCATAAGTTATAAGATCATTTCAGAGTCAGCTTTGGGGATGGGCTGTCGAAGGCCTCTACAGACTGTTTATCCAAGAGCCGAGCGGTTTATTCACACAGAGCTCAGGGGGAACCGGCAGAAAGTTAATTAGTGCACTGTCCCGACCAAATAAACCAATAAATAAATATATTGTCTGGTTTGCTGATATGTATGGAGGACCAGGGCTAAAATAAATAAATAAATCATATATAAATATTTATTAATGTATTTATTATTATTATTTTTTAGCCCTGGTCCTCCATAGATATCAGCAAAACCAGACAATATATTTATTTATTGGTTTATTTTAATTTGTATTGGTTTATTTATTTATTGGTTTATTTGGTCGGGACAGTGCACTAATGAACATACAGGGGCTCATGCATGTAAACAAGCCACACCGGATTGTAGCCTTGGGCTAATTTGCATCCGTCGTCCCCCATGCGCACTCTCAAACACACTCACATTCATCCTGGCCTATTGTGCATGTTTTTAGTGGTAGGGGAAACTGCAGTACTCAGAGGAAACCTACGCAGACACTGGGAGAACATGCAAACTCCACACAGGAAGGCCCAGTCCAGGTGGGAATCGAACCTGGGACCTTCTAGCTGAACTTCGCCTGAACTTTACATGGTCTTATTTACTGTTCTATTTATTGCCTTACAGGGGGGGTATTATGTAAAATGACTTTTTCAAGCTTTATATCATGTTATTATGTCATTCCCTCATTAAACACATGCCTGGAGTGTTGCCTTGGCTCATTCACATATTTTTGAGTAATCAGTAAAAACTTAGACGGCAGCCATTTTAGGTGTAGCTATGCCTCAGTCCTCCTAGGAACGCCCCCACCTCCTGGAGACGCCTCTGGACCTTTTGTCACCAGCCAAGCCACCAACCACTGCTCCTCAGCTCAGCAGAGCCCCTCCCCGCACAGTAGTGTTGTTTAGATGCCACAGCAGTGTGCTGAAGGGGGCGTGTCGGAAAGCTTCTTAAGAGACAGAGGCCTATTTCAAGACGTTCAGTACAGCCATTTTGAGAGAGCAATTTTATTCAAGGCAGTTATTTTAATTTAATGCATATACAGACCAACAGAAGGTTACGTCATCATTGTAGTATGCTATAGACTGGTGCTATGTGATTGAAAAAAGCATAATACCCCCGCTGTAATGTTTAGTGCAGCCCTGTGAGACAACCTGTTGTGATATTGGGCTTTTACCTTATGAACCTTCATGGCCCCTTCGCTCCACCGGCAGGGGTCTCCTAGTTATTCCTAAAGTCAACAGAAAGACTCACGGCGAGGCGTCTTTCCAATATTACGGCCCTCGCCTCTGGAACGACCTGCCGGAGAGCTCAGGACCACAGAGAACGTTCATGTCTTTAAGAGCAGGCTCAAGACCCACCTTTTTAGCTTAGCTTTTCTGCACGTACACATGTATCTGAAAATGAACACTGTGGTTCCTAAGTTCTAACTGTTTCACCTGATGCAATACAATCTTTTCTATGATCATTTTAGGTGTCCAGATTTTCCAAGACAACATTTCAGTCCTTTACTTCAGCGAAGAAGAACCAGAAGAAGTGGACATCAAAGCAGAGCCACTAGACTTCCCACTACCTGTGTATGTGAAGAGTGAAGAGGAGGAGCCAGAGTCTTCTCTCCTTTATCAACAGTGAAAGAGGAGACCAGAGAGGACGCTGATGGAGCAGGTTCAGACAAACATCCAGAGAGTGAAGAACATGGAGAGAGTTCTTCTGACACTGACGACTCTGCAGACTGGACTCCTTCAGCTGAAAGGCCCACTCCACAAACTCAGAAACGAACTCACACAGGAGAAAAAACATTCAAATGCTCAGTCTGTGAAAAGGTTTTACAACAAAATATGTTTTGAAAGTCCACATGAAGACTCACACAAGGGAGAAACTATACAAATGTTCAGTCTGTGAAAAAGGTTTTACACAAAAACAACATCTCAAAGTCCACATGAAACTCATACAGGAGAGAAACCATTCAAATGCTCAGCCTGTGAAAAATGTTTTAAACATAAACAAAATCTATACCGACATATGAAAAATCATACAGAGAAGACACCATTCAAATGTTCATTTTGTGAAAAAGGTTTTACACAAAAACATTGCCTTAAAATACACATTCAGTGTCACACAGGAGAGAAACCATTTAAATGTTCAGTCTGTGAAAAAGGTTTTAAACAAATAATGATCTAATAAAACACACAAGAACTCACACAGGAGAAAAGCCATACCAATGTTCAGTCTGTGGCAAATGTTTTACACAAAAACAAATTCTAAACAGACATGTGAGGATCATACAGGGAGAAACCTTTCAAATGTTCAGTCTGTGAAAAAGATTATACAAAAAGCAAAGTCTAGACATACACATGAGAACTCATACAGGAGAGAAACCATTCAAATGTTCAGTCTGTGAAAAATGTTTTGTACAAAAACAAATTCTAGACAAACACATGAAAACGCATACAGGAGAGAAACCTTTCAAATGTTTAATCTGTGAAAAAGGTTTTATACAAAAGCCAAATCTAGACCTACACATGAGAAATCATACAGCAGAGAAATCATTCAAATGTTCAGTCTGTGCCAACAATTTTACAGATATGTGTAGTCTAAAAGTACACATGAGGACTCACACAGGGGAGAAACCATACAAATGTCCACTCTGTGCAAAGCTTTTTACCTGGGATACTAGTTTATACAAACACAAGCGGTCGTGCACAGGAGAGAGATAATCCAGATTTCCCGTTTGTGCAAACATTTTTCAAACAGTTGTCTTCTACAGCAACACATAAATATTTACTTAGGCCATAAACTGCTCTGATGATCAGTTCGTGAAGTGGATCTAATTTTAAAACATATTGCCAGAGAGGGTCTGCTGCGCAGATTAAACAAATTTGATTATGTCCACGCGCTTATACAGTGGACATTCTGCCTGTTTTTAAACCTCACAACTGAACCAGAAACATGCAGGCAGTTGAATGTTCTGGATGTTTTGTCGTTAACCGTGGTTTAACAAAAGTGTCTTTCTGTATTTGGTGTAGACATTAATTTTGCTCTGCATAACCACTTTATTTTTATATGCTTGCACTTCTAATCATATCTGTAACTGCTCCCAAAGTTTTTTGTTTGTACAGATAAAGCCACGCTCCAACTAATGTTTAGTCACTTTATTTGTCACAGGACCTTCGCTTTAAGTTCTACTTATAATATGGTACATTTATTTATGAGGTTTTATGTATTTTTGGTTAAGATTGGAGGAAAGTATTGGTGTCGCTCTGTGGGTGTGTCTTGAGGGTGGAGCCAGGTGCGCCTTTAATGGAAGGGCTTAAGGCCTAATAGCTTTTGACTGAGTTCTTTGCCTTGTGTAACTGTGGAATTGGGGATTCTGTAAGGAAATTATCTCCAACACCCTCAAGTAAAAAAAAACATATCTGTAAGTTTCTGGACATTCTTTTCATTACTCTCCCTGTTGAAGCACTTGTTAAGCACAAGCTAAAGCTAAAGCCCAGGGAGCTAAAGTGGCAGAATACAATCCCATTGCTACACCATCTGTTTCTACACAACTGAACATGTGACTTTGCTCTCTGTTATTTCAAACCACATGAGGTCAGTAGTGCAACACATGCTATTTATTATGTCTATGGTTATGCTATAACATTACTATTCAGTGGATATCGAATTCAATTATAATACTATAAATACATTTCCACAGCGACAAGCAATTCCTGAGCAGTGAGCACTAGAGGGCAGTGTGAGCGTGTATGAGCAGAGAGAAGAAGACCAAAAGCATAAACAAACATGGCTGACGTGTGGCATTAGCATTAGCTTCGAAGAGAACCGGCCCTCAAAGCTTCGCCTTAAAGCGGACAGAGCCTCTGAACATGGCCCAGGTGAAGCTGGAGGAGGAGCAGGAGCTGTGGGAGCCCGCGGAGGTGAAACAAGGTACTGAGCATTTGAATTTGAAGTAATATATATATATTAGCTGAACCATTTTGACAAATCCAAATATCTAGGCATGCGTGTGCTCATTTGAAAATTATAATAATAATATAATAATAATCCACTACCCTCTGAGTCTGTTGTTAGAGGCATCGTAGGTTTGAGTCAGTATTCTGAAAAGTTCTTCTGTTTTAGCCTAGCTAGGCGTAGTGCCTCTTGTGGCCGTAAGTTATGAGAACATTTCTACAAGACAGAAGAAGAAAAAAAGTCAAAGGCCACTGTGTTCGACACGCATCCGCATTTTGGGTGATGCTTTTTTGTTTTCATCACTTCCTTCATCGATCGTGCAGTCACTGAATAACTTTATGTGTGGAGAGATGATCGAGGAAAGACACAGCCCCACCGTCCCCCCTCGCTCTGACAGAGTCTCCCATCTCCATCGTTGACTCCTTCTGTTTCCTGGGCACCACCATCACCCGGTCCATCAGACTCATGAACATAATAACCTGTTCCAGTCATTTGCTCCATGTGGTCTGTCCACACTTAGATCAGCTGCTGTTACTTAATACACCTGCACATCTGAGAATACAATCCCACTGTTGTTCTATGTCAATTATTGTCATCTTTATCATATTTGACCTTCATTTTTCAATTATTTTAATCTTTATGCACGCCCCTAAAGCCTGATAGTTTTAAAGTTTTATAGCTTATTTTATCTAAATTCTGTGTTATATGTTTATGTTGCACAATTGTACCGAGAAAAAGTCCTAGTTTGTGAACCTGTTCCAAACGATGGCAATAAATACTATTCTGATTCTGATTGTGTTTGGTACTGGCATTGTATGTTTGTGGATTCGCCGCGCATGTGCATGCATATACGTACCGAGGTGAGATCGATTTTCTAATGTCTTTTTCGGATTGATTATTTATTATTGTTTATTTGTAGAATATTGAATACGTTTCTAGCTTTGCTCTTTCTTTTTTTGCAAACGTCTCTTGTTGCTTTGTAAACTCATGCTTGTATTTGATGTTATACATGGAAGAGGAGGAAAGAAAGTTGGTCCTAAGTTCTAACTGTTTCACCTGATTCAATACAATCTTTTCTCTGATTATTTTAGGTGTCCAGATTATCCAAGACAACGGTTCAGTCCTTCGCTTCAGAAAGAAGAACCAGAGGAAGTGGAAATCAAAGCAGAGCCGCAGGAGTTCTCACTGATAACTGTGTGTGTGAAGAGTGAAGAGGAGGAGCCAGAGTCTTCTCTCGTTCATCAAACAGTGAAAGAGGAGACCAGAGAGGACGCTGATGGAGCAGGTTCAGACAAACATCCAGAGAGTGAAGAACATGGAGAGAGTTCTTCTGACACTGAAAACTCTGCAGCCTGGACTCCTTCAGCTGAAAGGCCCACTCCACAAACTCACACTGAGGTCAACAAACAGCTGCAAGGACCAGCTCACAGGACTCATGTTAGTGCAGATGGGAGCGACGTTGGAGCCAAGCACCACACATGTTCCCACTGTGGAAAGGGATTTGGATCCATCTCCAAATTAAGAACTCACGAACGGACTCACACAGGAGAGAAACCTTACAGATGTTCGGTCTGTGAAAAGATTTTACACAAAAGCAAAATCGAAACCGACATATGAAAAGTCATACAGGAGAGAAACCATTCAAATGTCCAGTCTGTGATAAAGGTTTTACACAAAAGCAAAATCTAGACGTACACATGAGAACTCACACAGGAGAGAAACCATTCAAATGTTCAGTCTGTGAAAAATGTTTTATACAAAAACAATTCTAGACAGACATATGAATACTCATGCTGGAGCGAAATCATTCAATTGTTCAGTCTGTGCCAACAAGTTTACAGATACAGTATGTGTAGTTTAAAAGTACACATAGGGACTCTGGGAAAAGACAGTTCAAATGTCCAGTTTGTGCAAAGCTTTTTACTTGGAATTGCGGTTTATACAAACATAAGAATACGTGCAAGGTTAGAAATGATTCAGATGCCCCATTTTGACACACGTTTTTTCCAAATTTTAAAACATAGTGCTTGAGAGGGTCTGCTGCATAAAACAAAGCCATGTTAGATGCAGTTGATGTTAACAGAAGCAAAGTTACTACGTGTTTACATTGAAAATTTAACCCGTTTTTTAACTTACAACTGTACTTTTGAGATCAGTTATTAAGTTCTGGTCTGGGTGTTTTGTTGTTTTCCTTGCATTTGGTTTGGACATTCATTTTGTACTGCATAACCACAGTAGTTTTTTATGCTTAAAATATAATATATATATATATTTTTAAATTATTTACAAAATATAATTTACAACATCTCTCATAGGGAGACATAAGTGAAGAACATATAACAGTAAAATAAAACAAAACAAAAGTTGCAAATAAATAAATAAAATAAATTAAGCAAAGGCATTTCAGTCCATCAGGCAAGTCAAAGCAATTCACATACATATTTCCTCAGTCTTCATACTCTTGTAACAAAGTTACATGGAAGCTTCACAAATTATAATGACAAATATTCAGAGACATCTTCACATAGAGAGTAAATGAAACTACTCGAGTCTTTCAGAAGTTTCAAAGAAGCAAATATTCCCTCAGTTCAATTTTAAACACTATTAGGGACGGATTTTTATTTTGCCATTTACTTTTATGAATATGGTATTTGCCCATAATTATTATGATATTGTAAATTCTGAAAAGTTCTTTCGGAAGGTCGTCATTACCAAAAAGAATTTGCTGTAAGTTTAGTTGTTTAGTTTTCTTGATTTTTGTTTTCAGCCAATTCACAACGTCCTGCCAGAAACCTTTATCACTGAACAAGAGAAAAACTAATGTTCAGTAGTTTCCTCTTCCTGGGAACAAAACACACATGGCTCCACTTCAAGCCAAATCTCTTTTTAAGCATTTCTGCTGTTGGATAATAACCATTTATAATTTTGAATTGCATTTCTTTGATTTTAGGAGGTATTGGCCATTTCATGAATTTGATATACTGTATTTATTAGTTATTTTATCATCAATAGTGCCTTACTTTTACATTTTGATCAAAATCGTGAAATAATTTACGTTTCAATATTTACAAATATAATTATTGTTGCATTTTTTGATATTTAAGGGAATAAATATAATGATATTGATATATAAATTGTCAAGTGAGTTATTGTGTTATAGCAACCCTGAGCACTAGAGGGCAGTGTGACCGTGTAAGAGAAGACCAAAAGCATAAACAAACATGGCTGCCATGTGGCGTTAGCTCTGAACAGAACCGACCCTCAGAGCCTCAAAGCTTCTCTTTACAGAGGGAAGAGCCACTGAAACATGGTCCAGGTGAGGCTGGAGAAGGAGCAAGGTACTGTACATTTGGAAATAATATTTATGGCTGCACAATTGTCGACAAATCCAAATATAGGCATATTTGAACATGCTACGGTTAGCCTAGCTAGATGTAGCTCCGCCTCTCGTCCGAGACCATAAATTATATAAACACTGAAACAAACTCTATTGTATTCATCACCCATCAGCATTTAGGTGATACAAGTTTTCACAATTGTTTATTATAATTGTTATGACACACGTTAAGGCTATGAAGTTCGATGTATTGTCAGTGCACGTGCGTAGTTGTGTTTGTTGTCGACAATCGTTCTTCCGCCAATGATCTCACAGTCACTGTATAACTATGTTGTGTGAGAAATATCTCCTAATTTTTTGTAATAATCGACATGTAAAAATAGAGTTCTGGAAAATCCACTGTTACCATGGAGATCCGCCATGTTTGTGGCTGTTAGCATCCATTTTCCATAGACTAACATGTGTAACAGTGGAAAAAGTGGAGGAAAAAAAGCGGTAGAATAACTTTGTTAGCAGCTGAGTCACTGCTGGTAAATACATCTAACACACTGTGGTGTCAAAGTGTTTTAATGTCAACAATAATTCCAGAATTTTAACTTTAACTCCATTAGCTTATTATTGCTGCTAATCCCATGATGCTAAGTGATATGACACCACAGTCTTGAATTCTATAGTAGGCGGATACAAGGGTATTGCTAGACTTTTTTATTCTAATGTCTGGAAATATAATATGTTTGGTGACGAGTTCCATTTATTCTTATATTGATGTTTTGTGTTGAGAGAATATTTGCTTAAATTCTATGAACGACACTCATCCAAATTGTTTTGTCTGTTTTGCTGGGTTAACTCGTTTTTGTGCTCCATACTATGAGTTTATGTATCTGATCAGGAACAACAAACAAAAGACATAGTCTAAAAAGAAGACATGACATATTCCAGGTTATAGCAAAATAAAAAGTTTATTTTTATCTGCAGTCCCTGGACAGGTTGATGTTATACTTACATGGACATGGTCGTTTTTTTTTGTTTTTTTTGCAAACATAGAGGAGGAAAGAACGTGACTCATACAGTCTTTTCTATGATCATTTTAGGTGTCCATATTTTTGAAGACAACAGTTCAGTCCTTCACTTCATTAAAGAAAAACCAGAGGAAGTGGACATCAAAGCAGAGCCACTAGACTTCCCACTACCTGTGTCTGTGAAGAGTGAAGAGGAGGTGTCTTTTCTTCTGCATCAAACAGTGAAAGAGGAGACCAGAGAGGACGCTGATGGAGCAGGTTTCAGACAAACATCCAGAGAGTGAAGATCATGGAGAGAGTTCTTCTGACACTGACGACTCTGCAGACTGGACTCCTTCAGCTGAAAGGCCCACTCCACAAACTCACGCTGAGGTCAACAAACAATTGCAAGGACCAGCTCACCGGAGTCATGCAAGTGCAAATGGAAGCAACGCTGGTGTCAAGCACCACACATGTTCCCACTGTGGAAAGGGATTTGTATCCATCTCCAAATTAACAGCTCACAAACGGACTCACACAGGAGAGAAACCATTCAAATGCTCAGTCTGTGAAAAACGTTTTGCACATAAATATGATCTTAAAGTACACATGAAGACTCACACTGGAGAGAAACCACACAAATGTTCAGTCTGTGAAAAACGTTTTCTGAAAAAAACATCTAAACCTACACATGAAGACTCACACAGGGGAGAAACCACACAAATGTTCAGTCTGTGAAAAAGATTTTATACAAGAACATAATCTAAAAGTACACATGAAGAGTCACACTGGAGAGAAACCTTACAGATGTGCAGTCTGTGAAAAAGGTTTTGCACAAAAACGTGTTCTTAAAGTACACATGAAGACTCACACAGGAGAGAAACCCTTCAAATGCTCAGTCTGTGAAAAAGGTTTTACACAAAAACATAATCTAAAAGTACACATGAGGGTCACTCTGGGGAAAAACCATTTATATGTTTAGTCTGTGAAAATGTTTTGTAGAGAAATCCATCTAAACCTACACATGAGAACTCACACAGGGAGAAACCACACAATGTTCAGTCTGTGAAAAAGTTTTGCACAAAAACGTTTTCTTCAAGTAGTACACATGAAGACTCACACAGGGGAGAAACCAGGGTGCGATTTGCTGGGGGGATTTTGCCCCCTCCTGGTTCTTGAGGTGGGATTCGAACCCCCAACCTTCCGATCACGGGACGGCCCGCTCTACCAACTGCGCCACTCTCATTCAAATGTCTAGTTTGTGCAAAGCATTTTACCCTGATTTAGCAGTTTATACAAACACTTGAAGTCATGCACAGGAGAAGGATGATGTCCCTTACGCAGGCGTCCCCCAAGAAATTGCGCTCCCTGGGGCCGTGTTTTACCTTTTATCTTATTGAGCAATGATTACGAGTAAATAAAATGTCACTGTCAATAAGTTGTCTTTCATTTATATACTGAGTAGAGATATTGTTACATGCGTAAACCTGCGTCGGTATTCAAAATGGTCGCCATAACAACAGAAGTCACATTAACACATGAATTTAGTTTATTGGCTTATTACTCCAGGTTACATTATATTATTGTGTGAACTGAATATGCAGTTTAGAGGAAAAAACTAAATCAACTAACTAAAAGGGGAGGGGGTGAAAAGTTCTTGTCCTGGGTCCCGCCAAGTCTGTCATCTGCCCTGTCATGTGTAAAAGAAAGTGTCATTTTGCATCTGGTTTGGACATTCGTTTTGTACTGCATAAACCACTGTATTTTTTCTATGCTTACAATTCTAATGATATTAGTCAGATAAAAGGCAGAAAGAGTAGAGCGCGTTATTGTGTTATAGAAACCCCTGAGCGCTAGAGGGCAGTGTGAGCGTGTATGAGCAGAGAGAAGAAGACCAAACGCATAAACAAACATGGCTGCCGCGTGGTGTTAGCTCAAACAAAGCCGACCCTTGGGAGCCTCAAAGCTTCTGTTTAAAGAGGCCAGAGCCACTGAAACATGGCCGGGTAAAACTGAAGGAGGAGCAAGGTACTGTGCATTTGGAAAGTATAATTCTTACTGCACAAATGTCGACAAAATCAAAATATAGGCATATTTGAAAATGCTAACGTTTAGCCTAGCTAGATGTAGCTGCGCCTCTCGTCCGAGACCATAACTTATAAACACTGAAACAAACTCCATTGTATTCCTCACATATCAGAATTTAGGTGATAAGAGTTTATTTCACAATCGTTTATTATAATTGTTATGACAAACGTTAAGGCCATGAAGTTCGATGTATTGTCAGTGCACGTGCGTGGTTGTGTTTGTTGTCGACAATCGTTCTTCCGCCAATGATCGCACAGTCACTGTATAACTATGTTGTGTGAGAAATATCTCCTTTTGTTTTGTAATAATCGACATGTAAAAATACAGTTCGGGAAAAAACCACTGTTACCATGGAGATCCGCCATGTTTGTGGCTGTTAGCATCCATTTCCCATAGACTAACATTTTGTAACCGTGTAAAAAGTGGAGAAAAAAGCCGTGGAATCGCTTTGTTAGCAGCTGAGTCACTGCTGGTAAATACATCTAACACACTGTGGTGTCAAAGTGTTTTAATGTGAACAATAAGTCCAGTATTTTAACCTTAACTCCATCAGTTTATTATTGCTGCTAATCTCATGATGCTAAGCGATATGACATCACATTCCTGAACTCTATTGCTAGATTTTTTTTTAAATAATGTCTGGAAATACAATACATTTGGTGACAAGTTCTATTTATTCTTATATTGTTTTGTGTTGAGAGAAATATTTGCCTAAATTCTATGAACGACACTGTGTGTTTGTTTTTCTTTGTAAACTCGTTTTGTGCCCCATACTATGAGTTTATGTATCTGATCAGGAACAACGCACAAAGACATATGCTGCATCCGAAACCATCAAATTGTAGCCTCTAAGTACTAACACTAGCAACTAATCCTTAACCTTTCATGGGGTCAACTGTTAGATCTCTATGCAGTGAACTAGAGCTTCAACGCATTTGCCCAATTCGACCGTCCTTACCCAGGGGAAGAGGAAGTGACATCACCAACAGCTGTTTTTTTTTCTTCTTTAAGTTCAGTGCAGGCCATACAAAAGCGCATACCGCCACCTACTGTATATTGTCCAACAACAAAATAGTGTCAAATAAAGACATTTAAGGTGAAAAAAAGAGAAACATTCAAATGATCCTTCAAATTTCCCTTTATTTTATCTCAACAGTGGTTTCATAAAGCTACAGTATGCAAATTAGCCATGCGGCTTAAGTTTCTACTAAATGAAAGCAAAAGCACAACTGCTTCAGTCCATTTACTGAGGCGGCTCTTTGTCACTTTTATCAAGTTTGGCTTGTGCAGAATCTTATTTTTTTTTAAATAATTTGTATTATTAAATGTGCACCTGTCAAACAACAGTGGTTGCGCATGAATCACTCGAGGGTGGGGGCGAGGGGGTGGGAGATTGGCGCAGTGGCTTATGGGATGGCATATAGCTCCTAATCGCCAGTAAGTTAGCATCAGAGGTCCTATGCTAAAGTGGCAATGATAGTTAGCATACAGGCCACTTTACCTAACTCCTTCCTAACTGAAAGCCCAATTCGGACGCATCTTATCATGGCGGACGCTGACGCACATCCGGTTTGGCGTAAGACCTCTTACCAATTTACTGGTTTCGGATGGAGCAATAGTCTATAAGACATGACATATTCCAGGTTATAGCAAAAAATAAAAATAAATGTATGTTTGATGTTGTTGATGTTATACTTACATGGACATGGTCATCAGCATTAAATAAGGAGAGAAAGTTGGTCCTAAGTTCTAACTTTTTGACCTGATTCAATACAATCTTTTCTATGATCATTTTAGGTGTTGATATTTTTGAAGACCACAGTTCAGTCCTTCGCTTCATTAAAGAAGAACCAGAGGAAGTGGACATCAAAGCAGAGCCACTAGACTTCCCACTACCTGTGTCTGTGAAGAGTGAAGAGGAGGAGCCAGAGTCTTCTCTCCTCCACCAAACAGTGAAAGAGGAGACCAGAGAGGACGCTGATGGAGCAGGTTCAGACAAACATCCAGAGAGTGAAGAACATGGAGAGAGTTCTTCTGACACTGACGACTCTGCAGACTGGACTCCTTCAGCTGAAAGGCCCACTCCACAAACTCACACTGAGGTCAACAAACAGCTGCAAGCACCAGCTCACAGGACTCATGCAAATGGAAGCGATGCTGGTGTCAAGCACCACACAAGTTCCCACTGTGTGGTGCACATGAGGACTCATGCGCACCACACAAGTTCCCACTGTGTGGTGCACATGAGGACTTATGCTGGGGAGAAACCTTACACATGTTTAGTCTGGGGAAAAATGTTTTATACAGAAACCCCACCTACACATAATAACTCACATAGGAGAGAAACCATTCAAATGTTCAGTCTGTGAAAAATGTTTTGCACAAAAACGTTTTCTTCAAGTACACATGAAGACTCACACAGGGGAGAAACCATTCAAATGCTCAGTCTGTGAAAAAACGTTTTCTGAAAAAAGAATATCTAATTCGACACATGAGAACTCACACAGGAGAGAAACCATTCAATGCTCAGTCTGTGAAAAAGGTTTTACACAAGAACATAATCTAAAAGTACACCATGAGGACTCACTCTAGGGAAAAAACATTCGTATGTTCAGTCTGCGAAAAATGTTTTGTACATAAAACCCAACTAAACCTACACATGAAAACTCACACAGGAGAGAAACCGTTCAAATGCTCAGTCTGTGAAAAAGGTTTTATACGAAAACAAAATCTAAATGTGCACATGAGAACTCATACAGGAGAGAAACCATTCAAATGTCCATTCTGTGAAAATTGTTTTACACAAAAATGTGTTCTTAAAGTACACATGAAGACTCACACAGGAGAGAAACCATTCAAAGTCTGTGGAAACATTTGTACAAATAAACATGATCTAAAAACGCACATGAGGACTCACTCAGGGAGAAAACATTCAAATGTTCAGTCTGTGAAAAAGGTTTATACGAAACACCATCTAAAGCGACACATGAGAACTCACACAGGAGAGAAACCATTCAAATGCTCAGTCTGTGAAAAAAGATTTATACAAAAAACCCATCTAATGAAACACATGAGAACTCACACAGGAGAGCCACTATTCAAAGTCTGTGGAAACAAATAAACATGATCTAAAAACGCACATGAGGACTCACACGGAGGAGTTAAGTTAGTTATCCTTTATCAATCTCGGTAGAGAAATTAGTTCTCTGCATTTGACCCATACTCAATGTCGCTGGGGCGATCTGTATGAGCAGTGAGCTGCTAGTATGGGCCGGAGCATTTTGCAGGAGCTGGGATTCGAACCCCCAACCTTCCAATAACGGGACAGCCCGCTCTACCAGCTGCGCCACTGTCGTTCAAATGTCTAGTTTGTGCAAAGCATTTTACCCTGATTTAGCAGTTTATACAAACACTTCAAGTCATGCACAGGAGAAGGATGATGTCCCGTGCGCAGACGTCCCCCCAAGAAATTGCGCTCTCTGGGGCCGTGTTTTAACTGTTATCTTCTTGAGCAATGATTACGAGTAAATAAAATGTCACTGTCAATAAGTTGTCTTTCATTTATATCCTGAGTAGAGATATTGTTACAGGTTGTAGTACTGCGTAATTCCACGTCGGTATTCAAAATGGTCGCCATAACAACAGAAGTAACATTAACACATGAATTTAGTTTATTGGCTTATTACTTCAGGTTACATTATATTATTTTTGTGAACTGAATGTGCAGTTTAGAGGAAAAAACTAAATCAACTAACTAAAAGGGGAGGGGGTGAAAAGTTCTTGTCCTGGGTCCCGCCAAGTCTGTCATCTGCCCTGTCATGTGTAAAAGAAAGTGTCATTTTGCATCTGGTTTGGACATTCGTTTTGTACTGCATAAACCACTGTGTTTTTTCTATGCTTACAATTCTAGTGATATTAGTCAGATAAAAGGCAGAAAGAGTAGAGCGCGTTATTGTGTTATAGAAACCCCAGAGCGCTAGAGGGCAGTGTGAGCGTGTATGAGCAGAGAGAAGAAGACCAAACGCATAAACAAACATGGCTGCCGCGTGGTGTTAGCTCAAACAAAGCCGACCCTCGGGAGCCTCAAAGCTTCTGTTTAAAGAGGCCAGAGCCACTGAAACATGGCCCAGGTAAAACTGGAGGAGCAAGGTACTGTGCATTTGGAAAGTATAATTCTTACTGCACAAATGTCGACAAATCCAAATATAGGCCTATTTGAAAATGCTAACGGTTAGCCTAGCTAGATGTAGCTCCGCCTCTCGTCCGAGACCATAAATTATATAAACACTGAAACAAACTCTATTGTATTCCTCACCCATCAGCATTTAGGTGATACAAGTTTATTTCCCAATCGTTTATTATAATTGTTATGACAAACGTTAAGGCCATGAAGTTCGACGTATTGTCACTGCACATGCGTAGTTGTGTTTGTTGTCGACAATTGTGCTTCCGCCAACTATCGTAGAGTCGCTATCTAGCAGAGGTGGGAGACTCGAGTCAAATGACTTTGAGTCGCAATTTTCGGGACTTGAGACTTACTTGACCAAAGCTCCAAAAGACTTGACTTGACTTAGAATTGCCTGTTTGTGACTTGAGACTTAACTTGGACTTGAGGCCAATGACTCTGAATGACTTGCTACTACTACTTTATAGTTATTTATTTGAGTGAAACTTTTGAAAGAACAGGATTCAAAAGCTGCGCATCTATGTTTACATATGGTAATTAGCCACATGCCTTTTCTGCTTTCCGATGGAGCGCGTCTAATCAATGCAACGCGAAAAGACAGGAGGAAATGCGTGTTTCTTTGGATGCATCAAAAGTTTTCTACAGTGAATGAAGAGGTGAAGATTCATAGAAATGTATTAAGGACAGGAAAACGTTCGAAACAATGGACTGAAGCTACGGCGCAGACAGGCAGCCTCGAGAACGACGATGCGTAAGAGCTGGATTAATGACAGGAATCTTGGGGGCTTTTCGGTGTTTTAAGGCGTTCTCACGAAAGTTACAACATTTAGTAGCTATTTTCCGCAGCCACACAGAGCCCAGGGACAGCGGGACTGAAGGCTGTGCGGAATCTACTTTGGGCAGGGGCGAATCCGAGTGTACAGGGGTTAGGGCATTACAGGGGAAAAACTGACAGAAAAACTGCCAGAAGAAGAAAATAAAATATTATTATATATTTATCTTTCAGACTGCAGGGAAAAGCAGCTCATGTTTAAAATACTCTATTTCAATTTTTTTTTAAGTAGGCCCCCCGGGCCCCCTTGCTTAATATGCTGTCCCAGTAATTTTGTACATAGACTGGAGCATTTTATATATATATATATATATATATATATATTATATATATATATATATAAAATTTTGTGGCGATTAAATATTAATTAGACTTTAAATCCAAATCCATTAGAAAGTTTGATTTTAGCCATAATATTCAAAATCACTAAATCTTGAGAAAGCACTTGTTATTTTCAACTAGATTAAACACATTTTGAAACGAAGAATTAGGCTTAACGCTGACGTTTGCGACTTGAGGTGACTTGCCGGCTAAAGAAAGACTTGACTTGACTTGACTTGACAAAAGCTATGACTTGACTTGACTTGACCCCATGACCAATCAACTTGGACTTGCTTGGGACTTGGACCTTCACGACTTGGACTTGACTTGAGACTTGCATTTAGTGACTTACTCCCACCTCTGCTATCTAGTGTGAGAAATATCTCTTTTCTTTTGTAATAATCGACATGAAGAAATAGTAGGCAGATACAAGGGTATTGCTAGATTTGTTTTAATTCTAATGTCTGCAAATTTCATTTTATTTTTCTTTGGTGTAATGGCAACGTGTAGACTGGCTGCAACCTCCCTCTCTCTTGGTACAGCTGCATTTTTGCCTTTTTCTGTGAGCTGCATTTGTAGTTTCTGTGTTCCACATCCCACTGAATAATTAATTTTTAATAAAAAGATTAAGCAAAAGCACACGACAGGTTGATGTACTTACATGGACATGGTCATCAGCATTAAAGACGGAAAGAAAGTTGGTCTTAAGTTTTGTGTCACTTGATTCCCTATAATCTTTTCTATGATCATTTTAGGTGTCCACATTTTTGAAGACAACAGTTCAGTCCTTCGCTTCATTAAAGAAGAACCAGAGGAAGTGGACATCAAAGCAGAGCCATTAGACTTCCCACTACCTGTGTCTGTGAAGAGTGAAGAGGAGGAGCCAGAGTCTTCTCTCCTTCACCAAACAGTGAAAGAGGAGACCAGAGAGGACGCTGATGGAGCAGGTCCAGACAAACATCTAAAGAGTGAAGAACATGGAGAGAGTTCTTCTGACACTGATGACTCTGCAGACTGGACTCCTTCAGCTGAAAGGCCCACTCCACAAACTCGCACTCAGGTCAACAAACAGCTGCAAGGACCAGCTCACAGGACTCGTGCAAATGCAAATGGAAGCGATGCTGGTGTCAAGCAGCACACATGTTCCCACTGTGGAAAGGGATTTGGAACCAGCTCCAACTTAACAGCTCACAAACGGATTCACACAGGAGAGAAACCATTCAAATGCTCAGTGTGTGAAAAATGTTTTGTACGACAACATGTTCTTCAAGTACACATGAAGACTCACACAGGGGAGAACCATACAAATGTTCAGTCTGCAAAAAATGTTTTGTACAGAAAGCCCAACTAAACATACACATGAGAACTCACACAGGAGAGAAACCATTCAAATGTTCAGTCTGTGAAAAAAGTTTTGCACAAAAATATGTTCTTCAACTACACATGAAGACTCACACAGGGGAGAAACCATACAAATGTTCAGTCTGTGAAAAAAGTTTTGCACAAAAACGTTTTCTTCAAGTACACATGAAGACTCACACAGGGAAGAAACCATTCAAATGCACAGTCTGTAAAAAAAGTTTGCACAAAAACGTTTTCTTCAAGTACACATGAAGACTCAGACAGGAAGAAACCATTCAAATGCTCAGTCTGTGAAAACATTTGCAAAAATAAACATGATCTAAAAACGCACATGAGGATTCACACAGGGAGAAACCATTCAAATGTTCAATCTGTGAAAAAAGTTTTACACAAGACAATCATCTAAAAGTACACGAGGGCTCACACAGGGGAAAAAAAACATTTAAATGTTCAGTTTGTTCAAAGGGTTTTACAGAAAAGGGGAATTTAACCTACTGTAGGAGCCTAAATTATATTTTTTGTTCTGTAAGTAGTTTATTAGTTTGTTATAATTTTTACTTGGTACTTAGTTTATGCCTCAATTTCTTTGGTAACTTTTTGGTAATTTTGTTATGTTTTTTTGTTAATGGTTATTTTTGCCATATTTACTTTTCTCCAAATTGTTTGGTTAAGTATTAGTTTTCATAATTATTACTTTGGTATTTTCGTTTTGTTATATTTTGTTATGGCTCACCTACTGTATATTATGACGCTGCACGCTGTGGTGCATTTGTGGGGAGCGCAGCTCACAGAATGGAGCCAAACAGTTTTTTGACCTCTGCTACCCCTTTTTGTAATCCCCTTATAATGTCTGTTTTTACTCACTAAAGAGTTTTTAACAGCACATTTTGGTCTCCGTGGATTTATTATTGACGGTGTTTCGGATTACGAAGTTTTGGAAATGCTAAGGGCGCAGCGAGTCATGCTGGCTTCACGCTTTTCCACCTACATTAGGCACTCAAAGCGCTTTACAGCAAGGATCCACTCACCCATTCACACTCTCATTCATACACCAGTGTACACATCTCACTTTAGAACCTACACCAAACCATTCAAATGTGCAGTCTGTGAAAATGTTTTATCCAAAAACATCTAATTCGACACATGAGAACTCACACAGGAGAGCCACTATGCCAAGTCTGTGGACACACAGTATGTGGAGAGGAGTTAAATTAAGTTAGTTATCCTTTATTAATCTCTGGAGAGAAATTAGTTCTCTGCATTTGACGCTGGGGCGATCTGTAGGAGCAGTGAGATGCTAGCGTGGGCCGGAGCTCAGGGGGGCAAGTGGGGTAAAGTGTCTTCCCCAAGGACACAATGACAGTGTGCATTTTGCTGGAGCTGGGATTCGAACCCCCAACCTTCCGATCACGGGACGGCTCGCTCTACCAACGGCGCCACCGTCATTCAAATGTCTAGTTTGTGCAAAGCATTTTACCCTGATTTAGCAGTTTATACAAACACTTCAAGTCATGCACAGGAGAAGGATGATGTCCCGTGCGCAGACGTCCCCCCAAGAAATTGCGCTCTCTGGGGCCGTGTTTTAACTGTTATCTTCTTGAGCAATGATTATGAGTAAATAAAAGAGGAGGAAGTGCGCCGGCAGTTCCTGAGACTGAAACTGCGGAAGGCCCCCGGGCCGGAGACACCCAGTGAAGACGGGAAGGCTTCCCGTCTTCCGGGAGCCTTCACAATGTCTGTGAAATGTCAACACTCCCTGGAGTCATGCCACGTGCCGTCCTGCTTCAAATCATCCACCATCGTTCCTGTCCCCAAAAAACCACGGATCACAGGACTTATAATTACAGGCCGGTGGCACTGACGTCTGTGGTCATGAAGTCTTTTGAGCGCTTGGTCCTGCCCCACCTCAAGGACATCACCACCCCCCTCCTGGACCCGCTGCAGTTTGCCTACAGAGCCAACAGGTCTGTGGACGACGCAGTCAATCTGGCTCTCCACTTCACCCTGGAGCATCTGGACTCCCCAGGAACCTACGCCAGGATCCTGTTTGTGGACTTCAGCTCTGCCTTCAACACCATCCTCCCTGGACTGCTACGAGACAAGCTCTACCAGCTCAACGTGCCCGACTCCCTCTGCAGGTGGATCACTGACTTCCTGACGGACCGGAGACAGCACGTGCGGCTGGGGAAGATCGTCTCGGACACTCGGACTACAAACACTGGAACTCCTCAGGGCTGTGTACTTTCCCCCTGGCTCTTCTCCCTGTACACTAACTGCTGCACCTCCAGTCACCAGTCCGTTAAACTGATCAAGTTTGCGGATGACAGCACCCTCATCGGGCTCATCTCGGACGGTGATGAGTCCGCCGACAGGAGAGAGGTGGACCGACTGGCGTCCTGGTGCAGCTACAACAACCTGGAGCTGAACGCCCAGAAGACAGTGGAGATGATCGTGGACTTCAGGAAAGACACAGCCCCAACGTCCCCCTCGCCCTGATAGACTCTCCACCCCCATCTCCATCGTCGACTCCTTCCGTTTCCTGGGCACCACCATCACCCAGATGGGAGCCGACCATCAGCTCCATCATCAAGAAGGCCCAGCAGAGGATGTTCTTTCCTGCGGCAGCTGAGGAAACTTAAGCTGCCAACCAAGATGCTGGTGCAGTTCTACACGGCCATCATCAAGTCCATCCTCACCTCCTCCATCACAGTGTGGTACCCCGGCGCTACAGAACGGGACAAGCATCGACTGCAGCGCATTGTGCGTGCTGCTGAGAAGGTGATTGGCTGTGAGCTCCCATCTCTCCAGGACCTGTTCACCTCCAGGACCGGAGGCGTGTGGGTCGGATCACAGCTGACCCTTCTCACCCTGGACATGGACTATTCACCCCTCTCCCCTCCGGCAGGAGGCTACGGTCTATCCAGACCCATACCTCCCGCCACTTGAACAGTTTTTTCCCCTCCGCCATCAGACTCATGAACAATAACAAGACCCAATAACCTAGTTACAGACTCATGGATGTATCTGCACTTGCACTGTGTGGTGTGACCACACTTGGACCCGCTATCACTTTATCACTTTATCACTTTATATGCCTACATCTGTTAATACATCCCGCTGTTGTTCAATGTCAAATTGTTGTTGTCTATATGTCATATGTCACTTTATTTTATCTTATTTATTTAATATTTTTCACGCATGCCCCTATAGCCTTATAGTTTTAAAGTTTGTTAGCTTATTTTTATCTTAACTGTGTTATATGTTCTATGTCGCACGTTTGCACCGAGAAAAATTCCTAGTTTGTGAACCTGTTCTCAAACCATGGCAATAAAACCGATTCTGATTCTGATTCTGATTCTGAAATGTCACTGTCAATAAGTTGTCTTTCATTTTATATCCTGAGTAGAGATATTGTACATGTTGTAGTACTGCGTAATTTCTGCGTCGGTATAAATCAACTAACTAAAGGGGGAGGGGGGGTGAAAAGTTCTTGTCCTGGGTCCCGCCAAGTCTGTCATCTGCCCTGTCATGTGTAAAAGAAAGTGTCATTTTGCATCTGGTTTGGACATTCGTTTGTACTGCATAAACCACTGTATTTTTCTATGCTTACAATTCTAATGATATTAGTCAGATAAAAGGCAGAAAGAGTAGAGCGCGTTATTGTGTTATAGAAACCCCTGAGCGCTAGAGGGCAGTGTGGGGTGTATGAGCAGAGAGAAGAAGACCAAACGCATAAACCAACATGGCTGCCGCGTGTGTTAGCTCAAACAAAGCCGACCCTTGGGAGCCTCAAAGCTTCTGTTTAAAGAGGCCAGAGCCACTGAACATGGCCCGGGTTAAACTGGAGGAGGAGCAAGGTACTGTGCATTTGGAAAGTATAATTCTTACTGCACAAATGTCGACAAATCCAAATATAGGCATATTTGAACATGCTAACGGTTAGCCTAGCTAGATGTAGCTGCGCCTCTCGTCTGAGACCATAAATTATATAAACACTGAAACAAACTCTATTGTATTCCTCACCCATCAACATTTAGGTGATACAAGTTTATTTCCCAATCGTTTATTATAATTGTTATGACAAACGTTAAGGCCATGAAGTTCGATGTATTGTCACTGCACGTGCGTAGTTGTGTTTGTTGTCGACAATCGTTCTTCCGCCAATGATCGCACAGTCACTGTATAACTATGTTGTGTGAGAAATATCTCCAATTGTTTTGTAATAATCAACATGTAAAAATACAGTTCGGGAAAATCCACTGTTACCATGGAGATCGCCATGTTTGTGGCTGTTAGCATCCATTTTCCATAGACTAACATTTGTAACAGTGTAAAAAGTGGAGAAAAAAAGCCAAAGCCGTGGAATCGCTTTGTTAGCAGCTGAGTCACTGCTTTAATGTGAACAATAAGTCCAGTATTTTAACTTTAACTCCATTAGCTTATTATTGCTGCTAATCCCATGATGCTAAGCGATATGACATCACATTCCCGAACTCTATTGCTAGATTTTTTTTATTCTAATGTCTGGAAATACAATATGTTTGGTGACAAGTTTCTATTTATTCGTATATTGTTTTGTGTTGAGAGAAATATTTGCCTAAATTCTATGAACGACACTCATCAAACTTTTTGTGTGTTTGTTTTGCTGGGTTAACTCGTTTTGTGCTCCATACTATGAGTTATGTATCTGATCAGGAACACGCACAAATACATGACATAATCCAGGTTATAGCAAAAAAGGAAAAAAAATGAATGTTTGATGTTGATGTTATACTTACATGGACATGGTCGTCAGCATTAAATGAGGAAAGAAAGTTGGTTCCAACTTTTTGACCTGATTCAATACAATCTTTTCTATGATCATTTTAGGTGTCCATATTTTTGAAGACAACAGTTCAGTCCTTCGCTTCATTAAAGAAGAACCAGAGGAAGTGGACATCAAAGCAGAGCCACTAGACTTCCCACTACCTGTGTCTGTGAAGAGTGAAGAGGAGGAGCCAGAGTCTTCTCTCCTCCACCAAACAGTGAAAGAGGAGACCAGAGAGGACGCTGATGGAGCAGGTTCAGACAAACATCTAAAGAGTGAAGATGGAGAGAGTTCATCTGAAACTGACGATTCTGCAGACTGGACTCCTTCAGTGTCTGACAAACATCCAGAGAGTGAAGAACATGGAGAGATTCTTCTGACACTGACGACTCTGCAGACTGGACTCCTTCAGCTGAAAGGCCCACTCCACAAACTCACTCTGAGGTCAACAAACAGTTGCAAGGACCAGCTCACAGGACTCATGCAAATGCAAATGGAAGCGATGCTGGTGTCAAGCACCACACATGTTCCCACTGTGGAAAGGGATTTGTATCCATCTCCAAATTAACAGCTCACAAACGGATTCACACTGGAGAGAAACCATACAGATGTGCAGTGTGTGATAAATGTTTTAATCAAAGCAAAGTCTAGTTAAACATATGAATACTCATACTGAAGAGAAACCATTAAAATGTTCAGTCTGTGAAAAAGGTTTTGTAGAAAAAACAAAATCTAGACCGACATATGAGAACGCACACAGGAGAGAAACATTCGAATGCTCAGTCTGTGGAAAATGTTTTGTACAAATACATGATCTAAGACGACACATGAAAAGTCATACAGGAGAGAAACCATTCAAGTGTACAGTCTGTGTAAAATATTTTACGCATAAACAGAATCTAAGACGACACATGAAAAGTCATACAGGAGAGAAACCATTCAAGTGTTCAGTCTGTGAAAAAAGTTTTACGCATAAACAGGATCTAAGACGACACATGAAAAGTCACACAGGGGAGAAACCATTCAAGTGTTCAGTCTGTGAAAAAAGTTTTTACACGAAACCAAAATCGAGACCGGCACATGAAAAGTCACACAGGTGAAAAACCATTCAAGTGTTCAGTCTGTGTAAATATTTTACGCATAAACAGGATCTAAAAACACACATGAGAACTCACACAGGGGAGAAACCATTCAAATGCTCAGTCTGTGAAAACAGTTTTGCACAAAGACATGTGCTTAAAGTACACATGAGAACTCACACAGGGGAGAAACCATTCAAATGTCCAGTCTGTGAAAAAGATTTTTCGTGTAAACAACATCTAAAACACACATGAAAAGTCACATAGGGGGAGAACCATTCAAATGTTCAGTCTGTGAAAAAGGTTTTACACGAAACCAAAATCGAGACCGGCACATGAGAAGTCACACAGGTGAAAAACCATTCAAATGTCCAGTATGTGAAAAATGTTTTACGCATAAACAGGATCTAAAAACACACATGAGAACTCACACAGGGGAGAAACCATTCAAATGCTCAGTCTGTGAAAACAGTTTTGCACAAAAACATGTGCTTAAAGTACACATGAGAACTCACACAGGGGAGAAAACCATTCAAATGTCCAGTCTGTGAAAAAGATTTTTCACATAAACAAGTGCTTAAAGGACACATGTATACTCACACTGAAGAGAAAACATACAAATGTTCAGTCTGTGGAATATGTTTCATTCAAAAACCACATCTAGACCAACATATGAAAACTCATACGCGAGTAGTAGCATTTTTGTTTATATAATAACGTACTAAAAAATGCAGAAGAGTGTTGAAGTCTGAATCAAGTGGACATTTATTGTCTTAAACGCAGGGAGAACACAGACAGCAAAAATGGCCGGCTCACAGTGCTCTGCCCTCTTACACACTCAGGGACATACTTATACCGCACTCGTACGTATCAGATCGACAGGACACGATAGGCTGGCGTCAACTATCTGTTGATTCTCTGCATGTACGCGCTATCCCAAGGCCTAGTCTCTATCTGTGACATGACCTGAGATGACTATTCAGGTCATAGCCCAGATATTCACTTCAGCCGTTAAACATGTGCATGGCAAATATATTTTTGACATTACACGCGCACGGTAGCGCAGCAGTTAGCGCTTCTGCGTCACAGCTAGAAGGTTCCGGGTTCGATTCCCACCTTTCTGTGTGGAGTTTGCATGTTTTCCCATGTCTGCGTAGGCTCCTCCAGGTACTCCGGTTTCCCCTACCATTAAAACATGTACAATAGGTGAATCCTCCAGCCAGGTGATTCTGACCATCAGCCTGGCTCAACATCTGGAGATGGGTCCTCGGGCGCGGCACGGCTGTCGCCTATTGCTCCTTGGAGGTTGCTCCAGTGGCATTGAAGGATACCCATCCAAATGCAGAGGAAAATTTCCCTCGGGGACAATGAAGTATACAAACAACAAAAAAAGAAACTAAACTAACAAACAAAAAAGAAACTAAACTAACAGATAAAACGTTAAAATGGCCATGGTCCCCAGGCTGCTGTGCAGTTCGAAAGGATTCGAGCGCACACAGCAGTCTGGCGTTAGCCAGGCTAATAAAGTGTACAAACAAACAAACCAAAAAAAGAACCCAACACACAAAAAGAACCCAAACAAACACACATAAACAAAAAAACGCTAACATTATCAGATTGAGCAAAAGATTTTACAGAAATGTGTATTCGAAAAGAACACACGTGGACACACACCAGAGAGAAACCTTTTAAATGCTCAGTTTGTGGTTAACTAACCACCATCTAACTCTTCACATGAAAACTCATCCAGAAGAGAAAGCATTCAAAAGTTTCATTTGTGCAAAGTGTTTTACCTTGAATAGTAGTAAATGGCCTCGCTAGAAGCTGATCACCTAAACAGACCCGGAAACTTCACAGATTAAGGAAGACGTACTTGAGTTTACTGAACCATATTTTGTGAAACTGTAACAATACAGAAAAAATAAAACTTGTAAAATGTACTTTTCTTATGCTAAAATACAATGAGAGACCATAACTAGCACATTTGCATATCAGTAACAACAAACTGCAGCCGTTAGCTTAGTGATTAACTGAATGCTAATTTGAATGCTAAACACATTTAAAATACATCAAAATTTCCCGACTCTCAAATATGTAACCTAAAAATAGATATGGTGTCTAATTATTTCTACCATGTAATACTTACAGACGATTGTAACGCACCTAAAATTAGCACAGTATTAAGTGGTTATATGCTTTACACGAGTATTACCGCATGTGCCCAGTAGAGGGTGCCAAGACAGCACATGTAAGGCACTCTGTGAATTTTTTTTTTTTATAAAATAATTTTCTAAATGGTGTTTATAACCGTGTATTTTGGGTTTGTAGAGCAAGCTAATTGCCAGAGGTAATGGAGGAGAAGATTTCTCCGGTTTTGTTTTATCTTTTTTCCGGTGAGTGACATGTTCTGCTAAGCTATGCTATTTTTCTGCTAGCTATGTGCATTGTAATTTTATTTTTCGAGTGTCATAACATTATTGAATTCATGTGTTTTCAAAGCAACTGTGAACAAACAACTTAAAAAACCAGAGAGTATGTACAACTATGTACAGATCAGAAACTATTTACAGAGATTTGATTATAAAAAGGGTTATTACACTGTCATGTGCAGTTTTAGTGCTACATGTAAAATATTGCGCACTGTGTGAAAACCTATGAGTTACTATGCTGTTAACTTTGAATGTGAATGATTGAACCAGATACAAATGTTTTGATATATTTGAATAGTCATTAAAGGATCTGTATCCTGCTATTTTAGCCATTCCAAAGTAAAGTATAGGCATATATATGATATATTGTACCTCTATCACTATGGAGTATCATTTTGAGAGAAATATAAGTATTTTTGGGGGTATTTTCCCTACCCGGAAGACAAGACGCTTCGATTCAGTTAACTCCGCCCTCTCTCCGCTCATGCAACATTTGCAGTATTATAAATATAAATATCGCTGCAAAAAGTGAAGTTACTTCACATAATGCAGTTATAAGGAGTTGACATGTGCAACACAGTTTCATAATGGCTAACACACATGCTAACACACACACTAACACGCGTTTTGATTGACTCACCGCTCAGTCTGGACTCAAGCATCCATCAGGTTGGTTGATATAGTAGCTAGCTTAATCCCGGAAAGAAATTCCAACTTCTGGCGAGTGCACTCTTCTTTAGGAAGGTTGAATAGACCTGTTCCTCTCGTAGCCAAACGCGCATCCGTGGCATTATCGTTCGGTAAGAAAAAGAACAGGCGGTGTCCAGAGTAGGTTAGAAAGAGCTCAGTCTTCAAAAACAACACTTATGCTCGGATCCATGGCTCCTCCAGCCGTGGGTGCGCTTGATTAGCGTCGTGGGACAGCACAGACGCGTCGGAGAGTTGCTGTTTTGTTTTTGTTTTTGTTTTCAAAAAAAATAAATAATTATTATAAATACAAATCAGGCCATAAGGCATTACATTACAGACGTAGAGCACTTCCGTTCCGCTGTGACGACACAACTGAACAGCTCAGTCGTTTACCAGGAGAGGGTGGAGCAGCTGCTCAGAGAGCAGGATTCAGGAGGATTACTTAGAACTTCGTGAATGAAGCCAAAAACCGCTCTGGGGTGTTTTTGATAAGGAAATAGCATAACAACATGGCTAAAAACTCAAAAGTGATATAGGACTTTAATATTACCCTGCCTATGCAGGTTGGTTTTTGATCGACCTGATTTGAGACGGACCGTTCGGTGTGAGCCTGGACTGGAGTTGCTGGATCCTAAATGGAGGATGTTCTGGACGCTCTAACATCCTTGGTGGACCTGGGCCCCATCGTACACCGTTAGATGAGATATTGTGCACAAAAGGGTCATACTACCCGGGTAGTGGTAAATCAGAGCTCTGACCTTTAAAAAAAAAAAAAGTAAAGCCTTTTTATCAAGCCTTCTTTATCAAATCCAGCTGTGCTTATCAAATGGACGTCATGCAAGTAGCTAGAATTTTTCATGAAGGGACTGTGATAAAGTACATCTGATTTAAAAACAGACATATGTAAAATGACTCATTGATTAAATTAAATAAAATGCTACATGCTATTTTGATACGTTTTTTTTATGACTTTACAAATGGTTATATCAAGTCACAGTAGTTTTTATCAGTTCAAGTCTTATTTATGTTTTTTCTTTATTAAACGTCAGTGCAAATCATGTATTAAACAATCAGTGAACACAAAGCACAAATACAAGGGGTCTGCTAATTCACAACAAAAAGATTGTATTCAAGAATGTGATGGATTTTGTTAGTTTTTTATTATTTACATTCATTTTCTCAAGAGAGGCAAGAGAAGGTTTTCAAATCTGATTATTTAAAATGGAACCACAAAGGTATTTTACCACTCCATTTCATTTTGTGGATATATTTTTTGCCCTCAGAGTCTGCAGTGGAGCGTTTAGAACCACACCCATACCTGCGCTATTGGTTGAAATGAGGGAAACGTCTTTAAAAATCAGAAGGCAGAAGCTGGGACTCCAGTACTGGGCCAGACTAGCAGGACTTCAGCATAATTCTGCAGCCAAGTGCCTCTTGGAGGACAGTTGGGAATTTGTAAAGAGGGAGGGAAAAGCGGGTTTTTTGAGATCTATCTGTCAGTTGGCTAGTAAGGTGGGTTTGGAGAATGGGAATGTTGCTGCATCAGTGTGGTCCCCTTTTCCAGTCTGGCTGTTGCCAGAACCAGAGGTCCAATTGGACATACTGGGGCTGCAAGACAAGAGTCGTGTTTGTGGCCAAATAAATGAGTTGGTGATATTTATTCTGATTCTATGGCTGCCTTACAGGCGTTTCAGGTGGTCCCTCTGGGGCTAGGGCAGATATTGTGCAGGAGATTTTGTGTTGCCTTCGCTGGATGAGCTGATGGGGTCTAGTATTGTTTTTTCCTGGATCCCATCTCATTCAGGCATAGTGTGGAATGAAGCTGCTGATACGTTAGCTAAGGAGGCTCTTCTCGAGACAGAAATTGAATATATGGTTCGTTTGGGGAAGGCTGAGTGTGTCAGTATTTTATAAAACTACTATGTATGAACATGCCAGAGGGAGTGGAGAATGAGACTAGAGGAGACACTATTTTAGTTGTCCACCTCTTGTGCAGGGCAGTAGACTCCTGTGGTACACCTGCGATCAAACCAAGTTAAAATAACCGTTTATTATCTGGCACATAAATAAAATGGCGTTAGCCCTGACAGCAGTCCTGACCCACATGTCTACATGTGGGTCTACAACGCAACGCGTTGTCTACAATGCAAAAGAAAGAACATCCATAACGTAAGTAACTAATATGAACATAAATGACAATAAAACATATGCTAACTTAAAAGACATGTTAAATGTATAACAAAGTGGAATATAACGGGCCGATGGCTCTAGATCTCACCTCTTCCCATAGAAGAAAAGGGAAGGAGGAACAGGTGGAGCCAACTTAAATAGGGTGCATAGACAGGACATGACACACAAATGGGCAGACAACCAAAATAAAATACTATTACACGGACTAAACGATTCAAAGACTCTGCCAGGTATGATGAACACAAAAGTAATAATAATAATAATTCGTACAAAATAAAATATTCTTTAAAAAACAATAACTTGCCGTGTAATATCACGCAACTCCCAGCAGCGACGCTTCACACAATTCGGCAGGATTAATAAGGCTTAATTTAACTCCGATACACATTTTTGAATGAAATGGGCACCCATCCAGATGGACTATGTCAGTGTGGTCAGCTCGAGACTATTCCACATGTTTTAAAGGAGAATATTATTTACACAACTTACAACCCTTGGGCTTACAGTGTTTTCAATCAAATCGATGTTTTCGCCTAGGACAAATTCGCGTTTAATAGATAGGGCTGTTGTGAGCTATCTCTCCGTACTACACCAACCTCTATTCAATAATCTAAAGTGAAGTGAAGTGATTTCATTGAACAGGAGAGGGCAGCATCACGCTTTGTTAGCGTACAGACTGCCGGAAACCATTCGAAGAAGAACAAGCAGCGAGGAGAAGAAGAACACCACTCGTACACAATAAACAAACATGGCTGCCGCGTGATGTTAGCTCCGAACAGAACCGACCCTCAGAGCCTAAAAGCTTCTCTTTTAAGAAGGCAGAGCCACTGAAACATGGCCCAAGTGAAACTGGAGGATCAGCAAGGTACTGTACATTTGGAAATTATAATTCTGGCTTCACAATTCTCGATAATATCTAAATATAGGCATATTTGAACATGCTAACGGTTAGCCTAGCTAGATGTAGCGCCGCTTCTCGTCCGCGAACATAACTTTAAACACTTAAACAAACTCCATTGTATTCATCACCAGTGTTGGGAGTAACGTATTACAAAATATGTTGTATCTAGTTTCAGTAACTAAGGAACATAACATATTACTTAAACAAAATACGGGAATATATTAGTCATTACAATTCAAGTAACTCGAGTTACAAGTGCAATTTAATGTATGAAAAAAAAAAAAAAGCCAAACTCCATCAAATAAAATGTCAAAACAAAACACAGAGAATGGGGGAAAGCGAAGGAAAATTAAATCTCTGACTGCACTTTTGCTCGGTGGCATTAATACTAACTCAGCTACATTTTTGCAACAGTAATATGTATTACAAACATATTATATTTTCAAAGCTGTAATCACTAATGTAGAGTATATTACAATATTTTTAAGTAACTTGGCCAACACTGTTCATGACCCATCGCCATTTACGTGATACACTTTTATTTCACAATCGTTTATAATAGGGGTGTGAACGGTTACAAAAAATGGTAACCGGTTAACCGAAAAAATTGTAACCGGTTAACCGTTTGCTTAAGAAGTGGACCGCAGTTGCGCTATACGGCCAATGGAGCGTGCAGTCACTTATCAGAATGATTCCTTCGCGTCACGGCCGCCACGCAATTGCCAGACATATTATACAATTATGATAAAGTAGGCCTAATTAGGTTGTACAGAAAACTTGCCGTAGAATTTGTAAAAACAAGTACCTGACTGTAAAGTTTGGAGTCTGTAGGAGCTACTATAAGGGCTCACCCGCTGCCCGAGTGGGGCCTTCTCTCATTCCGAGAAAACAAGCCTTGAGTTTTGTGGCGACTGCGCATGTGCGGAACCTTCTTCGGCTCGTCCGTCCCAGGCGTCTCCCAGAAGGAAATATACCATATTTGGGCGTGATAGCGTCATCACGGAACCCTTTGCAGCACACGTGGATGTAAAAGCTGTCAATATTTGTGAATGAAATACCCGCTGCAGAGCGGTCTTTCGACGCCGGTTTTCTTACTTCCGGGTTCCGTCTGGCTCGCAAGCGGACAAATCATCATAAAATAAGCATCATGCGGGGTGAGTTTTGTTATTTTTATTCTCTGACATGAAAACTAAGATGTAAAGGGAGGAAAATAGATCCAAATCTCCACTTCGACCACTGCGTGAAAAATCAATATTTTCACCTGCCGTGTCTCGCCTTAATTTCTAAATAATAATACGTGTTCATTTTGACTTTTTTTCGGTTATCGGTTACTGATTTTTCCTAACCGGTTAACCGGGTAACCGGTCACACCCCTAGTTTATAATAATTGTTATGACAAACGTTAAGGCCATGAAGTTCGATGAGTTGTCACTGCACATGTGTAGTTGTGTATGTTGTCGACAATTGTGCTTCTGCCAACGATCGCACAGTCAATGTATAACTATGTTGTGTGAGAAATATCTCCTATTCTTTTGTAATAATCGACATGTAAAAATAGAGTTCGGGAAAATCCACTGTTACCATGGAGATCCACCATGTATAACAGTACAAGTGGAGAAAAAAGCCGTGGAATAACTTTGTTAGCAGCTGAGTCACTGCTGGTAAATACTAGGGTTGTCACGGTAAACGGTGTAGCGGTAAACCCCGGTAAAAATTTTGACGGTAAAAATTACCGTCTTGTTTTTGAAAAACTATTATCTCGGTGGATTACCGCGCCCGCGGTGTAGGTACGGTGAGCCTCACCAGCCACCGTCTCATCTGCTGAAGTTGCCGCGCATGCGCACTGTGTTGTTTGCAACCAAAACAAAACTTTCTCGAAGCTGGAATCATGTCCGAGACGACAGTGCTCAGGACGTCTATCAGCCTCAAACAGGACCAAGTCTGAAGTCTGGGCATATTTTGGGTATTTGAAGAAAGCTGAGGACAGCTGATAGAAGACAGTTATCCTGTTTGCGGAACGTGCAGGAAAAAAAGTTTCTGCGAAAGGCAGCAACACTTCGAACCTCATGACACATCTGCGTGACCATCACCCACAACTCTATAGCCAATGCAAGTAAGTTAACGTTATAGCTGAAATGCATGATGTGCAGACTTTGGGTTGAGGGAGAACGAGTCGCCCCATAGTGCAGCCGCAGCGCCACCGCCCCGCGGATACCTCCTTATTGAAATGGCACAATGCATTACAGGCTCCTGGAGGGCAGATTAAAGTCAATGCAATAGATTCACTCTCGCCGCATTATTATGAATTTAACAATGATTACTGTCTGATGGCATTTTCCCAAATCTGCAGAGCGAAAGCAAACTGGAAGGACACAAACTGAGAACAATATTCCTGAGGGTTTATCTAGTTGAAAATATTCTAACACGGTTTTGGCGCTATAAATAGTACATGTAATAACCTCCAAACGATCAACAATACATAGTTATAGTTCATTTACTTTGATGTGAAAAGTTGAACTTTTGATATGGCTTTGTCTGTATTTTTTAAATATAACAAACACTGTTACACTTTTTTGAAACTATTTCAGTTTGTGTAGGACTATCAATGCTTTCTGAACTTATTAACACACATTTAAAAAAATACCGCGATAATACCGAAAACCGTGATAATTTTGGTCACAATAACCGTGAGGTCAATTTTCATACCGTGACATCCCTAGTAAATACGTCTAACACACTGTGGTGTCAAAGTGTTTTAATGTGAACAATAACAAACAGTATTTTAACTTTAACTCCATTAACTTATTATTGCTGCTAAGGCTGCAACTAACGATTATTTTGTTATCGATTATTTTACGATTAATCGAGTAATCGCTTGGCTGTGAATTGCGTAGAAAAATTTAATTTTTTCATTTTTTTTTATCACAAAAGCTATAGTGGCACCACTTGAGGACGTGTTGATGGAGTAAACTTAAAGTAAATGTTTGTTGGAGGCTCTTGGTGCTAATTCTGCTTTCTGATTGGATGAGACATAGACAGATACTCATGAAATTTACAATGTACAAAATACTACAGACCCTAACTATAAAAACAAAGTAGGTTTTCATCAAAATACTACATTTTCATGTCATTTTTGCTCTATTTGAGTCTGTGTGAACCAGAAAACGATTAATCGATTACTAAAATAGTTGTCGACTATTTAAATAATCCATTAGTCGTCGATTAATCGATTAGTTGTTTCAGCCCTAATTGCTGCTAATCCCATGATGCACATTCGTGAACTCTATAGTAGGCAGATACATTCATTTAAACATAAATGAATGTTTGATTCAATACAATCTTTTCTATGATCATTTTAGGTGTCCATATTTTTAAAGACAACAGTTCAGTCCTTCGCTTCATTAAAGAAGAACCAGAGGAAGTGGACATCAAAGCAGAGCCACTAGACTTCCCACTACCTGTGTCTGTGAAGAGTGAAGAGGAGGAGCCAGAGTCTTCTCTCCTTCATCAAACAGTGAAAGAGGAGACCAGAGAGGACGCTGATGGAGCAGGTTCAGACAAACATCTAAAGAGTGAAGAACATGGAGAGAGTTCTTCTGACACTGACGACTCTGCAGACTGGACTCCTTCAGCTGAAAGGCCCACTCCACAAACTCACACTGAGGTCAACAAACAGCTGCAAGAACCAGCTCACAGGAGTCATGCAAGTGCAAACGGAAGCGATGCTGGTGTCAAGCACCACACATGTTCCCACTGTGGAAAGGAATTTGGAACCAGCTCCAACTTAACAGCTCACAAACGGACTCACACAGGAGAGAAACCATACAGATGTGCAGTCTGTGAAAAAGGTTTTGTACAAAAACAAAATCTAGACCGACATATGAGAACGCACACAGGAGAGAAACCATTTAGATGCTCAGTCTGTGAAAAAAATTTGCACAAAACATGATCTAAAAGTACACATGAGGACTCACACAGGAGACAAACCATACAAATGTTTAGGCTGCGAAAAAAGTTTTGTACAAATACATGATCTAAGACGACACATGAGAAGTCACACAGGAGAGAAACCATTCAAATGTTCCGCCTGTGAAAAAGGTTTTAGACAAAAGCAATATCGAGACCAACACATGAGGACTCATACAGAAAAGAACCCATTCAAATGTTCAGTCTGTGAAAAAGATTTTGTACAAAAACAAAATCTAGACCGACATATGAGAACGCACACAGGAGAGAAACCATTTAAATGCTCAGTCTGTGAAAAGAAATTTGCACAAAAACATGATCTAAAAGTACAC
Organism: Neogobius melanostomus; assembly: GCA_007210695.1. Taxonomy (NCBI): domain Eukaryota; kingdom Metazoa; phylum Chordata; class Actinopteri; order Gobiiformes; family Gobiidae; genus Neogobius; species Neogobius melanostomus. The sequence continues at coordinate 155,430 of VHKM01000533.1, read as the reverse complement.
ATGAGGACTCACACAGGAGACAAACCATACAAATGTTTAGGCTGCGAAAAATGTTTTGGACAAATACATGATCTAAGACGACACATGAGAAGTCACACTGGAGAGAAACCATTCAAATGTTCCGCCTGTGAAAAAGGTTTTACACAAAAGCAATATCGAGACCGACACATGAGGACTCATACAGAAGAGAAACCATTCAAGTGTCCAGTCTGTGAAAAAGATTTTTTGCGTAAACATGATCTAAAAAAACACATGAGAAGTCACACTGGGGAGAAACCATTCAAATGTCCAGTCTGTGAAAAAGATTTTTTGCGTAAACATGATCTAAAAAAACACATGAGAAGTCACACTGGGGAGAAACCATTCAAATGCTCAGTCTGTGAAAAAAGTTTTGCACAAAACCATGTGCTTAAGGTACACATGAGAAGTCACACTGGGGAGAAACCATTCAAATGCTCAATCTGTGAAAAACGTTTTGCACAAAACCATGTGCTTAAAGTACACATGCATACTCACACGGGTGAGAAACCATTCAAATGTCCAGTCTGTGAAAAATGTTTCATTCAAAAACCACGTCTAGACCGACATATGAATACTCATGTGCGCATGGTCGCGCAGCAATCAGCGTCACAGCTGTGTTCATTAAATGGGCGTCATGCACTGATGGGTTCAAGTAGCAAGATTTTTTCATGAAAGGGACTGTGATAAAAGTACATCTGATTTAAAAACAGACACATGTAAAATGACTCAATGATAAAATGAAATAAAACATGCTATTTTGGTAAATGTTTTTTTTTAAATGACTTTACAAATGGCTATATCAAGTCACAGTAGTTTTTATCAGTTCAAGTCTTACTTATCAGGGTTTTTTTTTTAAATTATTAAACGTCAGTGCAAAATCATGTATTAAACAATCAGTAAAATTCACAACAATAAGATTGTATTCAAGAAGGTTAATGGATTTAGTTTAGTCAGACTAAAAACCTTGGGTTAAAAGTTTATTTCTCTATTTGGTTTGGACATTCATTTTGTACTGCATAGCCACTGTCTTTTTCTAATATTGGCCAAATAAAAGGCAGAATGAGTCAAGTGCGTTATTGTGTTAAAGAAAGCCCTGGGCACTAGAGTGAAGTGTGACCGTGTATGAGCAGAGAGAAGAAGAACACCACTCGTACACAATAAACAAACATGGCGACCGTGTGGTGTTAGCTCCGAACAGAAGTGACATCGGAGCCTCAAAGCTTCTCTTTACAGAGGGAAGAGCCAATGAAACATGGCCCAGGTGAGGCTGGAGGAGGGCAAGGTACTGTGCATTTGGAAATAATAATTCTGGCAGCACAATTGTCGACAAATCCAAATATAGGCATATTTGAACAAGCTAACGGTTAGCCTAGCTAGATGTAGCTCCACCTCTCGTCCAAGACCATCAATTTGATAAACACTGAAACAAATTGTATTGTATTCATCACCCATCAGCATTTAGGTGATAAGAGTATATTTCACGATCGTTTATAATAATTGTTACGACAAACGTTATAAGCCAGAAGTCTGCACATGCGTAGTTGTGTTTGTTGTCGACAATCGTTCTTCCGCCAATGATCGCACAGTCACTTTATAACTATGATGTGTGAGAAATATCTCCTAATCTTTTGTAATAATCTACATGCAGAAATACAGTTCGGGTAAATCCACTGTTACCATGGAGATCCGCCATGTTTGTGGCTGTTAGCATCCATTTTCCATAGACTAACATTTGTAACAGTATAAAAAGTGGAGAAAAAAAGCCGTGGAATAACTTTGTTAGTAGCTGAGTCACTGCTGGTAAATACATCTAACACACTGTGGTGTCAAAGTGTTTTAATGTCAACAATAATTCCAGTATTTTAACTTTAACTCCATTAACTTATTATTGCTGCTAATCCCATGATGCACAGTCGAACTCTATAGTAGGTGGATGAACAATACCACAATACAGTGGTATTGTTAGACTTTTGTATTCTAATGTCTGCAAATACAATATGTTTGGTGACGAGTTCCATTTATTCTTATATTGATGTTTTGTGTTGAGATAAATATTTGCCTAAATTATATGAACAACACCCAACCAACTTTTTGTGTGTTTTTCTTTGTAAACTCGTTTTTTGTGCTCCATACTATGAGTTTATGTATCTGATCAGGAACAACGCACAAAAGATATAGTCTAGGAAAGAAAGTTGGTCCTAAGTTCTAATTTTTTGCCCTGATTCAATACAATCTTTTCTCTGGTCATTTTAGGTGTCCAGATTTTCCAAGACAACAGTTCAGTCCTTCCCTTCAAGAAAGAAGAACCAGAGGAAGTGGACATCAAAGCAGAGCCGCAAGAGTTCTCACTGATTACTGTGTCTGTGAAGAGTGAAGAGGAGGAGTCTTCTCTCCTTCATCAAACAGTGAAAGAGGAGACCAGAGAGGACGCTGAAGGAGCAGGTTCAGACAAACATCCAGAGAGTGAAGAACATGGAGAGAGTTCTTCTGACACTGACGACTCTGCAGACTGGACTCCTTCAGCTGAAAGACCCACTCCACAACTCACACTCAGGTCAACAAACAGCTGCAAGGACCAGCTCACAGGAGTCATGCAAATGGAGCCAAGCACCGCACTTGCTCTCAGTACGGAAAGAGATTTGGAACCATTTCAAACATAAGAACTCACGAACGCACTTATAGAGGAGAGAGACCATTTAAATGTTTAGTCTGCGAAAAATGTTTTGTCCAGAAATGCCATCTAAACTCGCACATGAGAACTCACACAGGGAGAAACCATTTAAATGCCTAGTCTGTGAAAAAAGTTTTGCGCAAAAATATATTCTTAAAGTACACATGAAGACTCACACAAGGGAGAAACCATATAAATGTTCGGTCTGTGAAAAAGGTTTTATACAAAAACAACATCTAATTCGACACATGAGAACTCATACAGGAGAGAAACCGTTCAAATGCTCAGTCTGTGACCACATTTGTACAAATAAACATGATTTAAAAATGCACATTAGCACTCACACTGGGGAGAAACTATACAAATGTACGATCTGTGAAAAAAGTGTTACACAAAAACATGATCTAGAAGTACACATGAGGACTCATACTGGGGAGAAACCTTACATATGTGCAGTCTGTGAAAAATGTTTTGTACAGAAACCCCATCTAAACCTACACATGAGAATTCACACAGGAGAGAAACCATTCAAATGCTCAAGTTGTGATAAAAGTTTTACACAAGAACATAATCTAAAAGTACACATGAGGGCTCACACTGGGGAGAAACCATTCAAATGTTTAGTCTGCGAAAAATGTTTTGTACAGAAATCCCAACTAAACCTACACATGAAAACTCATACAGGAGAGAAACCATTCAAATGCTCAGTCTGTGAAAAAGGTTTTGCACAAAAGTATGTTCTTAAAGTACACATGAGGGCTCACACAGGGGAGAAACCCCACAAATGTTCGGTCTGTGAAAAGGGTTTTATACAAAAACAACATCTAATTCGACACATGAGAACTCACACAGGAGAGAAACCATTCAAATGCTCAGTCTGTGAAAACATTTGTACAAATAAACATGATCTAAAAATGCACATGAGGACTCACACTGGGGAGAAACTTTACAAATGTTCATTCTGTGAAAAACGTTTTACACAAGAACATAATCTAAAAGTACACATGAGGGCTCACACTGGGGACAAACCATACAAATGTTTAGTCTGCGAAAAATGTTTTGTTCAGAAATCCCAACTAAACCTACACATGAGAACTCACACAGGAGAGAAACCATTCAAATGCTCAGTCTGTGAAAAAGCGTTTGCACAAAAACATGTTCTTAAAGTACACATGAGGACTCACACTGGGTAGTAAGTTTCAAATGTCCAGTTTGTGCAAAGCATTTTACCTTGATTAGCAGTTTATACAAACACTTTAAGTCGTGCACATAATGCCATCTTATTTTCTGAACTTTCTTTTTTGTTTGTCTATTTGTTTGTTTGTTTGTATACTTTATTGTCCCCATAGGGAAATTTGTCCTCTGCATTTAACCCATCCTTCAATGCCGCTGGGGCGACCCGTAAGGAGCTGTGGTCAACCCGGGAACCCACCTCCATGATGTGGAGCCAGGCTGATGGTCAGAATCACCTGGCTGGAGGATTCCCCTATTGCACATGTTTTGTGTTTGGTTACGCTTCACTGTAAATAACAATATTTATTCCTATTCCTTTGATAATGTAAAATACACTGCCTTTTTTTCCCAATAATATTTTATTGAACCGGAAGCACTTTGTCACGTAACCTGCCGGAGCTAGTTTTTTTTAAGCTAGGCCCATAGCCTCTCGTTGGAGAAGTTGGTAAAGCATTTTACACATGTGTAACAGTGTTATAATAGCCTGGTTAATTCTGGCGAATTGGGTCAAGGCGCCATCGTCTGGTGTAGCGTGGTGTTACACGCAAAGTATTGTTTGGTTGGGAATCATTTCATTTCGTCGCAGTTATTATTTTGCTCATTGTAATTTGTTTTGCCTGGCAGTGTTTTTGTATTGTTAGTCCCGTGTAAATAGTCTTTTATTTTGGTTGTCTGCCCCTTGTGTGTCGTGTCCTGTCTATGGACCGTATATATGTTGGCTCCTCCCGTTCCGTCTTCCCTTTTGATAACTTCCTCATGGGAAGAGGTAGGATCGTCCTGTTATATTGTATATTGTTGTGAATTTAACATGTCTTTTAAGTTGTTATATTGTTTTATTGTCATATATGTTCATATTAGTTATTTATGTTTATGGATGTTCTTTCTTTTGTGTCATAGACAGTTGTTGGGCAAGAGTCATGTAGGGCTAACACCATTTTTATTTCTTTGTCAGAAATAAATGGAGCGGAGTGCAACGCCTCCTCCAAATGTGTCTTGAGTCCCGCGAGTCATTATACAGTAGATCACTGCATAAACCACGGTATTATTCCGGGGTCGGCCTATTAGTCCGACAGCCCGTTAGTCCGACGTCTCATTATTCCGAAAATGTCCCATTGAGCAGAGGTGCAATTACTCAGAGATCTTCTAAGTCAGAACAAAACGGGATAGGGTTTTGTTTTTGTTTTTGTTTTCTGACTAAAGAGATGTCAGACTAATGGAACCTCTGCTCAATGTTAATCTTCGAAATAATGAAACGTCGAACTAATGGGTTGTCGGAACAATGCCATGGAACTTTTTTTTCTATGATAAAGATTCTAATGATATTCGCCAAATAAAAGGCAGAAGAGCGTCGAGTGTGGTATTGTGTTATAGAAACCCCTGAGCGCGAGAGGGCGGTGTGAGCGTGTATGAGCAGAGGGAAGAAGACGAAAAACATAAACAAACATGGCTCCGAACAAAAGCGACACTCGGGAGTTTTAAGCTTCGAACAGAGCCACTGAAACATGACCCAGATGAAACTGGAGGAGGAGCAAGGTACTGTGCATTTGGAAATAATAATTCTGGCTGCACAATTGTCGACAAATCCAAATATAGGCATATATAACATGCTAACGGTTAGCCTAGCTAAATGTAGCTCCGCCCTTCATCCGAGACCATAAATTATGTAAACACTGAAACATTGTATTCATCACCCATCAGCATTTAGGTGATATAAGTTTATTTCACGATCGTTGATAATAATTGTTATGACAAACGTTTAATAAGCCAGAAAGTCCGATGTATTGTCACTGCACGTGCGTAGTTGTGTTTATTGTCGACAATCGTGCTTTCGCCAATCGCACAGTCACTGTATAACTGTCGAGTTTAGAAATATCTATTATTTTGTTATAATCGAAGTGCAGAAATAGTAGGCGGATACGAGAGTATTGCTAGATTTTGTTTTGTTCTGATGTCTGAACATAAAGTGTGTAATATGTGTGGTGACGGGTTCCATTTATTCTTATATTCATGTTTCGTGTTGAGAGAAATATTTGCCTGAATTCTATGAACAACACTCATCCACATTTTTGTGAGTTTTTTATTTTTAGTTTATTTTTTGCTTTGTAATCTTGTTTTTATGCTCCATACTATGACCACTTATCTGGTCAGGAACAACGCACAAAAGACATAGTCTAAAAAGAAGACATGACAAGTTCCAGGTTATAGTAAAAAAAAGAAGAAGTTTATTTCCACCCTGGACAGGTTAATGTTATACTTACATGGACGTGGTCGTCAGCATTAAAGGAAGAAAGAAAGTTGGTCCTAAGTTCTAACTTTTTGACCTGATTCAGTACAATCTTTTCTATGATCATTTTAGGTGTCCAGATTTTCCAAGACAGCAGTTCAGTCCTTCCCTTCAACAAAGAAGAACCAGAGGAAGTGGACATCAAAGCAGAGCCACAAGAGTTCTCACTGATAACTGTGTCTGCGAAGAGTGAAGAGGAGGAGTCTTTTCTTCTGCATCACACAGTGAAAGAGGAGACCAGAGAGGACACTGAAGGAGCAGGTTCAGACAAACATCCAGAGAGTGAAGAACATGGAGAGAGTTCTTCTGACACTGACGACTCTGCAGACTGGACTCCTTCAGCTGAAAGGCGCACTCCACAAACTCACACTGAGGTCAACAAACAGCTGCAAGGACCAGCTCACAGGACTCATGTTAATGGAGCCAAGCTCCACACAGGTTCCCAGTATGGAAAGGGATTTGAATCAATCTCCAAATTTAAAACTCACGAACGGGCTTATACAGGAGAAAAAACATACAGATGTGCAGTCTGTGAAAAAGGTTTTGTACAAAAACAAAATCTAGACCGACATATGAGAACGCACACAGGAGAGAAACCATTCGAATGCTCAGTCTGTGAAAAATGTTTTGCACATAAACATGATCGAAAAGTACACATGAGGGCTCACACTGGGGACAAACCATTCAAATGTTTAATCTGCGAAAAATGTTTTGTACAGAAACCCCATCTAAACGTACACATGAGAACTCATACAGGAGAGAAACCATTAAAATGTTCAGTTTGTGAAAAGGGTTTTACAAGAAAACATGATCTAAAAATACATGCGAGAACTCACACAGGGGAGAAACCATACAAATGCTCAGTGTGTGAAAAATGTTTTATACAAAAACAACAACTAAACGTACACATGAGAACTCATACAGGAGAGAAACCATTCAAATGTTCAATTTGTGAAAAGAGTTGTACACAAAAACATTGTCTTAAAGTACACATGAGGACTCACACAGGGGAGAAACCGTTCAAATGCCCAGTCTGTGAAAAAAGTTTTGCAATGAAACACCTTCTAAACGTACACATGAGAAGTCATACAGGAGAGAAACCATTCAAATGTTCAGTCTGTGCAAACCGTTATCGAGATATGTGCAATCTAAAAGTACACATGAGAACTCACACTGGGGAGAAACTGTTCAAATGTCCAGGTTGTGCAAAGCGTTTTACCTGGGACAGCAGTTTATACAAACACAAGAAGTTGTGCACAGGAGAGACATAATTCAGACGTCCCGTTCATGTGGATCTTATTTTAGAACATATTGTTTGAGTGCCTGGTGTGTAAAACAAAGCCATGTTAAACACATTGGATGGGGTTCACAAGAGCAAAGCTACTACACTTATAAGTCCATGCATTAGGTTTCTATAGAGAATATGCTCCCACCTGGACGGGCCTTTCTGTGGAGTTTGCATGTTCGCCCCGTGTCTGCGTAGGTTTCTTCCGGTTTCCCCTACCACTAAAAACATGTACAGGTCAGGAGGAATGAGAGTGTGTTTGAGAGTGCGCATGGGGGACGTCGGATGGAAATTAGCCAGGCTATAATCCGGTGTGGCTTGTTTACATGCATGAGACCCATGTACGTATGGTCCATTAACATGCACTGTCCTGACCAAATAAACCAATAAAAATAAAAATATGTTATTTGAAAAGGGTAACGTATACAGGGAGAATTCAGCCTGTTTTAAGCCTCATAACTGAACTAAAAAGTACAGTTGTAAGTTCTGAATGTTTTGTTGTTTGCCTTGGGTTACAAAAGAATATAAGAAAATAATATAACTTTATTGTCTGTTCAAAAGAGCAGAAATGTGTCTTTCAACACGGCCAATTAAAACTAATTCAGTAAAAACATACACATAATTAAAAAGTACCACATAAAAAAAGAACAACATAAAGTACAGTGCTACCGGGCGCTACAGTGACAGCAGAGTGAATGAATGATTTCTTGTGGATATTTTTATGGGCCAGTGGTGTTCTGTATCTTCTGCCTGATGGCAGCAAAGGGTGGGTGGCGTCTTCCGGATAAGGGTGGCTTTCCTCTGCACTGATCGCCTGTACAGTTCGCAGAGTGGGGTCTGAGGGGTTTGGGTGATCTTACTCTCCTAGTTTACTTTTCTATTGAGCTTTGTTTTGTGTTTCTTAAGTGTTAAATAAAGTTTCTTTCTCCATTTGGTTTGGACATTCATTGTACTGCATAACAACAGTGTTTTATAGCTTAACATTCTAATGATATTGGACAAATAAAAGGCAGATTAAACAGTCGATTAAGTTATTGTGTTATAGAAACCTCTGAGCACTAGAGGGCAGTGTGAGCGTGTATGAGCAGAGAGAAGAAGACCAAAAGCATAAACAAACATGGCTGCCGTGTGTTCTTAGCTCCGAACAGAACCGACCCTCAGAGTCGACCCTCGCTTTAAAGAGAACTGAGCTACTGAAACATGGCCCAGGTGAAACTGGAGGAGGAGCAAGGTACTGTGCATTTGGAAATAATTCTGTCTGCACAATTTTCGCCAAATCTAAATATCGAGACATATTCAAACATGCTAATAGTTAGCCTAGCTAGATGTAGCTCCGCCTCTCGTCCGAGACCATAAATTATATAAACACTTAAACTCATCACACATCAGCATTTAGGTGATAAGAGTTTATTTCACGATCGTTTATAATAATTGTTATGACAAACGTTAATAGCCATAAGGTCCGATGAAATGTCACTGCGCATGCGTAGTTGTGTTATCGAGAGTTGTGCTTCCGCCAACGATCATTTTTTTCCTTCTTTTTAAATAAATTCATTTATTTAACAGACATGTAATAAAAGTGCAACATAAAGAAATAACTAATAATAGGTGCTATGTGATTTGGGCAACTCCAACAGCTGCCCCCACGACCCGGCAACGGAAAAGTGGAAGAGGATGGATGGATGGATGCCTAAATTCTATGAATGACTGCTTATTGCATATGTGAATTTTTTTTTCTATTTTGTGTTGACATTGTTTTTTATATTACATTGTACTAATGAAAAGCACTTAGGTTCAGCCGGTGCTGTTGTAAAGCGCTATACAAATAAAGGTTGATTGATTGATTGATTGATTGATTAATTTTATTTATCTAAAAGAAAGAAAGTTGGTCCTAAGTAGAAACGTTTTGACCTAATTCAATACAATCTTATCTGGTCATTATAGGTGTCCAGATTTTCCAAGACAACAGTTCAGTCCTTCACTTCAAGAAAGAAGAACCAGAGGAAGTGGAACTCAAAGCAGAGCCACAAGAGTTTCCACTGGTACCTGTGAGTGTGAAGAGTGAAGAGGAGGAGCCAGAGTCTTCTCTCCTTCATCAAACAGTGAAAGAGGAGACCAGAGAGGACGTTGATGGAGCAGGTTCAGACAAACATCCAGAGAGTGAAGATCATGGAGAGAGTTCTTCTGACACTGACGACTCTGCAGACTGGGCTCCTTCAGCTGAAAGGCCCACTCCACAAACTCACCCTCAGGTCAACAAACAGCTGCAAGGACCAGCTCACAGGACTCATGTTAGTAAAGATGGAAGTGACACTGTAGCCAAGTGCCACACATGTTCTCACTGTGGAAAGGGATTTGTATTCATCTCCAAATTAAGAATTCATGAACGGATTCACACAGGAGAGAAACCACACAAATGTTCAGTCTGTGGAAAAGGTTTTATACAAAAACAAAATCTAGACCGACATATGAATACTCACACTGGAGAGAAACCATTCAATTGTTCAGTCTGTGATAAAGGTTTTACTAAAAACCTGATCTAAAAATACACATGAGAGTCATACAGCGGAGAGACCGTACAGATGTTCAATTTGTTCAAAGGGTTTTACTGACAAGGGGAATTTAAACAAACATATAAGAGCTCACACTGGAGAGAAACCATTCCAATGTTCAGTCTGTGGAAAATGTTTTAGACATAAACAAAATCTAAACCTGCACATGAGGACTCATACAGGAGAGAAACCATTCAAATGTTCAGTCTGTGATAAAGGTTTTACATTAAAACATGATCTAAAACGACACATGAGAAGTCACACAGGGGAGAAACCATTCAAATGTTCAGTTTGTTCAAAGAGTTTTACTGTAAAAGGGAATTTAAACAAACACACAAGACTTCACACGGGAGAGAAACCATTCCAATGTTCAGTCTGTAAAAAATGTTTTATGCAAAAGCCAACTTTAAACCTGCACATGAGGACTCATACAGGAGAGAAACCATTCAAATGTTTAGTTTGTGAAAAGGTTTTACACTAAAACATGATCTAAAACGACACATGAGAACTCACACTGGGGAGAAACTGTTCAAATGTCCAGGTTGTGCAAAGCGTTTTACCTGGGACAGCAGTTTATACAAACACAAGAAGTTGTGCACAGGAGAGACATAATTCAGACGTCCCGTTCATGCAGTGGATCTTATTTTAGAACATATTGCTTGAGTGCCTGGTGTGTAAAACAAAGCCATGTTAAACACATTGGATGGGGTTCACAAGAGCAAAGCTACTACACTTATAAGTCCATGCATTAGGTTTCTATAGAGAATATGCTCCCACCTGGACGGGCCTTTCTGTGGAGTTTGCATGTTCGCCCCGTGTCTGCGTAGGTTTCCTCCAGTTTCCCCTACCACTAAAAACATGTACAGGTCAGGAGGAATGAGAGTGTGTTTGAGAGTGTACATGGGGGACGTCGGATGGAAAGTAGCCAGGCTATAATCCGGTGTGGCTGGTTTACATGCATGAGACCCATGTACGTATGTTCCATTAACATGCACTGTCCTGACCAAATAAACCAATAAAAATAAAAATATGTGATTTGAAAAGGGTAACGTATACAGGGAGAATTCTGCCTGTTTTAAGCCTCATAACTGAACTAAAAAGTACAGTTGTAAGTTCTGAATGTTTTGTTGTTTGCCTTGGGTTACAAAAGAATATAAGAAAAGAATATAACTTTATTGTCTGTTCAAAAGAGCAGAAATTTGTCTTTCAACACGGCCAATTAAAACTAATTCAGTAAAAACACACACATCATTAAAAAGTACCACATAAAAAAGAACAACATAAAGTACAGTGCTACCGGGCGCTACAGCGACAGCAGAGTGAATGAATGATTTCTTGTGGATATTTTTATGGGCCAGTGGGTTCTGTATCTTCTGCCTGATGGCAGCAAAGGGTGGGTGGCGTCTTCCGGATAAGGGTGGCTTTCCTCTGCACTGATCGCCTGTACAGTTCGCAGAGTGGGGTCTGAGGGGTTTGGGTGATCTTACTCTCCTAGTTTACTTTTCTATTGAGCTTTGTTTTGTGTTTCTTAAGTGTTAAAGAAAGTTTCTTTCTCCATTTGGTTTGGACATTCATTGTACTGCATAACAACAGTGTTTTTATAGCTTAACATTCTAATGATATTGGACAAATAAAAGGCAGATTAAACAGTCGATTAAGTTATTGTGTTATAGAAACCCCTGAGCACTAGAGGGCAGTGTGAGCGTGTATGAGCAGAGAGAAGAAGACCAAAAACATAAACAAACATGGCTGCCGTGTGGTCTTAGCTCCGAACAGAACCGACCCTTGCTTTAAAGAGAACTGAGCTACTGAAACATGGCCCAGGTGAAACTGGAGGAGGAGCAAGGTACTGTGCATTTGGAAATAATTCTGTCTGCACAATTTTCGCCAAATCTAAATATCAAGACATATTCAAACATGCTAATAGTTAGCCTAGCTAGATGTAGCTCCGCCTCTCGTCCGAGACCATAAATTATATAAACACTTAAACTCATTACACATCAGCATTTAGGTGATAAGAGTTTATTTCACGATCGTTTATAATAATTGTTATGACAAACGTTAAAAGCCATAGGGCACTTTTGAATCCCCGTAATGCTTTGCGGCAAAAGCAGGTTCCGGTGTTTTAGATCGTCTGGTGCTGATTTATCTGGTTGCACAGCTGGCTCGTCATGTGGGCCATCACGTCACCTACCTACACTCAACAAAGCTTATATTCCGTCTCAAACAACATATCCGATTGTCTCTTCAATGGTTACCTCTTCAGTGCACCCTTATCTTGACATCGATTCAGCAAAATGGACGCTGACGCTCACAGAGAAGCCATGTGTTCGGTTGAAAGTAGACGAGCATGTCCCAGTTGTTTCAGCCGAACTCTCTCAGCTGCAATGCAAATTAGGAGCAAAACAGCTGTTTGTGGGCGTGTCCTTCTGGGTTACCATGATGTAACCAGTCAATGAAACTAAAATTTCTTACGTGAACTGTCCGATAATTCTTCCTCATTATGCTTAATTAGGACTGTAGCTGGTGGTGGCTGCTTCCTTTAGAACAGTGCAATTCAATTATCATTTGCAAAGACAAGAAATATAACGTGGAGAATAAATTGTAATTGACAAATATTGGTTTTAGCAAGACAATTTCTGTTGTGAGTTGGTGCGACAGCGAAGGTCATGCTCTTAGATTCCAAAGATTGCTGGTTCGAAGCCAGGAGAAGGAATACGTAGTAAAACATGAAAAGTTCATAAAAATGTATTGATTGCAGATACAGTTGTTCGACAATTGGTTCATTCTTGAATTGCAAGATTTGTCTATACTTATCCCAAGAACACCCTCCACCCCCGCCCCCACACACATCAGAGTGGAGGCCAGGAAACACTGCCACAGGTGCCCTGCTGTGGATGTAGAGCCATGAAAGAGATCTGTCGAGCCACTTTGTGTGATATTCCTCTTTGTGTTAATATAAATGTGCATTTCCCCCTTATGTATAAGACAAAAAAGAGGCTGTATCTACAATCAATAAACTTTATGAACTTCTCACATGTTTTACTACGTAGTCCCTCTCCTGGCTTTGAACCAGCGAACTTCGGCATCAAAGTCCATGACCTTAGCTGTCGCACCAACTGACAACAGAAATTAACTGGCCAAAACCAATATTTGACATTAATTCTCCATGTCATATTTCTTGTCTTTGCAAATGATAATTGAAATTGCACTGGTCTAAAGGAAGCAGCCACCACCAGCTACAGTCCTAATTAAGCATAATGAGGAAGAATTATCGGACAGTTCACGTAAGAAATTTTAGTTTCATTGACTGGTTACATCATGGTAACCCAGAAGGACACGCCCACAAACAGCTGTTTTGCTCCTAATTTGCATTGCAGCTGAGAGAGTTCGGCTGAAACAACTGGGACATGCTCGTCTACTTTCAACCGAACACATGGCTTCTCTGTGAGCGTCAGTGTCCATTTTGCTGAATCGATGACACGATAAGGGTGCACTGAAGAGGTAACCATTGAAGAGACAATCGGATATGTTGTTTGAGACGGAATATAAGCTTTGTTGAGTGTAGGTAGGTGACGTGGTGGCCCACATGGTCAACACAGCTGACGAGCCAGCTGTGCAACCAGATAAATCAGCACCAGACGATCTAAACACCGGTTCTGGCGCGTCAATGAAAAGCAGCGTAAACAAAGCTAGAGAGGACGGTATTCCCATAAAACTACAACGTTTTTGTGCGTGTAAGAAAAAGAAAAGTAGTCCGTGCGGTTAATAAATGTTGTGACAATCATACTAGTCCAAGATTTATGTATCTATTGATGAATATTAACTGATGTAAACATTGCAAACATGCAAACAACAATTTGCGAGTCATCGTTTTTATTTTCAGGTTACATCCTCTACGCTAAATGATGGTAAATAAACTAATAAGCAAAAAAAAATCTAATAGTAAAAAAAAAATCATAATAATAATAAAGACATTCAAACAAATGTACTCTTATGTGGATTTTGTTACTAGATTCCATTGTTTTCAATAATTATTGTAATTAAAAGCCTTTTTTCACGTTACAACACTTTAATGAGATTGTTTTGTTGTTGCTTACAATGGGTATTTGGAAATGAGTTAAATAGGCCCAATATATAAAAATCTATTCCACATTATCCTTCTGCTTATCGTGATCCTTCTGTGCATAATGTGAACAACAACATGAACCGCCACAATGCTTGGATTTTTTGCCCAAAAATGTAAGAGACCCATGTTTCGCTGTCTATTTTAACACCGGAACCTGCTGCGCCGGAAGTGCGCAGACGAGGTGCGCAACAATTGTGAGCTTCCCGGTCCGATGAAGTGTCACTGCGCATGCGTAGTTGTGTTATCGAGAGTTGTGCTTCCGCCAACGATCATTTTTTTCCTTCTTTTTAAATAAATTTATTTAACAGACGTGTAATAAAAGTGCAACATAAAGAAATAACTAATAATAGGTGCTATGTGATTTGGGCAACTCCAACAGCTGTCCCCACGACAGTGGAAGAAAATGGATGGATGGATGGATGGATGGATGGGGTGGGGTGCCTAAACTCTATGCAAGACTGCTAATTGCATATGTGAAATTTGTATGTTTTTTTCTATTTTGTGTTGACATTGTTTTTTATATTACATTGTACTAATGAAAAGCACTTAGGTTCAGCCGTGCTGTTGTAAAGCGCTATACAAATAAAGGTTGATTGATTGATTGATTAATTTTATTTATCTAAAAGAAAGAAAGTTGGTCCCAAGTTGAAACGTTTCGACCTAATTCAATACAATCTTATCTGGTCATTATAGGTGTCCAGATTTTCCAAGACAACAGTTCAGTCCATTGCTTCAAGAAAGAAGAACCAGAGGAAGTGGAACTCAAAGCAGAGCCACAAGAGTTTCCACTGGTACCTGTGAGTGTGAAGAGTGAAGAGGAGGAGCCAGAGTCTTCTCTCCTTCATCAAACAGTGAAAGAGGAGACCAGAGAGGACACTGATGGAGCAGGTTCAGACAAACATCCAGAGAGTGAAGAACATGGAGAGAGTTCTTCTGACACTGACGACTCTGCAGACTGGACTCCTTCAGCTGAAAGGCCCACTCCACAAACTCACCCTCAGGTCAACAAACAGCTGCAAGGACCAGCTCACAGACTCATGTTAGTGTAAGTGCCAAGCACCACACATGTTCCACTGTGGAAAGGGATTTGTATTCATCTCCAAATTAAGAATTCATGAACGGACTCACACAGGAGAGAAACCACACAAATGTTCAGTCTGTGGAAAAGGTTTTATACAAAAACAAAATCTAGACCGACATACGAATACTCACACTGGAGAGAAACCATTCAATTGTTCAGTCTGTGGAAAATGTTTTAGACATAAACAAAATGTAAACCTGCACATGAGGACTCATACAGGAGAGAAACCATTCAAATGTTCAGTCTGTGATAAAGGTTTTACATTAAAACATGGTCTAAAACGACACATGATAAGTCACACAGGGGAGAAACCATTCAAATGTTCAGTTTGTTCAAAGAGTTTTAATGTAAAAGGGAATTTAAACAAACACACAAGACTTCACACGGGAGAGAAACCATTCCAATGTTAAGTCTGTAAAAAATGTTTTATGCAAAAGCCAACTTTAAACCTGCACATGAGGACTCATACAGGAGAGAAACCATTCAAATGTTTGGTCTGTGATAAATGTTTTCCAAAAAAATATGATGTGAAACGACACATGAGGGTGCACGCAGGAGACACGTAATTCATATGTTGAGTTTTTTCAAATGTCTCTAGAGACGAGAGGAGGCAGAGACTGAGGACTTGCCCATCACCCAAGCTGAAGTCACAAATGTGGTTAGAAAGCTCCTCGGTGGCTCCGGGGACAGAATTTCTGGGCGCAGCCAGGGGCCGCAGGGTGTCCGGAACCTCAGGATCTCATCTCTGCTGTTTGCAGACGATGTTGTTCTGTTGGCTTCATCAAATCAGGACCTTCAGCTGCCCTGGGGCGGTTTGCAGCCGAGATCGATAGACGGATCGGTGCGGCGTCGGCAGTGATGCGGTCGCTGTATCGGACTGTTTCCTTCACAGGGTGGCTGGGGGTGAGGAGCTCATACAGTGTTTATGTTTACATTTTATAGTGAGTTTTCAATAAAACTACTCATATTTGACTTTGACTTAACATTAAATTTCACAGCTCTCACTTTGCGGAAAAAATATCGGGATATATATCGTATATCGATATTTGACCCAAATATATCGGGATATGACTTTTGGTCCATATCGCCCAGCCCTAACTTGGCATTTCATACACTGCAGACTTGGCCTTCCACCGTTTCTTCTGTGTTAGGCGCATTGAGGGGCCTTGTGTACGAAAGGTGCGGTATAAATAAACATGCCTTGCCTTGTTTTCTTTGTGTGGCCGTTGCCCCTGGTATAAAATGAGGGTTTGACCGGCATGAGCGGGTATAAAGACATTTTTAATCCAGTTTGCAGTTTACTGAAGAGCGTCTGAATGTTTTAAACGTGGACTTTACATATTTTTGACCCACAGTAAAAGTATAATCGATTATTGTATTTCTCAGTTAATCACTTCACTTGCAGTTCCACAATGTGTCCGCCAGAGGGAGTGCCGGCGGAATGATTTGCTTTCTATTATTTAAGTCTAAGGTTTTTGAATAAATTGTCTGATTTACTATATTCTATCTTTATGAAATACAATAATATTATAGTATTTAAAATATACAAAGTTTATAGAAACAAAAACAGAACAAAAAAGACAAAGCTGTCAGTTTGTTACACAATTTACTAACTTACAGTATCTATTTAGGAAGCAAAGATTAAAATAGCATGGAGAAATGTATATTAAAGATGTTCTCATAAACATACTACCGTATAATTTATGAAGGAAACTACTTGAAAAATACATTTAAAACAATAAAGTTCTGAAAGAAAGTGCAGTTCCACCATGTGTCCACAAGAGGGAGCGCTACAGTCCTGCAAATCCTGCAAGGGGTTGGATAGTTGGATAAATCATGCTAATACGTTAGCCTGACTATATTTTTATTATCTCACGCTGTAAAAAGGGTGAAATACATTCTCTATCGATTGGTGTCTTCGACATCGTTGTAAAGCAATATAAGTAAGTAAGTGCTTTATTGTCATTGTACAAGCGTACAATGAAATACTGTAGGTAAAAATAGGTAAAAATGAAGCTGTACCAGGAGAGAGGGAGGTTGCCCTCATTTAATGTAACTTTAACATTGGAAGTTTTAATATTATTCCTCATTAAATCAAATACTTTAGTGCATGATTTAAAATAGTTCAAATATTAACTTTAATAAAGTAATAAAACTTCAAGTATAAAAATATTTAAGTAAGTAATTTGAACTTGTCTAAAGTTATTACCTGCCGTTCCATGTGTTGTCCGCCAGAGGGAGCTCCAAAACTACTCTTCATCTCTTTTATAAGACATGTATCCTAATGTAACCCGTTCATGTGTAATAACGTTATAATTACACAAAATTGTCCTTTTGTTGACTTGAATTTTGTCCATACCTGGCGTTTGATACACTGTGCAGTCTTGGTCCTCCAGCCACTTCTTCTACGTTTTTGTTTCTTCTTCGTGTGACCCTTGACATGCCCCTGGTATAAATTAGGGGTTTGACCATGGGTTTGACCCATAGACTGTTAAAAAGAATAGACAGCTCCTCCTCACTCCTCCCCGTTTACCATAATGACCACTTTCGAGGGGGAAATCATGGCGGATTTACAGACTCCTCTCCCCAGCTCTGGACGAAGCATGTTCCTAATAAGGGCAAAAGGGCGGGATCTCACTGTAAACTCGGCCCTTGCGTGACGTGTAGCTCGCGCAGCTCCAATGCCAACAGTCCGACCTCCGTTAAGTAGGAGATTAAAAAATATATATTTCGAAAACCAGCCTGGTTTCTATTTTTTGACTAACCCAGCGTTATCTCAGGAGGAATATGTAGCCATATTAAGTGTTGAAAAAATTGAAACCAGGCATTAAAGTTGTTTTTAACGTGTCTAAAGTCCAATGCTTTTCAATGGGGCCTAGCGGCCAAATGGAGGTACTACAGCAATGGAAGAGCAATGGCGGCCTCCAGTGTTTGCGGTCACAAAGCAGAGTTTTACCCAAATCTAAACTGGAGCCTCAATTTGAAAGCTAAGAACTACAAAACTCATCATGTTTTCATTGCTTTGTTGTTGACACAATTCTGTCACTTTTTAGTCACTTTTTTTAAAATCACATTTTCGTTTTTTTTTTTTTTTTGGGGGGGGGGGGGGCACATTTTAATTGCGTTTTTAGGCCCGAGCGCCATCAGGGCTGGCGAAGGGGCTCTTGTAATTGTATAGAGTGCGCTCCGCTTCGCCCCGCGCACTCCCCCAAAGTGAATATTCTTTTAATTATTATTCATTGCGTGTAGTGTAAAAGACGCCAACGCACTCATATGGTAAGACGGAAACCTTTATAAAGCTTTTATCTCAATGTCAGTACAGTACAGTTATCATGAACATCACACACAATTTTCGTAGCAATCCTTTCCTGTTCCTGTCGACTTCAGGGGGAGACAGCAGGTCCACAACAGCTAATTGGCCATGGTGGCGCACAGCTAGCTACGATATTTTATGAAATATCCATGTGCCGAGCTCGCGCAAAATGTAAACATCACATCGTGACAGGGTCACGGCGAGAACCGGAACACCGGTGTGACAGATCAACGTAGGGAAAACAAGCGTAAGTGCGCGAACCAGGAATTCAAAGATTAATTCCCTTGGAATCATCCCATCGGAGTAACTTTGCGTGTGGTTCTTAGACCAAGGCATCATCCACTTCACACCGATGAAGAACAAAGGACCAGCTGTTTAGAGTTTCTCCGTTCAAATCTTTAGCCACCCAGACGAATTTGCCCTAATTACAAAATGATTCAATAACTATTGCCTAACTTAAAAATAGTGCCTAATTTTTCACGCTCATGTAGCTCCATAGGTAGAGCGCTGGACACCCATCCATGAGATTGTCAGTTCAATTCTGACCCCTATTAATTGAATTGTTTTAAACTGGGCACCCACTTACAGTAATATAACGACTTGTATAAAGACAATGTCTCGTCATTCCCTCATAACCACCCAAACAGCTAGGCGCCGATTTAAGTTCTTCCCAGTGGGTGCCTATGTAACAGGGTTATTATGGACCGGTTAAATTCTAGCGAATTGGGTTGAGGTGCCATCGTGCGGCGAAGCGTGGAGCTGCATGCGGGGTAATTAATATCGGGGACTATGTGTTTTGTCCCTATTATTATTTTATTACTGTACTTTGTGTTTGCCTGGCAGCGTTTGTATTGTAGCCCGTGTATATTGTATTTTATTTTGATTGTCTGCCCAATGTTTGTCATGTCCGGTCTATGGGGAATATATAAGTCGGCTCCTCCTTTTCCTCTTTCCTTTGTATATTCCTCTAGTGGAAAGAGGTGAGGTGATTTTTGCATCGGTTGGCATCACACTGTTAAAATCCTCTTATTTGTGATTTTAACCTGTCTTTTGTGTTGTTATATTGTTTTGTTGTCGTAGATGTTAATATTATTTACTTACGTGTTGATGTCTTTCTTTGTCCATAGACCGCATATTTTTGGGCATATTATTGTTGGGCTAACCACATTTCTTTTCTGCCTGCCAGAATAAACGGAGCGGGAGCGTTGCTCACTCCAATTTGAGACCTGGGCCCATCAATAAATGAATACAGCATACACACAACACAGGGTCCATTAGACCTCAGCCACACCTAGTTTAAAAAAAAGAAAAATTAATAGGAGTCGTAATTGAACTGACAAGCTCATGGATGGGAGTCCAAAGCTCTACCTATGTGTTGTGTTCTATGCTTTTGCCGCTAGAGGGCGCAGCTACTCTATACGATGCTATGCACTGCCGAAGAAGTGAGAGTTTTGAATAATGCATTGATGTTGAACTGACTGCTGAAAACCTGCTCTGAAAAGTTCCTATATAAATCTACAAGTGATTTAAGATACTATGGGCTCATTCATACTACACCACACTATGGACCTACAAAAGTGAGAGGTATTGGTGCTGCAGCACATACATAGGCTATGTTATGCTCCGCTCTTTTGTAAAGAACTGAGAAGCGCCTTCAACTTAGGCAATATTTATTGAATCATTTTGTAATTAGGGCAAATTCGTCTGGGTGGAGAAACTCTAAACAGCTGGTCCTTTGTTCTTCATCGGTGTGAAGTGGATGATGCCTTGTGGAAGAACCACATGCAAAGTTACTCCGATGGGTGGATTCCAAGTGGATTATTCGTTGATTTCCTGGTTTGGTGCGCAGCGCGTCTCTGCTGCGCGTCCGTGTCGCGCACTTCCGCTTTGTTTTCCCTACGTTGTTCTGTCACAACTGTGTGTGGCGTTAGCTCTGAACAGAACCGACCCTCTGTCCTCAACGCGGACAGAGCCTCTGAAACATGGCCCAGGTGAAGCTGGAGCAAAAGCTGTGGGAGCCCGCGGAGGTGAAACAAGGTACTGTGCATTTGGAAATAATTATTTTAGCTGCACAATCATCTAGGCAATCATGTGTTCTTTAAAAAAAAAAAATCCCAGTCACAACTAGCCTCTGAGTCAATCATAAGTTTGAATCAGTATTCTAAGCAGTTCTTCTGTTTTCAAAGTATATATCCTATTTTTATTGTTTGTTGTCTACAATCGTGCAGCCAGTCACTGTATAATTATTTTGTGTGAGAGTCTCCTATTCTTTAACCTCTACATTTTCTCCAGTTTGGCTTTACCAAAATCTGAACGCTTCTCGAAAAAAGTGTCAAAATAGCGACAAAAATGAGACGAAAACGAAGATGAAGATCCAACAAAAGAAAGACACAAATGTGAGGTAAAAAAATCGATGAAAAAGCTACAAAATAGTAACAGAAAAGTGACAAAAATGTGCAACTAAAAAGCAATGGAAAAAAAAGAAGCTTGACGGGTGGAGTACATGTCCTTAATGGAGAAGAACCACACAGTGATGGTCTATAGTCCTTCTGTTAAACATAACGGAGGCTGGGACTCTGGCTCTTCTAAACTTGTGGAGAAAGTAGAGACGCTGATTACTTAAATTCTACGTAAAACACCCATCCATGTTTAAACAAATATAACTGAAGCAGAACAAAAATACAGTTATTTATAAAATAGTTGCCCTGTTGAAAGAGTTTTTAACGTTGTTGAAATTGTATTTGTATCGCAAATGGTTTTCTTCTGCTTCGTAAACTCGTGTTTGTGCTACTTACTAGGGGTGGGCGATATGACAAAAATAGAATATCACGATTTTTGAATTATAAACTCCCGATTTTCGATTTTATCACAATTTAATTTTTTATAGTAACTAAAATAACTTAAATTACCCACTGAAGAAGAAAAAGATTGAATTAATATACTAATTTATTCAACTTTGTGATAATCAACAAAGCAAAAATAGACTTAGAACTTAGACTAGACTTGGAACTACAGCAAACTAACTCTATGCATTAAAAACACAATAAAACTCCAGACAATAAAAGTAAAACAGTAACAGTAAGTTTGGTAAAGGCTTGTTGTTCGTGTCTGTTTCTCTTTGGCATCTTTTCTGAGACGTCTCTCTCATGACGTCGAGCTGCTGTGATACAGCGCTCTGTTGCTGTCTGAGCCTTTCACAATAAGAGTCTTACTAAAGCGATAACATACTGTGTCTTTTATTGTGTAAAAGGGAAACCGGAAACAAATAGTTACCATAAGTTATTACATGACCAAGTAATTCAACAAAGTTGGACAAGTCTTATATTTTCAAAGACATGGATAAACAGCGTGTTTGTGAACACAGGATTTATATGGCGTCAAATTAGGGTCGGCTTTAACGTAAACGTAAAAGAGGTTTTGTAAACGTAGGTTGTCAGTATTGTAATTGTAAAAAGAAAACTGTAAATGTAACTCTAAACTCCATAAACGAAAAAAGTATCATAAATAAAACATAATACTTTCATTTACGCTTCTTCTTTTCATGCTTCATTTCACAAGCTACGGTTACGATAAATTTTTTCTGACCCTTTTTTAATGGGGGCGGGCTCAACGCTCATTGGCTGGAGTGACAGGATGTGATGTCATCACTATAAGCTGAAATCAAACGCACACTACAGATGTATTGTAACCGTAACTTGTGAATTGAAAAATGAAAAGAAGAAGCATAAATGAAAGTTTCATGTTTACATATTTTTTTTCTATTTATGATACGTTTTTCGTTTATGGAGTTTAGAGTTACATTTACAGTTTTCTCTTTACGATTACAATACTGACAACCTACGTTTACAATACCTCTTTTATGTTTACGTTCAAGCAGACCATAATTTGACGCCATATATTTAAATTAAACAAATGAGAAGGATGTGGCGCCTGACAGAACTGTAAGGACGAAAGACACACTCGCTTCTTCACACATGTGTCGCCAGGTAAATAAATAAACACGCTGCGATCTACGCAGAGCAGCGGCCTTGTTTTAGATCATCTGGTGTTAATTTATCTGGTGACACAGCTGGATCGTCAGCTGTGTTGACACCTACACTCAACAAAGCTTATATTCCGTCTCAAACAACATATCCGATTGTCTTCTCAGTGCTCACCACTCCAATGCACCATTACCTTGACATCGATTCAGCAAAATGGACGCTGACGCTCACAAAGAAGCCATGTGTTCAGTTGAAAGTAGACGAGCATGTCCCAGTTGATTCAGCCGAACTGTCTCAGCTGCAAATTAGGAGCAAAACAGCTGTTTGTGTTACCTGCAGTCCTTCTGGGTTACCATGATGTATCCAGTCAATGAAACAAACATTTCTTACGTGAACTGTCCGATAATTCTTCCTCATTATGCCTCATTAGGAGTGTAGCTGGGTGGCCATTTGCAAACACAAGAAAATATGACGTGGAGAATAAATGTAATTGACAAATATTGGTTTTGGCTGCACAATTTCTGTTGTCAGTTGGTGCGACAGCTAAGGTCATGGACTTTGATGCTGAAGATTGCACCCAATTTGCATTGCAATGCAAATTGCAATGCAAATTGCACCCAATTTGCATTGCAGTTGAGACAGTTCGGCTGAATCAACTGGGACATGCTCGTCTACTTTCAACTGAACACATGGTTTCTCTGTGAGCGTCAGAGTCCATTTTGCTGAATCGATGTCAAGGTAATGGTGCATTGGAGTGGTGAGCACTGAGAAGACAATCGGATATGTTGTTTGAGACGGAATATAAGCTTTGTTGAGTGTAGGTGGGTGACGTGGTGGCCCACATGTCAACACAGCTAACGATCCAGCTGTGTCACCAGATAAATTAACACCAGATGATCCAAAACAGCGTTACGGGGAAAGACACTGACAGTGGGTTTAAAAGCTCCAGGCTCCAGCCTGGTCGTGTATGCGACTGTAGAGGAGCGGCTCGCTGCCAAACGCTCACATTAGCGTCCCACATTGCGTAGAAGAAAGTGCACGGCTTGGGTTTACGTCACTGACGGTGAAAAGAGTCAACTGTGCAGGAGAGCTTAGAACCGTGATAAAACGATCCCACGAAAATGACAGATCGTCAGCTCTGGAGATCGTAAGACGGTCTAATATTGTCATATCGCCCAGCCCTACTACTTACCATCAGCACCAGCTCCAGATCCATCTGACTGCAGGTGCATCCGAGCGCCTAATAGGCGCAAATAACAACTCTCGTTATTAAAATACTGTAGAGTATTAAAAGTTCATACTGGAGCCACAAACCACCCAGAGTCGGTTATCAAAGTTTAAGTTGATTTATTCCTCTGAGTTTAAGTTTAGCTGCCATGGTTCTGTAACAATATCCGTTCCAACATAAGTTCACAAATGTATGTATAAACATAACTGTAAAACATCAAAGAAAGTATTACTCACATTTGAGGAAAACAAAGGACGCATGGGCAACAACCAGAAGGAGGAGAATAGAACATAGGCCAGAGGCTCAGAAAGCCTGGTGTGCAGTTCAAGCCACACTGTGGACTGGGTGTAGCCAGGTGGTCGCAGGTGCCACCATCTTGTGGGGAAGACGGGTACTGCAGTTCACTGAATTGTTTCTTGTGTAGTTTCTGACAAATACATTGTGAGGCAACTAAAACTGAGGGTGCAGGCATTTTAAAATGCAATGCATCTTTTGCACCCCTGTAGATCCGGGCCTGCACACTATGGATTGGATATGGTCGTGAGCAAGTAAAGGAGGAAGGAAATTCGGATCTTTTTCATCTGATTTATTACAATTACAGGTGACCAGATATTAGGAGACAACAGTTCAGTGCTTGACTTCAGCAAAGAAGAACCAGAGGAAGTGGACATCAAAGCAGAGCCGCAAGAGTTCTTCCTGATACCTGTGTGTGTGAAGAGTGAAGAGGAGCAGCCAGAGTCTTCTCTCCTTCATCAAACAGTGAAAGAGGAGACCAGAGAGGACGCTGATGGAGCAGGTTCAGACAAACATCCAGAGAGTGAAGAACATGGAGAGAGTTCTTCTGACACTGACGACTCTGCAGACTGGACTCCTTCAGCTGAAGGCCCGCTCCACAAACTCACACTCAGGTCAACAAACAGCTGCAGGGACCAGATCGCAGGACTCATGTTAGTGGAGCCAAGCACCACACATGTTCCCTCTGTGGAAAGGGATTTAGATCCATCTCCAAATTAAGAATTCATGAACGGACTCACACAGGAGAGAAACCTTACAGGTGTACAGTCTGTGGAAAAGGTTTTACACAAAAACAAAATCTAGACCGACATATGAATACTCACACTGGAGAGAAGTCATTCAATTGTTCAGTCTGTGAAAAAGGTTTTACAAAAAGTCTTGATCTAAAAATACACATGAGAAGTCACACAGGGGAGAGACCGTACAGTGTCAATTTGTTCAAAGGGTTTTACTGAAAAGGGAAATTTAAACAAACACATAAGAGTTCACACGGGAAAGAAACCATTCCAATGTTCAGTTTGTGAAAAAGGTTTACAAAAAGTCTTGATCTAAAAATACACATGAGAAGTCATAGAGGGGAGAGACCGTACAGGTGTCCAATTTGTTCAAAGGGTTTGCTGACAACGGGAGCTTAAACACACACATAAGAGTTCACACTGGAGAGAAACCATTCCAGTGTTCAGTCTGTGAGAAAAGTTTTAGACAAAAACAAAATCTAAACGTGCACATGAGGACTCATACAGGCGAGAAACCATTCCAATGTTCAGTTTGCGGAAAATGTTTTATAAAAAAGCAAAATCTTGACCGACACATGATTAGCCACACTGGAGAGAAACCATTCACATGTTCAGTCTGTGAAAAATGTTTTACAAAAAAAGATGATCTAAAAATACACACGAGAAGTCATACAGGGGAGAAACCATACACATGTCCAATCTGTTCAAAGGGTTTTACTGTAAAAGGGAATTTAAACAAACACAATGCAAGACTTCACACTGGAGAGAGACCATTCAAATGTTCAATCTGTGAAAAATGTTTTATGCAACAGCCAAATTTAAACGTGCACATGAGGACGCATACGGGGGAGAAACCATTCAAATGTACAGTTTGTCCAAAGAGTTTTATTGAAAAGGGGAATTTAAACCTACATATGAGGCTTCACACTGGAGAGAAACTATTCAAATGTTTGGTCTGTGATAAAGGTTTTACAAAGAAACATGATGTGAAACGACACATGAGGGTGCACGCAGGAGACACGTAATGCTCCGTAATTCAACTTTTAATTTATTTATGTGAAGAAATGTGGGGAGATGCTAACACTGTCCATTGTTTCTCCCCTTTAGTTTGAGCTGGACGTTGTAATTGCAACACTTGTTGATCATATTTTTATTATTGTCTGCCAGGATTAAACGGAGACCGCCTCCAAATGTTTCCGCAGTGTCCCGTGGCTCTTTAATGCACCACAAACTGCACAAATAACACAATGCATAAGTCCACCGGTCACACACTGCTGGATATCTAATATGAAAAGAGTCATGTCTGTGGTGGAAATTCTGCCTGTTTTTATCCTCATGACTGAACTAAGAAGTACAGACAGTTGAAAGTTTTGGATTTGTTTGCCGTGGGTGCCTTTCTGTATTTGGTTTCGGCATTCATTTTGTACTGCATAACCACTTTATTTCTCTATGCTTAAAGGAACAGGCCACCGTTTTTCCATACTGAGATATGAGCTTAGACGAGTTGATGTTTACCTGTCTGGTCTTTGTGCCCCCACCCATTTGGAGCTATAGGAATATACTGGGTTAGGCTAAATGCTAACAACATCTTTGGTCTTTTTGCGTGATTGAGCGCACGCACCAAGATCAGACAGCTACGTATCAACTCGTCTAAGAACAGATCTCAGTATGTGAAAACGGTGGCCAGTTCCTTTTTAAGCATAGAAAAATAAAGTGGTTATTTACATTTTGTGTAAGTGACCCTGCAAGAGTGAAATGTGTCTATAATCATCATGTCCCTGTGAAGAACCGGGATGCTACAAATATGTTAGGAAAATTGGGGATGGGTTTGTACCTCAACCAGCATTTTAATTTAGTGGTTTACTCTTGAATCGTTAGAAACTAAATAATCAGGTGGGGGGCTTTAAACTTCGAATGATTTTGGTCAAAAAAATGTAGATTAAAGAGTCGAAATTGTGTTATAGCAACCCCTGAGCACTAGAGGGCAGTGTGAGCGTGTATGAGCAGAGAGAAGAAGACAAAAACATAAACAAACATGGCGGCCGTGTGGCGTTAGCTCCGACAGAACCGACCCTCAGAGCTCAAAGCTTCGCCTTAAAGCGGACAGAGCCTCTGAAACATGGCCCAGGTGAAGCTGGAGGAGGAGCAGGAGCTGTGGGAGCCCGCGGAGGTGAAACAAGGTACTGTCTAGGCATCCATGTACTTATTTAAAAATAATAATATCCCATTCACAACTATCCTCTGAGTCAGTTAACAGAGCCTCAATCATAAGTTCGAACAGGAATTCTAAGAAGTTCTTCTGTTTTCAAAATATATCCTTTATTTGTTGTCACAATCTCATTCTTTACCTGACTTGCCAGAAAAAAAATATTCTCGTCTCTGTAATTAAAAAAATGGGCAAATAATGTTTAAAGTGCATATGACATGATGTAATGTTTTTGAGAATATGAATTATTAATAGGGATTTAAAGATTCATCTAAAATAGATAAATAAAATCAGCTGCTTACAATGTGAATCGATGTATACACTAAAGGAATCGTTACAGTCTGATACAAGGACAAATGCAGATGTTAAAATAAAAGGAGCATCTTTTGCCACAATAGACTCGCCTGATTCTCCCGCGAGAGCAAGGCGTCTGGAGCGCCTCATCTTAAAAACACGTGTTGTTTGCCTCTATCTGTCACTTCCTGTCAGTGTCTGAAAAGGAAGTGAACTTTACATCTCAAAACATGTTAATGTTAATGTATCATATGCCATTTAAATATTGATTTTGTCTTGAGAGAAATATTTGCCTAAATTCTACATTAAACACCCATCCATGTTTAAACAAATATAACTGAAACAGAACAGAAATAAAGTTATTGTTTTTATTATTATAAAATAGATTATTTATTGAAAAAGTTATTGACGTTTGTTGAAATTGTATTTGTATCACAAATGGTTTTCTTCTGCTTCGTAAACTCGTGTTTGTGCTACTTACCATCAGCAGCAGCTCCAGAACAATCTGAGTGTTAGAGCATCCGAGCTCCTAATGGGTGCAAATAACAACTCTCGTTATAAAATACATTGTGAGGCAACTAAAACTGAGGGTGCAGGCATTTTAAATCATGGTTGCAACGCACCCTTTTTCACCTGATTTATTACAATTTATTCTTGTGGAAATGGTCCGGCCCGGATACTACTACTGCTCTGAATCTGAATTATTACCACACACCTGGGTTAAGTCATGAACCAGTACCCGCTTAAAAACTCCCAAATTTAGATGAAAAGAAGAATCTTACCTCAAAATATGTTTTTTGTAATTTTATTTTTGATAGATCTTGATGAGAGAAAGGAAAGCCTTAGATAGGATAGAGCAGCCATTCCCAAAGTCCGGGACATCACGGCCCCCTTATCAATCCGAAAATCTCTCTGGGCCCCCCATATCATAAAATGTACTCTATTCTAAGGAATTTTCTATTATTTTACAGCTAAAATGACATAAAAGCAACATCTAGCAATGATGGTAAAGCTAAATACTGGTTCAAACTATTACGTTTCTCCAAATAAATGTATTTACTTTTTAAAATAAATTTTTCTCAATGTAGTTGTTTTGTAGACAAGCTTTGGGGGCCCCCCTGTAGTGTCTCTGAGGCCCAGCAGATAGAGTATCAAGCAATTACAGCATTTACACCAGCCCAAGCTCAGTGTCAGCAATTGATTGAAAGAAAACGATCTCAAGGTGGTGAACACCTCGGGGTGACATCTCTGCCGGACACTGAGCGAGGTTCACAATTTATACACAAACATCGAGGACATACATGCGTCACTCAATATTTCGTAACATCCTGTGCGTTGTGCTGTGCTCAGCAGTGGATACGATTCAGAGCAGCCTGTGGTTTCAGGTTTGTTTTTCTATGTTTTGATCATATCACAGCGTTGCTATGGCAGCCAGATCCTGTCTGTCACTGGGCAGAACACGAGGTCACAGGTCGGCTCTTCTAATTACAGCATATTGTTGCTAGGGAGATTTCACACATGTCCAGGTTCCTTAACACTTGTATAATCATTTTAGGTGGCCAGATATTAGGAGACAACAGTTCAGTCCTTGACTTCGGCAAAGAAGAACCAGAGGAAGTGGACATCAAAGCAGAGCCGCAAGAGTTCTTCCTGATACCTGTGTGTGTGAAGAGTGAAGAGGAGGAGCCAGAGTCTTCTCTCCTTCATCAAACAGTGGAAGAGGAGACCAGAGAGGACGCTGAAGGAGCAGGTTCAGACAAACATCCAGAGAGTGAAGAACATGGAGAGAGTTCTTCTGACACTGACGACTCTTCAGACTGGACTCCTTCAGCTGAAAGGCCCACTCCACAAACTCACACTCAGGTCAACAAACAGCTGCAGAGACCAGCTCACAGGACTCATGTTAGTGGAGATGGAAGTGACGCTGGTGCCAAGCTCTGCACATGTTCCCCTGTGGAAAGGGATTTAGATCCATCTCCAAATTAAGAATTCATGAACGGACTCACACAGGAGAGAAACCTTACAGGTGTACAGTCTGTGCAAAAGGTTTTACACAAAAACAAAATCTAGACCGACATATGAATACTCACACTGGAGAGAAGCCATTCAATTGTTCAGTCTGTGAAAAAGGTTTTACAAAAGTCTTGATCTAAAATACACATGAGAAGTCACACAGGGGAGAGACCGTACACATGTCCAATTTGTTCAAAGGGTTTTACTGAAAAGGGGAATTTAAACAAACACATAAGAGTTCACACTGGAGGGAAACCATTCCAATGTTCCCACTGTGGAAAGGGATTTGCAACAATCTCCAAATTAACAGCTCACGAACGGACTCACACAGGAGAGAAACCATTCAAATGTTTAGTCTGTCAAAAATGTTTTACACAAAATCGTGATCTAAAACTACACATGAGGACTCACACAGGAGAGAACCACACAATTGTTCAGTTTGTGATAAAGTTTTACACAAAAGCAAAATCTAGATCGACACATGAGAACTCACACAGGAGAGAAACTATACAAATGTTTGATCTGTGAAAAAGGTTTTACACTAGTACATAATCTAAAAGTACACATGAAGTCTCATACTGGGGAGAAACCATTCAAATGTTTAGTCTGCGAAAATGTTTTGTACAGAAACCCAAACTAAGCCGCCACATGAAAACTCACACCAGAGAGAAACCTTTCAAATGCTCAGTTTAAGCACCATCTAACTCTTCAAATGAAACTCATCCAGAAGAGAAAGCATTCGAATGTTTCATTTGTGCAAAGTGTTTTACCTTGAATAGTAGTAAATGTCCTAAACCGCTACAGATCCAGAAACTTCACACACTTCGACAACTGAGTTTACTGAACCGTATTTTGTGAAACTGTAACATATAGACAAAAATGAGAGAAGTACTGTAAGCTTTGTGCTAAAATAACATGAGAGTCCATAACTAGGCAAGGCAACTTTATTTATACCACGCATTTCGTACACAAGGCATCTCAATGCGCCTACAACTATAACTATACCTATAACTATAACTAGCACTTTGCAGCTGGGAGAAACATTCAAGTGCTCAGTCTGTGAAAGAAGTTTTATAAAAATTATGTTCTTAAAGGATCTGTATCATGCTATTTTAGCCATTCCAAAGTAAAGTATAGGCATATATATGATATATTGTACTCTATCACTATCGAGTACTCATTTTTGAGAGAAATAAGTATTTTTGGGGTATTTTCCCTACCGGAAGACAAGACGCTTCGATTCAGTTAACTCCGCCCTCTCTCCGCTCATTCCACATTTGCAGTATTATAATATAAATATTGCTGCAAAAAGTGAAGTTACTTCACATAATGCAGTTATAAGGAGTTGACATGTGCAACAGTTTCATAAATGGCTAACACACACGCTAACACGCGTTTGATTGACTCACCGCTCAGCATGGCCTCCCCATCGTCGGTGTTTACGTTATGGCCTCGTGTTGGTTATAAAAGTTAATCCACTTTGATTCTGGCCAAGGTTCACCAAGCATCCATCAGGTTGGTTGATATAGTAGCTAGCTTAATCCTGGAAGAAATTCCAACTTCTGGCAAGTGCACTCTTCTTTAGGAAGGTTGAATAGTCCTGTTCCTCTCGTAGCCAAACGCACATCCGTGGCATTATCGGTAAGAAAAAGAACAGGCGTGTCCAGAGTAGGTTAGAAGAGCTCAGTCTTCAAAAACAACACTATGCTCGGATCCATGGCTCCTCCAGCCGTGGGTGCGCTTGATTAGCGTCGTGGGACAGCACAGACGCGTCGGAGAGTTGCTGTTTTTTTTTTTTTTTTTTTTTTTTTCCCAAAAAATAAATAAATTCATAAATAAAATCAGGCCGTAAGGCATTACATTAAGACGTAGAGCACTTCCGTTCGCTGTGACGACACAACTGAACAGCTCAGTCGTTTACCAGGAGAGGGCGGAGCAGCTGCTCAGAGAGCAGGATTCAGGAGGATTACTTAAACTGCGTGAATGAGCCAAAACCGCTCTGGGGGTGTTTTTGATAAGGAATAGCATAACAACATGGCTAAAAACTCAAAAAGTCGATTTTGCATGATATAGGACTTTAAGTCCACATGAGACTCACACAAGGGAGAAACCATATGCATGTTCAGTCTGTGAAAAGGTTTTATACAAAAACAACATCTGAAAGTACACATGAGACTCACACAGGGGAGAACTGTTTAAATGCTCAGTCTGTGAACATTTGTACAAATAAACATGATCTAAAAGCGCACATGAGGACTGGGGAGTAAGTGTTCAAATGTCCAGTTCGTGCAAGCGTTTTACCTTGATTAGCAGTTTATACAAACGCTTTAAGTCGTGCACAGGAGAAAGATGATTCAAGAAATTGCATTCTACACCAACTACAACTAATTCGCCTACAGTTTATGAAATGATGAGGCAAGGCAAGGCAACTTTATTTATACCGTGCATTTCATACACAAGGTAACTCAATGTGCCTATGAGTGAGTGAAGTGTTCTTTAAACCACGACCAAATTAAGAGAATGATGACAGAACAGTGGTGCCAAATTGTGGCATATGGCCCAAAAATATTGTCTATGAAACTAATATTATTCTGTGGAAAGCAGTTGTCACTGGAAGGGTCGGGGGTAGGGCCGTAGGGGGACCCATGTGAAAAGTTCTTGTCCCGGGTCAACTGGCCATGGGTTAAAGAAAGTGTCTTTCTGCATTTGGTTTGGACATTCATTTTGTACAGCATAAACCACTGTATTTTCTATGCTTAGAATTCTAATGATATTGCCCAAATAAAAGAAAGAGTCGAGTGTATTATTGTGTTATAGAAACCTCTGAGCGCTAGAGGGCAGTGTGAGCGTGTATGAGCAGAGAGAAGAAGACCAAAAGCATAAACAAACATGGCTGCCGTGCGGTGTTAGCTCCGAACAGAATCGACCCTCAGAGCCTCAAAGTTTCTCTTTAAAGAGGCAGAGCCACTGAAACATGGCCCAGGTGAAGCTGGAGGAGGAGCAAGGTACTGTGCATTTGGAAAGTATAATTCTGGCTGCGCAACTGTTAGCCTAGCTAGACGTAGCTCCGCCTCTCGTCCGAGACCGTAAATATAAACACTTAAACAAACTCCATCACACATCAGCATTTAGGTGATTAAAAATGTATTTTACAGTCGTTTACAATAATTGTTATGACAAGCCTTAAACGCTATAAAGTTCGATGAATTGTCACTGAACATGCGTAGTTGTGTTTATTTTTTTAAATTGTAATCTCTGCTATTATATGTGTGGCAACGACCTCCATTTATTGTTATATTGATGTTTTGTGGTGAGAGAAACATTTGCCCAAACTCTATGAACGACACCCATCCAAATTGTTGTCTATTTTTTTTTTTTTCACTTTGTAAACTCATTTTTGTGCTCCATATTATGAGTTTATTTATCTTATCAGGAACAACGTACAAAATACATAGTCTAAAAGAAGACTTGACATGTTCCAGGTTATAGAAAACATAAATAAATGTTTATTCCACCCGGGCCCTAGACAGATTGATGTTATACTTACATGGTCGTCTGCATGATTTATTTCTAGCTTCATTAATTGCTTTTACTTCTGGGTTTTAAACTCCGAGTGTTTCCTCTGAAGGGCCCCTCTGGCTCGGGAGCAGTGATTGGCTGTGGCTGTGTGGGTGCTTAGGTGGAGGTGTGGTGCTCTGTCTGTGGGTGCTCAGGTGGAGGTGTGGTGTCTCTGTCCTGTGGGTGCTCAGGTGGAGTGTGGTGTCTCTGTCCTGTGGGTGCTCAGATGGAGGTGTGGTGTCTCTGTCCTGTGGGTGCTCAGTGGAGGTGGTGTCTCTGTCCTGTGGGTGCTCAGGTGGAGGTGTGGTGTCTGTCCTGTGGGTGCTCAGGTGGAGGTGTGGTGTCTCTGTCCTGTGGGTGCTCAGGTGGAGGTGTGGTGTCTCTGTCCTGTGGGTGTCAGGTGGAGGTGTGGTGTTCTGTCCTGTGGGTGTCAGGTGGAGGTGTGGTGTCTCTTCTGTGGGTGCTCAGGTGGAGTGTGGTGTCTCTGTCCTGTGGGTGCTCAGGTGGAGGTGTGGTGTCTCTGTCTGTGGGTGCTCAGGTGGAGGTGTGGTGTCTCTGTCCTGTGGTGCTCAGGTGGAGGTGTGGTGTCTCTGTCCTGTGGGTGCTCAGGTGGAGGTGTGATGGCTCTGTCCTGTGGGTGCTCAGGTGGAGGTGTGATGTCTCTGTCCTGTGGGTGCTCAGGTGGAGGGTGGTGTCTTGTCCTGTGGGTGCTCAGGTGGAGGTGTGGTGTCTCTTGGGTTAGTTACCTGTAGCTGTGCTGGACTGCTGCTCCGGCACAGACGGCTCCTCTAGGGATGGGCAACAGGAAGCTTCATGAAACACCAAAGCATTTGAAGCGATTGTGCCGAAGCTCGAAACACAGTTCGAAACCGACTCCACAGTGACATCAAGAGGCCATGTTTCAGTACTACAGATTCACAAAGGTTCAGCCGAGAGATGAAACACTACACCAGTGGGTGCTACGGGGTTCAAGCATACACCCGCATCTTTGGCTGTTTTTGTTTTGTTATTGTATCTTTTGCTTTCTTTGTTGTCGATGTCGTTTTTGTTTTTCAGTAGGCTTATGTGTGAGTTAATGTTGTTGTCCTGTGCCCTTTGGCTATTTCAGTTATTCTTCATTCAGTGTAAGCTTTAAATCAACGTAAACAAACATTCAAAAAGAAAAAGACACCCACGTCTGTGGCGAAGTTACCTTGTCAACAATATGATTCAATAGATATAACCCGTAAATCACGAGTGTCCTTTGATTCTTTCTCACATGCAAGCATGGCCGGCCAATAGCGTGCTGGGACCATTTCGGCCCGACAATTTAGAGAAGACCGGCCCACTTTTCTGTGGGTTTATAGCTCAGTGATAGTGCGCTAGTCTCTGGTGCAGGAGGTCCCCGGTTCAAGTATGACTTTGTCATTTTTCTAACGCTCTTTTTACATGGGCCGCTTTCAAGATATTTTTTCAGAAATATAATGTTCTATGCTGTGAAGGACTTAGTCTATTTGTTTTCTTACTAATAACTTCTCCTGCTTTAGAAAACACTCTCACACAAGGTACACTTGTCGCTGGCATAGACAAGTATTTTTTGAGAGAATGAACAAATGTGGGAATCTCTCTCGTCTCTCACAAAACCCACAAGGGACAGATGTGCTAACGTCTTTTAAACTTTATGGGAGATAGGTTGAGACAGGTGCGCTGTTCTGTGGTTCATTGAAACTCCTGTCAATCAAATGCGTGTTCGGCACAGGTGCCCCTAGTGAAACACTTGCCAAACAGCGGCGTTTCATGAAACGTTTCTCAGATTCAGTCACGTGACATGCGCGGTTTGAACCTTGTTTTGAAGCAGTGTTTCGACACGCATGCGCCATGAGACTTCGACACAGGCCGTTTCTCAATCCCAGTATGCATACTCTGTACTTGTGAACTCCGGGGTACGGACTTGCGGGTGCAGACTTGGAGAACGGACTTGAGGAGTTCACAAGTGTGGACTCGGCTATTTCAGCGTTTGGAATGAGTGAACTCGATGACATCACAGGAAGTAGCTCATGAACATGGGGCTGTGAGCTTTTATAACATTAAACAACCTCATATGAAATTAAAAGGGTGAGACACTGCAGGCGAAGTGGAAAGATGTTTTCAAAGACATCAATTACAAACTTTTGCTGTAAACAAAAATAACATTTTACATTTTAGTTAATTTCACATTATTTATACAATTATAGCCTACATAGATAAGGCATTATGTGTAAAGTAATTAAAATATCTGATGTGCAAACTGAAACAATAATAAAAAAAAAAATAGGTCAAATATTATTTATTCATTTGTTTGGGGGTTGCAAATTATTCTGAAAAAAAAAACGAACAAACAATTTAAACTTTAAAATATGAAACTGTTTTGGAAGTTCCCACATAAAGATTTGTCTACAGTGCCCCCTAATAATACAATGTAAACATAAAATGCATTTGTCCTCAATAACCTGTTCATGACGATACGACTTAATATTGCTGATCATTATGAGAAAATGAAAGCATGACCAAGTTGTTTTAACACTTCTGCTCAGAAACCATCTTGAGCTGGGAGACACTTCTAAAGACTCTAAACCGGTCACATCTCCGCATTTATTTACATGCGCACGATCAGCTGTTGATCAGCTGGAGCGGCTCGGTGCGTGCGGAGAGGGGCCGCCGCAGGCGGAGGCTCGCGGTTTTCCACATGCTCAAGCGAAACGGATTGTGGGAAATATAGCTGGCGGAGAACGCACAAGTCTCCTCTGATGCATCCTCGGTAAAACAGGCGGAGCAGGTTCTCATCCGGGGATTTCCAGCGGACTTGCTGAGAAGCAAACTTTGAATTGGAACAGGACTTGGGCCGCGCCTGATGACGTTTCACGAGTCCACGAGCACACAAGTCCGCACAAGTACACAGATTGAGAAACGGCCACAGTGTCGAATCCCGTGGTTCAAGACGGCCATCCCTAGGCTCCTCAAATTGGGTTTCCACACTTGTCCATCTGTACCCAGCCTTATATATCTATTTATTTTATTCTGTGTGTGTGTGTGCGCGTGTGCGTGTGTGTGAGTTAGTGAGTGAGGGGGTGTGTGCGTAGATGGTGGCGTAAAAGTTTGAGTGTGTACATATATATTCGGAGGATGGGAGGCGGGTGCCAGGCATATTGTTTACATGTTGTAATCTGTAAAGCACTTTGTGATACCTTTCGGTATGAAAAGTGCTTCATAAATAAAGTTTGATTGATTGATTGATTGATTGATTGATTATGATTAAGGAAAGAAAGTTTTCTTCCTCCTTTAATCAAGTCCTAAGTTCAAACTCTTTGACCTGATTCAGTGTAATCTTTTCTCTGGTCATTATAGGTGTCCAGATTTTCCAAGACAACAGTTCAGTCCTTCATTTCAAGAAAGAAGAACCAGAGGAAGTGGAAATCAAAGCAGAGCCACAAGAGTTCCCACTGATAACTGTGTGTGTGAAGAGTGAAGAGGAGGAGCCAGAGTCTTCTCTCCTTCATCAAACAGTGAAAGAGGAGACCAGAGAGGACGCTGATGGAGCAGGTTCAGACAAACATCCAGAGAGTGAAGATCATGGAGAGAGTTCTTCTGACACTGACGACTCTGCAGACTGGACTCCTTCAGCTGAAAGGCCCACTCCACAAACTCACACTGAGGTCAACAAACAGCTGCAAGGACCAGCTCACAGGATCATGTTAGTAAAGATGGAAGTGACACTGTAGCCAAGTGCCACACATGTTCTCACTGTGGAAAGGGATTTGGATCCATCTCCAAATTAAGAATTCATGAACGGACTCACACAGGCGAGAAACCATTCAATTGCTCAGTTGTGAAAAGGTTTTAGAAAAAAAAAGATCTAAAAATACACGTGAGAAGTCATACAGGGGGAGACCGTACAAATGTACAATTTGTTCAAAGGGTTTTAGTGAAAAGGAAATTTAAATAAACACATAAGAGTTCACACTGGAGAAAAACCATTCCAATGTTCCACTGTGAGAAAAGTTTTAGACAAAAACAAAAGTTAAACCGCCACATGAGGACTCATACAGGCGAGAACCCTTCAAATGCTCAGTTTGTGAGAAAGTTTTACAGAAAAACAATATCTAAATCGACACATGCCTGTTCACACAGGAGAGAACCATTCAAATGTTCTGTCTGTGAAAAAAGTTTTATACTAAACAACATCTAAATCGACACATTAGAACTCACACAGAGAGAAACCATTCAAATGCTCACTGTGTGAAAAGATTTGTACAATAAACATGATCTAAAAACGCACATGAGGTCTCACACAGGGGAGAGACCATTCAATGTTTAGTCTGCGAAAATGTTTTGCACAGAAACGCAATCTAAACCGACACATGACAACTCATACAGGACAGAAACCATTCAAATGTTCAGTCTGTGAAAAGGTTTTATACAAAATGAACATCTAATTCGACACATGAGAACTCACACAGGAGAGAAACCATTCAAATGTTCGGTCTGTGAAAGAAGTTTTATAGAAAAAAGAAATCTAAACCTACACATGAAGACTCACACGGCAGAAACCATTCAAATGCTCAGTCTGTGAAAACATTTGTACAAATAAACATGATCTAAAAGCGCACATGAGGACTGGGAAGTAAGTGTTCAAATGTCCAGTTCGTGCAAAGCGTTTTACCTTGATTAGCAGTTTATACAAACACTTTAAGTCGCGCACAGGAGAAAGATGACTCAAGAAATTGCATTCTACATCAACTGCACGGATGTGCACATCTGTGTTGTCCGCAGGAAAACGCAGATCGGGTCATATCGATCAGAAAGTTATACTCACTCTTCACAGATAGCAGAGTCACTGTCTAACAGAGGACAGTCAGATTTGAACAGTAGTTTGTCCGATAGACGTGAGAAAAGTGGTTGTAGGATGTTTGTTTTGAAGGGAGTTTATCACAGCGGGTCTGCCTGAAGGGCTCAGCGGTAACCTACTTTTTTCATACCACAGTTCTGTGAATGTTCATGGTTTGAGATCATCATATTCAGACTAAAGAGAAGAAGAAGCTTTGATACAAATACCAGTCAGCTGCAGTTTCAGCTGCGGAAGATTCCACAGTCAATCAATAAGTAAATTATGCTGTGGAAACAGTTGCCACTACCCCCGACCACTGCAGGGTCGGGGGTAGGGCCGTAGGGGGACCCATGTGAAAGTTCTTGTCCCGGGTCAACTGGCCGTGGGTTAAAGAAAGTGTCTTTCTGCATTGGTTTGGACATTCATTTTGTACAGCATAACCACTGTATTTTTCTATGCTTAGAATTCTAATGATATTGCCCAAATAAAAGGCAGAAAGAGTCGAGTGTATTATTGTGTTATAGAAACCTCTGAGCGCTAGAGGGCAGTGTGAGCGTGTATGAGCAGAGAGAAGAAGACCAAAAGCATAAACAAACATGGCTGCCGTGCGGTGTTAGCTCCGAACAGAATCGACCCTCAGAGCCTCAAAGTTTCTCTTTAAAGAGGGCAGAGCCACTGAAACATGGCCCAGGTGAAGCTGGAGGAGGAGCAAGGTGCATTTGGAAAGTATAATTCTGGCTGCACAACTGTTAGCCTAGCTAGACGTAGCTCCGCCTCTCGTCCGAGACCGTAAATATAAACACTTAAACAAACTCCATCACACATCAGCATTTAGGTGATTAAAATGTATTTACAGTCGTTTACAATAATTGTAATGACAAGCCTTAAAAGCTATAAAGTTCGATAAATGGTCACTGAACATGCGTAGTTGTGTTTATTTTTTTATGTAATCTCTGCTATTATGTTTGGCAACGACCTCATTTATTGTTATATTGATGTTTTGTGGTGAGAGAAACATTTGCCCAAACTCTATGAACGACACCCATCCAAATTGTTGTCTATTTTTTTTTTTTTTTCACTTTGTAAACTCATTTTTGTGCTCCATATTATGAGTTTATTTATCTTAAGAAGACTTGACATGTTCCAGGTTATAGAAAACATAAATAAATGTTTATTCCACCCCGGGCCCTAGACAGATTGATGTTATACTTACATGGTCGTCTGCATGATTTATTTCTAGCTTCATTAATTGCTTTTACTTCTGGGTTTTAAACTCCGAGTGTTTCCTCTGAAGGGGCCCACTGGCTCGGGAGCAGTGATTGGCTGTGTGCAGTGGTGGGTGTCTCAGTCATGGAGGTGTGGTGTCTCTTGGGTTAGTTACTGTAGCTGTGCTGGACTGCTGCTCCCGGCACAGACGGCTCCTCACATGGGGTTTCCACACTTGTCCATCTGTACCCAGCCTTATATATCTATTTTTTATTTTTTCTGTGTGTGTGTGTGTGTGTGTGTGTGTGTGTGTGTTGTGTGTGTGTGTGTGTGTGGTGGGTGGGGGTGTGTGTGTGTGTGTTGTGTGTGTGTGTGTGTGTGTGTGTGTGAGAGAAGTTAGTGAGTTAGTGAGTGAGGGGGTGTGTGCGTAAATGGTGGCGTAAAAGTTTGAGTGTGTAACGTTTGTATATATTCGGAGGGATGGGAGGCGGGTGCCAGGCGTATTGTTTTACATGTTGTAATCTGTAAAGCACTTTGTGATACCTTTCGGTATGAAAAGCGCTTCATAAATAAAGTTTGATTGATTAAAGGAAAGAAAGTTTTCTTCCTTTAATCGAGTCCTAAGTTCAAACTCTGACCTGATTCAGTGTAATCTTTTCTCTGGTCATTATAGGTGTCCAGATTTTCCAAGACAACAGTTCAGTCTTCACTTCAAGAAGAAGAACCAGAGGAAGTGGAAATCAAAGCAGAGCCACAAGAGTTTCCACTGATAACTGTGTGTGTGAAGAGTGAAGAGGAGGATCCAGAGTCTTCCCTTCTGCATCAAACAGTGAAAGAGGAGACCAGAGAGGACGCTGATGGAGCAGGTTCAGACAAACATCCAGAGAGTGAAGAACATGGAGAGAGTTCTTCTGACACTGACGACTCTGCAGACTGGACTCCTTCAGCTGAAAGGCCCACTCCACAACTCACACTCAGGTCAACAAACAGCTGCAAGGACCAGCTCACAGGACTCATGTTAGTAAAGATGGAGTGACACTGTAGCCAAGTGCCACACATGTTCCCACTGTGGAAAGGGATTTGTATTCCTCTCCAAATTAAGAATTCATGAACGGATTCACACAGGAGAGAAACCACACAAATGTTCAGTCTGTGGAAAAGGTTTTATACAAAACCAAATCTAGACCGACATATGAATACTCACACTGGAGAGAAACTATTCAAGTGTTCAGTCTGTGATAAAGGTTTTACTAAAAAACCTGATCTAAAATACACATTAGAAGTCATACAGGGGAGAGACCGTACAGATTCATGTTCAGGATTTTACTGACAAGGGAATTTAAACAAACACATAAGAGTTCACACTGGAGAGAAACCATTCCAATGTTCAGTTTGTTCAAGAGTTTTACTGACAAGGGGAATTTAAACAAACACATAAACTTCACACTGGAGAGAAACCATTCAAATGTTTGGTCTGTGATAATGTTTTATATTAAAACATGATCTAAAACGACACATGAGAAGTCACACAGGGGAGAGACCATTCAAATGTTCAGTTTGTTCAAAGAGTTTTACTATAACAGGGAATTTAAACAAACACACAAGAATTCACACAGGAGAGAAACCATTCAAATGTTCAGTTTGTTCAAAGAGTTTTACTGAAAAGGGGAAGTTAAACCTACATATGAGGTTCACACTGGAGAGAAACCATTCAAATGTTTGGTCTGTGATAAATGTTTTCCAAAAAATATGATGTGAAACGACACATGAGGGTGCACGCAGGAGACACGTAATTCATATGTTGAGTTTTTTCAAATGTTCTCTAGAGACGAGAGGAGGCAGAGACTGAGGACTCAGACGGGACTTGCCCATCACCCAAGCTGAAGTCACAAATGTGGTTAGAAAGCTCCTCGGTGGCTCCGGGGACAGAATTTCTGGGCGCAGCCAGGGGCCGCAGGGTGTCCGGAACCTCAGGATCTCATCTCTGCTGTTTGCAGACGATTCATGAACGGACTCACACAGGAGAGAAACCACACAAATGTTCAGTCTGTGAAAAGGTTTTAGAAAAAAATTAGATCTAAAAATACACGAGAAGTCATACAGGGGAGAGACCGTACACATGTCCAATTTGTTCAAAGGATTTTACTGACAACGGGAGCTTAAACACACACATAAGAGTTCACACAGGGGAGAGACCATTCAAATGTTTAGTCTGCGAAAAAGGTTTTGCACAGAAACGCAATCTAAACCGACACATGACAACTCATACAGGACAGAAACCATTCAAATGTGCAGTCTGTGAAAAAAGTTTTATACAAATAGAACATCTAATTCGACACATGGACTCACACAGGAGAGAACCATTCAAATGCTCAGTCTGTGAAAACATTTGTACAAATAAACATGATCTAAAAGCGCACTGGGGAGTAAGTTTCAAATGTCCAGTTCGTGCAAAGCGTTTTACCTTGATTAGCAGTTTAGACAAACGCTTTAAGTCGTGCACAGGAGAAAGATGATTCACGGCATTCTACATGAACACATCTGTGTTCTCCGCAGGAAAACGCGGATCGGGTCATATCGATCAGAAAGTTAGACTCACTCTTCACAGACAGCAGAGTCACTGTCTAACAGAGGACAGTCAGATCTGAACAGTAGTTCAGATGTTTGTTTTGAAGACCACTGCCAGGGTTGGGGGTAGGGCCGTAGGGGGACCCATGTGAAAAGTTCTTGTCCCGGGTCAACTGGCCGTGGGTTAAGAAAGTGTCTTTCTGCATTTGGTTTGGACATTCATTTTGTACAGCATAAACCACTGTATTTTTCTATGCTTAGAATTCTAATCAGTGACGGACTGGCCATTGGGCAATGTGGGCAAATGCCACTGCGGCCGCCTGGTCTCATCACTTGTTGTGGCCGCATCACAAACAAATAAATAGGCTAAATAAAGCGAGGAAGCGGCCGCCTATTGGCGCAATGGCTGCAAGCGGCAGCACCACCAGCGGCTCGCTCGCCGCTCATCACAACTTGTGGTGCACAACCATGTAAAAAGGCTAAATAAATAAATAAAGCGGAGATGCGGCCGCCTTTTGAAGACAAATGTGGCCTCTCTGCTAAAATTGCCAGGGCCTCTTTTTGGTGCCAGTCCGCCACTGATTCTAATGATATTGCCCAATAAAAGCAGAAAGAGTCGAGTGTGTTATTGTGTTATAGAAACCTCTAAAAATGTATGTTATTTTTGATCAAAGTCGACCTTTCTTAGACCTAATCTTAATAACAAATTCATTAGACGTAGGATTGAAAACATAATTCACCCAGCTTTTTCGTTTCACAACGCAATTTTTCCCCCAAAAAAATTAACAGAACTTCGAACAACGTATCTTAAATTTCCACTTAACCTGAAAGCAACAGAAATGTACTTTGAAATCATTAATGGAATTTATCCATCCAACAAATTTGAGAGACCAACAAGCTCGGTTAGAACCATGAGGCCGTCCTTCTGTGGACCCACCACCTGCAGGAGGCGCTATAGGGGCTGGTGCAGCTCCAACAGCTGTCCCCATGACCCGGCAACGGACAAGAGGAAGAAAATATGGGATGGATGGGACAAATTTGTTCAGCACAGATTTAAAATTGTAACTGATTCTTATTCTTTCTGCGTAGAAACTGAATCTCCGAAACACTTGTTTTTTCACTGTGCACCTACTGCTCTCTGGAACAATATTTACAGCTGGCTGCATACAAAACTCAAGGACTTGTCTTGAAACCAATGGATG
The DNA here is from genome assembly GCA_007210695.1 of Neogobius melanostomus. Taxonomy (NCBI): domain Eukaryota; kingdom Metazoa; phylum Chordata; class Actinopteri; order Gobiiformes; family Gobiidae; genus Neogobius; species Neogobius melanostomus. Next base: position 112,729 of record VHKM01000533.1, on the reverse strand, counting down.
TAATAGACATTATCTACGGTTGTATTTCCACTAAACACAAACAGCCTTTACTAATCAATAACATGGTGTTCCTGGGAAAATTTTACCCACATAAATGCAAATGGACTAAAACCACCCCCCATTTGAATGCTTTTTTAAATGAATTTACACTATAACGCCCTACGAAAAATGTCCTCACTTGCCATTAAATACTTGATATAATAGATGAATATCAGTTATGTAAAAGCCCTAATTTTATTCTATGTTGGTTTTGTACAATTTGTTTATTTTATTTTGTAACGTACATGTTTTTGTTTTAATAAAAAGAAGAAAAAAAGGTTTCAGGGCTCTGTCCGTTTTAAGGGATATTTCAGGATTTTTGACATTGGGCCTCATTTCCTAGTTATCCAGAGTGTTGTTGATGTCTGGAGATATTTTTTTCTTAAATTCATGCGGTTCTTATATTTGAAGAGCTTCGTGGCGCTAGGCTAGGGCAAGGCTAGTGCATTTCTATGGTATCAGTTAGCCTGCATTAAAAACAGTCTGGCCCACTCCACAGTGCACCTGAGGTAAATCACTTATAACACCAGACTAACCATATAAATGTCTGTGTTAATAGACGCCGCTGCGTTAGCTTACAACCACGAAGCTAATGCTGCTCAAATATGTTATTTTAAATGCAAAATGGTTATAATTATTCTATCGCAGACATTTATATCGTTTTATCATTATTATTCCTTTATTGAAAAAAAGTCAATCGTTTTTCCCAATCAAAACATATTTTTATTTTGGAGCTTTTGTTTATGGACCCCGGCGATACACTCCCGATATACTTTGACCCCAGGGAAATTTAGTTGGAGAACAGAAATTACAGAAATTATGGGAATTGGGTATGAACTGTATTAAGTTTTTTATTTTATTTTGGTTGCTCACATTTAAAGCAGCACTCTCCATACAAAATCCAAATCCTCACAACCAAAAAAGGGTTTGGCAGATATAATACGTCAAGAAACATCAAAACAAACTTTTTAAGCTAAATAAACATTCTATAAGAAAATAACATAAGACTTATGTATGGTTAATACTTCAACAAATTCAACCAAAACTCATCAAAACAATGTTTTTTGCAGTAAATTATAAGTATCTAACGAAAACCCGCTTTTCTTTTCAAAGCCTCAACTGAGAGTAATTCATTGCTGGTTTTGTTACTTACGCAAGTTTGCCGGGCTGTAGCTTTGCTTTTGTGAACATTTGACTGGTTTCTTTCCTGTATGAGTCTTCATGTGTAGATTTAGATTTGTTTTTGTTCTAAATCCTTTGAACAAACTGAACATTTGAATGGTTTCTCCCCTGTATGAATTCTCATGTGTAGATCTAGATGCTGTTTTTTTCTAAAATCCTTTAAACAAACTGAACATTTGAATGGTTTCTCCCCTGTGTGAGTAGTCATGTGCTGGTTTAAATGTTGTTTTTGTCCAAAACATTTTTCACAGACTGAACATTTGAATGGTTTCTCCCCTGTGTGAGTAGTCATGTGCTGGTTTAAATTTGTTTTTTGTCCAAAACATTTTTCACAGACTGAACATTTGAATGGTTTTTCTCCTGTATGAGTTCTCATGTGCAGTTCTTGATAATGTTTTGTTCTAAAATCCTTTGAACAAACTGAACATTTGAATGGTTTCTCCCCTGTGTGAGTCGTCATGTGCACTTTTAGACAATATTTATTGGTGAAATTTTTTTCACAGACTGAACATTTGTATGGTATCTCTCCAGTATGAGTTTTCATATGTCCGTCTAGAACAAGTTTTTGCATATAACTTTTTTCACAGACTGAGCATACAGGCGGTTTCCCGCCTGTATGCGGTCTCGTGTGCATTTCTTGATCATATTTTCTTGTAAATCTTTTCCACAAATTGAACATTTTAATGGTTTCTCCCCTGTATAAGTTCTCATGTGTCGGTTTAGATCAGGTTTAAATTTAAAGCCTTTTCCACAGACTGAACATTTGAAGGGTGTCTCTCCAGTATGAGTTCTCATATGTTTGTCTAGAATTCGGTGTAGTCTAAAACTTTTCTCACAGACTAAACATTTGTATGGTTTTTCTCCTGTATGAGTCCTCATGTGTGTTTTCAGAGAACTTTTTTCTGTATAATGTTTTGCACAGACTAAACATTTAAATGGTTTCTCCCCTGTATGAGTTCTCTTGTGTGGTTCTAGAGCAGATTTTTGTGCAAACATTTTCCACAGACTGAACATTTAAAAGGTTTCTCTCCTGTATGAGTTCTCGTGTGTCGTTCTAGATAGGATTTTTTTCTAAAACATTTTTCACACACTGAACATTTGTGTAGTTTCTCTCCTGTGTGAATCCGTTTGTGAGTTCTTAATTTGGAGATGGATCCAAATCCCTTTCCACAGTGAGAACATGTGTGGAGCTTGGCTCCAGCGTCGCTCCCATCTGCACTAACATGAGTCCTGTGATCTGGTCCCTGCAGCTGTTTGTTGACCTCAGAGTGAGTTTGTGGAGTGGGCCTTTCAGCTGAAGGAGTCCAGTCTGCAGAGTCGTCAGTGTCAGAAGAACTCTCTCCATGTTCTTCACTCTCTGGATGTTTGTCTGAACCTGCTCCATCAGCGTCCTCTCTGGTCTCCTCTTTCACTGTTTGATGAAGGAGAGAAGACTCTGGCTGCTCCTCTTCACTCTTTATAGACACAGGTATCAGTGGGAACTCTTGTGGATCTGCTTTAATTTCTACTTCCTCTGGTTCTTCTTTCTTGAAGTGAAGGACTGAACTGTTGTCTTCAAAAATCGGGACGCCTATAATGAGAAAAGAAAATATTTAATCAGGTGAAAAAGTCAGGACAACTTTCTTTTTTCCTGTAATGCTCATGATCATGTCCCTTATGGAATGCAAGATCATATAAAAGAGAATAATTTATCTTTAATGTTTGCTATAAACATTTTTTAACAATGACACGATCAATGAAGACAAAATGCAAAACTATTATTATTTAATAATGGTAAATTAATCTCACACCACCAAAAACGTTTATAGGTGTTGAAAACAGAGTTTGTCAGATTAGTTTTTTCTTTAATATAATTTATGGCCAGGAACCTAAGTCGGAGCTGCATCTAGCTCGGCTAACAGTTAGCATGTTCGAATATTTTTTAAAACAGAAAAACTTTTTGGAATACCGAATCAAACTTATGATTGTGCTTCTGATTTCAGACTCAGAGGGTAGAGGTGAATGAGAGATTTATTTTATTATTATTATTTTTCAAATTCAGATTCATTCATTGTTAGTCTCCCGAAGGAGAAATTCGACTTGGAGGAGAGTCAGTTGCAAACATAATAATACAAATACAAGAACATAAAAACATTACAAAAGACACAAAGACACCCACGCTGGCCCGGCTTAACACAGTCACATAATATTAGTTGTTTTCTTTAAGTAATTTGATGGAGTACAAAAGAGTTTTTATAGCGGTTGTGTGAACAAACGGGATCCTAAACCTCCCAGACGGCTCGTACTGACAATTACGCACATCAGAGGGATCGGCGAAGATTTTAGAGCCTGAGTCAATGTGGACAGATCAAAATGTCCTGCAGGGACATTGGAGGAGTGGACGTCCCCATGACTTTACCAGCCAATTTAACAAGTCTGACTTGAAATCTGTGTTTTATATTTTAGTCAAATTACCAAACCAGTTTACAATTCCATACCTTAGTACATTTTTCAAATGAGTATCAGTATGTGGATGGTGTAGCGAACAAAAATACTAAAGAGCAAAGTAGTTCTTAGAGCCTTTATTAACACAAGAGGACAGCGTGATGAGGTCGCAGGAGAGTCTGCAGTTTAACAGAACAGTCCACTTATGTACCACAGAGGCCATGTATATGTCTACTATAAGAGTTTACGACTGAAATTGCCTGATTAGTGTGGAAGTTTAAAATATGACCAAAAGACTCCCGGAGAGTAGCGGATCGTGTCCAGAGCCAGATTTATTAACAAGAGCAACAATCAGAAGAGCACAAAGTCAGAGACACGACATGCTTTGCTTAGAGCACTTTCCCATGTCTCTCACAAACAAGTAGGCCTATAGACTGAACAAGCTGGTCAGGAGGGCCAGCATCGTCCTGGGCTGCCCCCTGGACTGTGTGGAGGAGGTGAGGGACAGTATTAGCCAAGCTCTCCTCCATCATGGACAACACCTCCCACACACTGCACGGGATTGTAGAGGAACTAAGCAGCTCTTTCAGTGGCAGACTGAGGCACCCTCAGTGCAAGAAGGAGCAGGTCCTTCATCCCCAATGCTGTCAGACTGTACAACAAGACTTTAAAGTAACATGTGCAATAACCCACCTTTGCAAAACTACGTGCAATAATCTCCATATCCTTTATTCCCTGTACCAGCGTCACTTATTGACAACCTGCACTAGGACTGTAAACTTTGCACCTAGATATTCTAGTTTTTTATAATCTGTTCTAACTTTTATTCTATTTTTATTTATGCGTATTTCCTAATTGTTATAACTCCACCCCCTTAAGATTTTTGCTTTTACTCATTGTACATAAGATACCTCTTTTTTTACTATTTAACTGTCTGCACATTTCCTGTCTATTTTGCACACCCTGAGTGATCTTACTTAATGCAAAATGTAACAAGTGAATTTCTCCGTTGTGAGATCAATAAAGGATTATTTTATCTTAAGGAAGTCACAGATATTCACACAGAATTATATAGTTGTTACAGCCTTGCATGTAGTCAAAACAGATACCTCAGGCAGCTGCATTGCATATCTTGGCTCTCATAACAAATTGTACATAGTTTAGTGTCTGGGGTCAAGTTAACCTTAGGATTCTTAAACAAGGTTATAAACTGACATTTTATCTCCTCATTAGCAATCTCCTGATTCCTTTGTCACTCAGGTCAGCAGCAGAAGACCTGAACTTAGGTCAGCAGGAGGTCACATACCAAATTCTTATCATTGTAATACCAGAGAGCTGCTCTCCCACTTGACATATATTCGTTTTTTCAGTAACTAAGGACTATAACATATTACTTACACAAAATACCGAATGTATGAAGGAAAAAAAGCCAAACTCCCCCCAAATAACGGACACTGGTGGATGTGCAGCTGCTGTAGATCTACGTCGTCAAAACAAAACAGAGATAGTGGGGGAAATAGAAGGAAAAGGAAATCTTTGACTGCAGTTTTGCTCTTTGACATTATTACTATTTTCGGTTTATATGTTGCCAAAAGTAACTCAAAGTAGTGTAACATTTTTGAAACAGTAATATGTAATACAAACATACATTTGGATAGCTGTAACTACTAATACAAAATATATTTCAATTTTAAAGTAACTTGCCCAACACTGAAGAACATATTATATCATTTTCAAAATGCATGCATAAAAAGACATATATCTCCACAAGTACATTCGTGTTTATTTGGATTTGTCGACAATTGTGCAGCTAAAATAATTCTATTCAAATACACAGTACCTTGCGTCACCTCCGCGGGCTCCCACAGCTCCTGCTCCAGCTTCACCTGGGCCATGTTTCAGAGGCTCTGTCCGCTTTCAGGCGAAGCTTTGAGGCTCCGAGGGTCGGTTCTGTTCGGAGCTAATGCCATACGTCAGCCATGTTTGTTTATGCTTTTGGTCTTTTTCTCTCTGCTCATAAACGCTCACGCTGCCCTCTAGTGCTCAGGGGTTGCTATAACACAATAACTCACCAGGCTTTTTAATTATAAACAACTTTATGCTCACAATCAAAGCAGCACACTCCATACAAGATCCCAATCATCACAACCAAAAAAAGGGTTGTGCAGAAGCAAAGCGCTTTTTTGCTCAAGAAATATCATCAAAATAAACCTTTTTACGTTAAATTTCCTCATGTGCACTTTTAGACCATGTTTATGGATATAACCTTTTCCACAAATTGAGCATTTGAATGGTTTCTCCCCTGTATAAGTTCTCATGTGTCGGTTTAGATCAAGTTTAAATTTAAAGCCTTTTCCACAGACTGAAAATTGAATGGTTTCTCTCCAGTGTGAGTAATCATATGTCGGTCTCGATTTCGCTTTTGTATAAACCTTTTTCACAGACTAAACATTTGAATGTTTTTTCTCCTGTATGAGTCCTCATGTGTGTTTTCAGAGAACTTTTTTTCTGAAAACATTTTTCACACACTGAACATTTTGGAGTTTCTCTCCTGTGTGAGTCCGTTCATGAATTCTTAATTTGGAGATTGATCCAAATCCCTTTCCACAGTGAGAACATGTGTGGAGCTTGGCTCCAGCGTCGCTCCCATCTGCACTAACATGAGTCCTGTGAGCTGGTTGTTTGTCTGAACCTGCTCCATCAGCGTCCTCTCTGGTCTCCTCTTTCACTGTTTGATGAAGGAGAGAAGACTCTGGCTCTTCACTCTTTATAGACACAGGTATCAGTGGGAACTCTTGTGGATCTGCTTTAATTTCCACTTCCTCTGGTTCTTCTTTCTTGAAGTGAAGGACTGAACTGTTGTCTTAAAAAATCGGGACGCCTATAATGAGAAAAGAAAATATTTAATAAGATGAAAAAATCAGGACAACTTTCTTTCTTTTTTCCTGTAATGCTCATGATCATGTCCCTTATGAAATGCAAGATCATAAAAGAGAACACTATTTATCTTTAATGTTTGCTATAAACATTCTTTACACGATCAATGAAGACAAAATGCAAAACTACTATTAGTTAATAATGGTAAATTAATCTCACACCACCAAAAACGCTTAAGGTTTGAAAACAGAGGAGTTTGTCAGATTATTTTTTTCTTTAATATAATTTATGGCCAGGAACCTAAGTCGGAGCTGCATCTAGCTAGGCTAACAGTTAGCATGTTCGAATATTTTAAAAACAGAAAAACTTTTTGGAATACCGAATGAAATGTATGATTGTGCTTCTGATTTCAGACTCAGAGGGTAGAGGTGAATGAGAGATTTTATTTTATTATTATTATTTTAGTCAAATTACCAAACCAGGTTACAATTCCATACCTTAGTACATTTTCTATATATGCTCTGTAAAGAGTCAACATTATATTATATTATTTTTTTTCAAATGAGTATCAGTATGTGGATGGTGTAGCGAACAAAAATACTAAAGAGCAAAGTAGAGCCTTTATTAACACAAGAGGACAGCGTGATGACGGTCGCAGGAGAGTCTGCAGTTTAACAGAACAGTCCACTTATGTACCACAGACGCTGGTTTATTATTAACCTTAAGTTATAACAAAGCATTCTTACCAAAAGGACTCAAAATGGACATTCCACAGATGCCATGTATATGTCTACTATACAAGTTTACGACTGAAATGCCTGATTAGTGTGGAAGTTTAAAATATGACCAAAAGACTCCCGGAGAGTAGCGGATTGTGTCCAGAGCCAGATTTATTAATGCTGGGGTACCTGATTTTTTAGTGTTGTAGAATACATTGATTTATGCCACATCAGAGTATGTTGTAAACACAGACCTTGTTGTATCGTCTTCCCCTAAAGTTTTATTGAGCAATGGATGATAGAAGTTTAGTCTAAATGAGTGGAATTTATCTTGGAGGTGGCCGCCCCTGTTTGACTTTGTCACCACTCAATGCTGTATATGGGTGTGAAATGTGCATGAAATTACATTCTTGAACAATTTGAATACACAGGAGGGTCTGTGAGAGCTAGAAACAAGTTTGGGCCAAAACAAAAAATGTCACTGTTTGAACAGGGAAAATCAGGTACCCCAGTTTTAACAAGAGCAACAATCAGAAGAGCACAAAGTCAGAGACACGAAATGCTTCGTTTAGAGCACTTTCCCATGTCTCTCACTGGCCTAAGGAAGTCACAGATATTCACACAGAATTATATAGTTGTTACAGCCTTGCATGTAGTCAAAACAGATACCATTCTCAGGCAGCTGCATTGCATATCCGTGGCTCTCATAACAAATTGTACATAGTTTAGTGTCTGGGGTCAAGTTAACCTTGGGATTCTTAAACAAGGTTATAAACTGACATTTTATCTCCTCATTAGCAATCTCCTGATTCCTTTGTCCCTCAGGTCAGCAGCAGAAGACCTGAACTTAGGTCAGCAGGAGGTCACATACCAAATATCTTAACATTGTAATACCAGAGAGCTGCTCTCCCACTTGACAAGAACTAAAGAACATTTTATATCATTTTCAAATGCATGCATAAAAAGACATAGATCTCCACAAGTACATTCGTTGACAAATGTGCAGCTAAAATACCTTGCGTCACCTCCACGGGCTCCCACAGGATCTTTCATAGTCTCTGAAAAAAGGCCAAAAGATTTAAAAATAATAATAATTCTGCCAGGGTATGTAGAAGAAGAAGAACTTTATTTATATGTAAACTTTTGAGCACAACGGTTTCGTGAATATTTAAACAAATTCAACTCAAAACAGTAAATTATAAGTACCCAACCTTTTCTTTTCAAGCCACAACTGAGAGTAATTAATTGCTGGTTATGTTACTTACACTAAGTTTGCCGGGCTGTAGCTTTGCTTTGGTGAACATTTGAAGGGTTTCTTTCCTGTATGAGTCTTCATGTGTAGATTTAAAGTCTGTTTTGTAGTAAAACCCTTATCACAAACTGAACATTTGAATGGTTTCTCCCCTGTGTGAGTCCTCATGTGTACTTTTAGACCATGTTTCTGGATATAACTTTTTTCACAGACTGAGCATTTGAATGGTTTCTCTGCTATATGGGATTTCATATGTCGGTCTAGATATTTTTTTGTATAAAACCTTTTTCACAGACAGAGCATTTGTTTGGTTTCTCTCCTGTGTGACACTTCATGTGTATTTTTAGATAGCCTTTTTGTATAAAACATTTTTCACAGACTGAGCATTTGTATGGTTTCTCCCCTGTGTGACACTTCATGTGTAGATTTAGATGCTGTTTTGTTCTAAAACCCTTTGAACAAACTGAACATTTGTATGGTTTCTCCCCTGTGTGAGTCATCATGTGCATTTTAAGACCATGTTTATGGGCAACACTTTTTTCACAGACTGAACATTTGAATGGCTTCTCTCCTGTATGAGACTTCATGTGTGTTTTTTGATAATTCTTTTGTGTAAAACATTTTCCACAGACTGCACATTTGAATGGTTTCTCCCCTGTATGAGTTCTTATGTGTATTTGTAAATGACATTTTTGAATAAAACCTTTTTCACAGACTGAACATTTGTATGGTTTCTCTCCTGTATGAGTCAGTTCGTGAGCTCTTAATTTGGAGATGTATCCAAATCCCTTTCCACAGTGGGAACATGTGAATAATTTGAGGCGAGCGTCGCTCCCATCAGCTGCAGGAATCAAGTTTGGATAATCTTCCATCTTTCTTTTACTGTTGGCAGTGGTCTTTGTGGAAGGGTTGAATTCCCAGCTCCACTCTGAATCAGAGCTGCAACATTCTTCAGCACTTTCAGCCTTTCTCCGCTCAGAGTGAGTTTGTGGAGTGGGCCTTTCAGCTGAAGGAGTCCAGTCTGCAGAGTCGTCAGTGTCAGAAGAACTCTCTCCATGTTCTTCACTCTCTGGATGTTTGTCTGAACCTGCTCCATCAGCGTCCTCTCTGGTCTCCTCTTTCACTGTTTGATGCAGAAGAAAAGACTCTGGCTCCTCCTCTTCACTCTTTATAGACACAGGTATCAGTGAGAACTCTTGCGGCTCTTCTTTGATTTCTACTTCCTCTGGTTCTTCTTTCCTGAAGTGAAGGACTGAACTGTTGTCTTCAAAAATCGGGACGCCTATAATGAAAAATATATTAATTATAATCAGGTGAAAAAGTTAAGAGACTTTCTTTCTTTAATGCTCATGAGCATATCCATAGTCTGGAACGCAAGAGTATAGAGTTTACTTACTTTAGAGTTTGTCGTAAACATTATTGAACAAATATGTAGCAATAGTAAATTAATCTTACACCACAAAAAATGCTAATGGGTGTTGAAAACAGAGTAGTTTGTCCGATTAAAAACTTTTTAAAAAATATATAATTTATGGCCAGGGACGAGAGTTGGAGCTAGAGGTTCGCTCGGGCCCAAAAAATCAAGCCCGACCCGACCCGAGCCCGCGGGCCTAAAGCCCGACCCAGCCCGAGCCCGAGCAATTAACTTGAATTGTGGGCCCGAGCCCGAAACAAACCCGACGTAAATTATTTCTTTAAGGCTCGGATAGGAGCATCTGCGCAGTGCTTTCAGCAGAAGCAGCACCATGTGTGAGAGGTTCGCGGCTACGCGCAAGGCACGCAGCAGTAGCGCACATACCTGGGCAGGCCGAGAGATGTACGCGGCGTGGAGCAGGTTACGTGCCTGTTGGAGCCATTTTAGCCCATGTACTCTGTTTGATCCTCCTGCCACTGCGTGGCGCTCTGTGTGTGAACTCATGTTATTACCTGCCCTATATAAGGGGGTAGGAGGGGGCACTTGGGTGTGGCAGTGTGGAGGCAAACATCTTTTGACCGTGTCTGTTGTCGCTGAGGAGCTGTGTATGTTGTGGATGGCTGAAGGTAATGCCAATAAAGTTTTGGAACACAGTATTTTTCTGCACACTTTGTTGGAAGACACGCGTCCGAGACGCCTTAAACACTGCAGCCAGAGCGGAGGTTTGCACAGGGCAAACGCTGCCCGCTATAGTGCCTGAGCCGCAGCTCAATGTCCCTCTCTCCTCCTCCGCGTCGTTGTTCATAAACAACGCGCTGCATTTAGAAAAGCTACTTTTTACGCAGTAACAGGAACCAAACTGCTGATTTATCCAGTGTAAATGAAACGCTGTCCTGAGCAGCGGCGGCGCCAGACATTTGTCCCAGGGGGTGCTTAGGGGGTGCTAAGGTCTTTCTTGGGGGTGCTCACAAAAAAATCATTTTTGGGGCAATTAGACAACATAACATACATAATAAACGCGCGTGCACCCGCAAATGCGTAATTTTCGGCGTCCGAGAGAACGGAACAGCAGTGTTTCGGCTGCAAAGGCGTCGTGAGCGGTCAAAGTGCTGTATGGAGAAGGAGGACGCTCTGGACCTGCCTTTAACTCCAGTGCGCTCTGGGAGCCTCCGTGAGACGGTTTTATGTCAAACCTGGGAGGATGTGAGGCCAGAGGAGTGGTCCTCGTGAATGTGTGGCTCTGCTCTCACGTCGTAATCTCCCCTCACACTCTATATCCTAGAGCCGCTTCTATCTCCAACACAGTTAATGTTAAAGTTGAGCTGATTATCAGACGGATGCCCACGACTTGAGAGAAGGGCAACGCGCTCATGACTTAATTGAACTTTTTTCCGCGGTTGTGCGTAATTTCTTCGTCCAGACTGTTTCTCGCTGCTGGAGGACTCGCTCTGTTCTTGTGCTTTAGATTCAGCCGCGCTCACGTCGCTGTATCAAAAGTGCACAATAATAACCTCTTATTTGTGCCAGAGGAGCAGTGTCTGACTTTATAACATCAGTCTAACTTCAGCTCATTGATCAAATTTAGTGAATGACTGTAATAATGACCCTGGAGTCAGGCTCAGCCCGACTCCTGCTGTCGCCGAGCGTGCGCTCTGATGCACGGCCGCATTAACATCACATTGGGCCTCGGACAAAGCCGCATCCTTTAGTTGGAATTAAACCTGTCCTACTCACTCCTTTTCATGTTAAACGTCCGAGGGATGTTTCTAGAGATAACTAGTGCTCCTTTGATTTAGTGGCCACAATCTTTGGGGTGCTTTGGGGGTGCTTTGGCAATCTCAGGGGGTGCTCAAGCACCCCCTAGCCCCCCCTGGCGCCGCCCCTGGTCCTGAGAGATAGAGTGAATAGCGATGTTCACTGTGGCGCCGCCAGTATCAAAGCCTGACCATGCTGCTTAAACGTGACAACACAACCAGCACGTGCGCCCGCCCCCGCACCACCTCCCTGAGTATAAGCACATTTTGTATGCAATAGACTAAGCCTACAATATAGATTTTTATTAGATATTATAATGACATTAATAAAATAAAATAAATAAAAAATATATATATATTAAAAAAAACCTCGAAGCCCGACCCGACCCAAACCCGACTGTCATGCGTGAAATCTCGGCCCGGCCCGGCTCGAATGTCGGGTCGGGCTCGGGCTCGGGCCTAAAAGCTAACCTCTCGTTGGAGCTACATCTAGCTAGGCTAACAGTTAGCATGTTCGAATATTTCAAAAACAGAAACACTTTTCAGAAACCAATTCTAATCTATGATTGTGTTTCTGATAACTCAGACTCAGAGGGTGGTTTGGATGAGATTTTTTTCTTTTCTTCAAATAAGTACCGGTACATTCTTCATGCCTAGATAATATGGATTAACCAACAACTGTGAAACTAAAATCATTATTTTCAAATGTGCAGTACCTTGTTTCACCTCCACGGGCTCCCACAGCTCCTGCTCCTCCTCCAGCTTCACCTGGGCCATGTTTCAGAGGCTCTGTCCGCTTTAAGGCGAAGCTTTGAAGCTCTGAGGGTCGGTTCTGTTCGGAGCTAACGAGCTAACGCCATACGGCAGCCATGTTTGTTTATGCTTTTGGTCTTTTTCTCTCTGCTCATACACGCTCACGCTGCCCTCTACTGCTCAGGGGTTGCTATAACAAAATAACTGACCGGATGTTTAATCTACATTGTTCAATATAATGAGAATTTTAGGCAGTAGTGGAAGAAATACTCAATATTCTTACTTAACCCTTAAATGGGCAAGCACATATAAAATTTTGGAAAAATAATTAATTGCTATTTTCTAATGTTTCTAGGCTAAAATAACACAAGTTCATGATTTTTTTCAGAATATGACCTTTATTTTTCATTTTAAAGTTTGTATCTCCCAGGATACATTGCCCGTTTAGGGTATAAATTTAACATTTTCAAATGTTTCAAATATTTCATTTGTAAACTTTTAAAACATATTATAAGCAATTAATTAGTTACTTTTTTCATGTCTTGTAAACAAAGTTTAAAAAAGTGGGGGAAAAACTGAACACAAGTCATTGGAAACAAATCTAGCTTTGAATAAACAACGAGCTACTAACATTACACAAAACGCCTTATTCCTGTTCTTATGCAAACGTCTCCCCTGTGGAGCTCCTACACTAGAAATAGCTTACTGGCAGTGGAAGCTGTGGAAACAGTTGCGAGGGTTTTGGCCTGTGACAATGCAAAGCCTCACTTTGCACTTCTGACACACGATGGAGGTCTGTCCATCCTGGCACATCCTGCATCGGCCTTTCACTGACACGATAGGGAAGTGGTCAATCCCGTCATATATCATATCATCCACAGGCCTGGGGACTTTTGGCTGTTTGATTACTCTTGGTGGTGTGTTGTCTTAGTTTCCTTTGGAGGGGCGACCCCTTTTTTGCTTTTCAGGGTAGATGAGTCCTTTGGCAACATCCAACCTAAAGACCTTCAGGCAATGATGTTTCTGACCCAGTTGGGCTGCATGACGACGATGGAGAAGCCAGGCATTATTGACAGCAATGTCAACCATCTGCCAAAATATGGCCAGGTACCATCGATGTGACTTGGCTGGAGTGCGATAGAGGGCAATCATCATATCGGCCAAATCTACTCCTCCCATGTGAGTGTTGTACTCAGATACAATCTTCGGGCATGGCACACATATCTTCTTCTTTTCCTCTTTGGAGTAGCGTCTCACTTGGCCAACTGGGCTGACAGAAGCACAGGAGCTCACCAAGGTGACAGTTTTGTTGTCTGCCCATTTGACCACAGCAAGCTTTGCATCGTTGTCTACACGAAAGTCAAAGCTGCCTCTTCCTCTTCGTAGGAGGTCTCGATCTTCTTCCAATGTGCAACCCATCAAGCGGTTCTTTCGAATGGTACCCAAACTTCTGAGGCCCATAGACTCCTTTAGATGAGTTATCAATCTCAGGGATGTGAAAAAGTTGTCAAAGTAGACAACGCAGTTGGAGGGATTTCTGATGGTTCTGCACAGCTGCAGAACAACATTTCCACCTAACCCAAACTCTTTGTCTAGAGAAGCACCATCAAATGTAGACTTCCCTGTGTAAACCATGAAGTCATACACAAAGCCAGACACACCAGCTCGCACAAAGATCTTGAAACCCCATTTTTTGGGTTTGCTGGGTAGATACTGCCGCAGACTTCCAGCTTTTTTGCCTTTGTATGGTACCATCATTTCATCAATTGAGAATTGGTTTTCACTCTCAATTTCCATACACTGCCCCTCATGTGGTCAAGTACAGGCCTTATTTTCACCAGGCGATCTTCACTGGAATCAGAGCTCATGTTATCTTGACAGTGGAGCATCCTGGACAAACATTTATACCTCTTGAGTGGCATGACATCTGCTACTTTGTCATATCTAGTATCTGTTGCCCAGTAGTTTTCCACTGCAGGCATTTTCACTACACCCATCATCAACTTCATTCCAATGAATGCTTTGATTTCAGAAGCATCAGTGTTGATGCTACTTCCAATGAGCTGACATGAATACAAGTTCGTCTGGTGAGCAATGGTCCCAAAGATGTCCTCATCAAAGAATTTGGAGAAGTATGTTAATGGAGTGGATAGCTCATCTGGTGCAGTGAAGCAACTTGGTGTAACAGTAGACTGGTGCTCAAATTTAGTTTTTCTCCACCTATTGAAAAGGAAAAAAATATCTGTGAAAAACAGGCACCCCTTCCCCAATCACCAATACAAACCACCAAACTATTTATATTTTTAAACTCCTGTGTGTATGTGTGTGTGTGTGTGTTAGTGTGTGTGCGCGCGTTCGTGCGTGTGTACATGCATTCCTGCGTGTGCGAGTGAGAGACTAACACACATGACCATACAACACATCATGTTTTGTTGCAGACAGATGCTGTACGTACAATATCTACACCAAAATAGTTGGATCTTTTACATAACAATTCACTATACTACTCTAATCATTACCTGAACATCCTCCCTCTTTTACTGTGGTTTGCTCCCTCTTCTGCCTCATCACTTGAGCTATCACTAAACTGGTCACTGCTGCTGCTGCTGTCCTGACACTGGCCCTCTGTATACAATTCATCTTCACTGGTTCCCTCATCTTCATCTGAATCAGATGAACCATCAGGTGGCAACACAACAGATGCCACCTCTCTCTTTCTTGTACCATAGAAAGTACTGGTAGAAATTCCCTGAAAACATATGTACGCTGGTAAATTAATCAGTAATACACATTTAAGAGTAAAATGTAGTGTAATCAACATTTAACACCTTCATATTATTGATTATCTGTAGAGTATAGGCTTCAAAAAATAAGTATATCTGAGAGTGATTATGCCTGTTTATATACCCCTATCTGGGCAACGTATCCCCCAGGATACAGACATTCAATGCCTGTTTATCAAAGTTGTGTAAATGGAATTCATTATTTTTCGACAAGAATACATAAAATTATGCTTAAAGAACAATATTTTCAAAAACAAATCCCCCCAAAACATATTTAACAAGAAAAATAACAACACTTACCTCATGGCCAGTGTCTCTGTCCACGTAGGCAGCCATTTTAGAGTGTGACATAAATGTATCAATTTAGTTTTGAATGCTGCAATAAACTCACATGACCTGGGTACTTGACCCATCCCCCTTAAGACTTTCTCATGATATTTAGTGCAGATACTTAATGCCCCTTCCCCCTATAGCCTGCCAAATGTCTGTATCTCCCAGGACACAGAAAAAAGTGCAGATACAGGACCAAAAATGTACTTAAGTAAAAGTAAACGTATCTAATAAAATGTTT
The DNA here is from genome assembly GCA_007210695.1 of Neogobius melanostomus. Classification (NCBI taxonomy): domain Eukaryota; kingdom Metazoa; phylum Chordata; class Actinopteri; order Gobiiformes; family Gobiidae; genus Neogobius; species Neogobius melanostomus. The sequence continues at coordinate 96,961 of VHKM01000533.1, read as the reverse complement.
ACTTAAGTAAAAGTATGCATTGTAAAATGTACTGAAAGATATATCGTTATCGTATCGATTTTGAGATATGAACATTCAGGATATTACAGTAAAACGAAAAAGCAAGATATGAACGATATAGATTCTAATCAATAAAACTGCACTCTTTTGTATTATGTTTTTATTTTTCTGAAAAATGCTTGGTTTACATCAAGCCGTAGTTATATTGTATCGTATCGATAGAGATATCTGGCATGAATATCGAGACGTGAAATTTTGTCCATATTGTTCATCAGCCCTAGTTTAATGTGCAGGATTTTTTTAATCATTTGAATCAAACCGGTTTAAATGAGTAAACCACTAACTCAGGTCAAAAACTAAACCAGGTCTAAACCTGGACTAAATCAGTTTATCGTAGAGCAGTCACTTTTAAAATAAAATACTTTTTTATTATTAAAAAGTATTATTATTACTTTTACTTTTAACCCAATTTAAAAATGTAGTGGAGTAGAAAGTACAGATACAGGCTCTAAAATGTAGTGAAGTAAAAGTAAAAAGTATTCATCATAAAATGTACTTAAGTTAAAGTACCTATAATTTGTACTTTTTACTTTGTTACTTTCCACCACTGATTTTAGGTATAGAAAATTAAGTGGTTATGCAGTACAAAATGAATGTTTTAACCCACGGCAAACGACACAGCCAGAACTTTCAACTAGGAATGGGACGGTACTGAAAAATTTAGGTCATGATTATTACGATTATTATTATTACGATATTTGCTATTGGTTTAAATATTTATTATTTATTTGACCTTTATTTAACCAAGAATCTCTAACAGGGGAGTCCTGGCCCCAGGGGGGAACCTATTGTACATGTTGTTTATAGTGGTAGAGGAAACTGGAGTACCCGGAGGTAACCTATGCTAGGGCTGGGCGATATGACGATATTAGACAATCTTACGATCTCCAGAGCTGACGATCTGTCATTTTTGTGGGATCGTTTTATCACGGTTCTAAGCACTTCTGCATAGTTGACTCTTTTCACTGTCAGTGACGTAAACCCAAGCCACGCACTTACTGCTACGCAATATCAGACGCTAATGCGAGCGTTTGGCAGCGAGCCGCTCCTCTACAGTCGCATACACGACCAGGCTCCTCAATCTGGAGCTTTAAACCCAGCGTTCTGTCTCTGTTTCAGCGGTATTTATGTCGGTGTCTTTCCCCCGTAACGCCGCTGCTCTGCGTAGATTGCAGCGTGTGTTTATTTATTTACCTGGCGACACATGTGCGAAGAAGCGAGTGTGTCCTTCGTCCTTACAGTTCTGTCAGGCGCCGCATCCTTCTCATTTGTTTAATTTAAATCTTGGGCCGTGTTCACAAATGCGCTGTTTATCCATGTCTTTGAAAATATAAGACTTGTCCAACTTTGGTGAATTACGTGGTCAAGTAATAACTTATGGTAACTATCTGCGTCCGGTTTGCCTTTTACACAATAAAAGACACAGTATGTTATCGCTTTAGTATGACTCTTATTGTGAAAGGGTCAGACAGCAACAGAGCGCTGTATCACAGCAACTTGACGTCATGAGAGAGACGTCTCAAAAAAGACGCCAAACAGCGATAGACACCGACAACAAGCCTTTACCAAACTATTTTACTTTTATTGTCTGGAGTTTTATTGTGTTTTTTAATGTATAGAGTTAGTTTGCTGTAGTTCTAAGTCTAGTCTAAGTTCTAAGTCTATTTTTGCTTTGTTGATTATCACAAAGTTGAATAAATTAGTATATTCATTCAATCTTTTTCTTCTTCAGTGTGTAATTTAAGTTATTTTAGTTACTATAAGAAAATCGTGATAAAATCGAAATCGGGAGTTTATCATTCAAAAATCGTGATATTCTATTTTTGTCATATCGCCCACCCCTAACCTATGCCGACAATGGGAGAACATGCAAACTCCACACAGAAACGCCCCGTCATGGTGGGAATTGAACCCAGGACCTTCTAGCTGTGAGGCCCGAGCGCTAACCACTGTGCCACAGTGCTGCTTAAATTTCACTGAAACTTACAGAAATTATAGAAATGATGGGAACTGGGTATGAACTGTATTATTATTATTATTATTATTATTTATTTTTACGTTAATTTCACATTCTATAACAATATAACCATTATTAAATATTCCTATTTTCTGCTATGAAGGCCATTTTGAGTGAGACCTATATATAGTAAATATTTACACAAATTCAACTCAAAACTCATCAAAACAATTTTTTGCAGTAAATTATAAGTATCAAACAAAAACATTCTTTTCTTTTCAAAGCCACAACTGAGAGTAATTCATTGCTGGTTATGTTACTTACGCCAATGTTGCCGGGCTGTAGCTTTGCTTTTGTGAACATTTGACTGGTTTCTTTCCTGTATGAGTCTTCATGTGTAGATTTAGATTCTGTTTTGTTCTAAAACCCTTTGAGCAAACTGAACATTTGAATGGTTTCTCCCCTGTGTGAGTCATCATGTGCACTTTTAGACCATGTTTATGGGTAAAACATTTTTCACAGACTGAACATTTGAATGGTTTCTCTCCTATATGCGTTTTCATATGTCCGTCTAGATATTTTTTGTGTAAAAAACATTTTTCACAGTCTGAACATTTGAATGGTTTCTCTCCTGTGTGACACTTCATGTGAATTCTTAGATAACATTTTTGTGTAAAACATTTGTCACAGACTGAACATTTGAATGGTTTCTCTCCTGTATGAATTCGCATGTGTATTTTTTGATAATTTTTGTGTTTAAAACTTTTTCCACAGACTGCACATTTGAATGGTTTCTCCCCTGTATGAGTTCTCATATGTCGTTCTAGATCAATTTTTTGTATTAAACCTTTTAAACAGACTGAACATTTGTATGGTTTTTCTCCTGTATGAGTCTGTTCGTGAGCTCTTAATTTGGTGATGGTTCCAAATCCCTTTCCACAGTGGGAACACGTGCATAACCTGGGGCCAGCGTCGCTCCCATCAGCTGCAGGAGTCCAGTTTGGATAATCTTCCATCTTTCTTTTACTGTTGGCAGTGGTCTTTGTGGAAGGGTTGAATTCCCAGCTCCACTCTGAATCAGAGCTGCAACATTCTTCAGCACTTTCAGCTTCCGCCCTGTTCCCTTCAGGGTGAGTTTGTGGAGTGGGCCTTTCAGCTGAAGGAGTCCAGTCTGCAGAATCGTCAGTGTCAGAAGAACTCTCTCCATGTTCTTCACTCTTTGGATGTTTGTCTGAACCTGCTCCATCAACGTCCTCTCTGGTCTCCTCTTTCACTGTTTGATGAAGGAGAGAAGACTCTGGCTCCTCCTCTTCACTCTTTATAGACACAGTTATCAGTGGAAACTCTTGCGGCTCCGCTTTGATTTCTACTTCCTCTGGTTCTTCTTTCTTGAAGTGAAGGACTGAACTGCTGTCTTCAAAGATCGGGACGCCTATAAATAGAAAGATTATATTTTTCCGATATTAGTATTTAGCCGCTATTAGCACAACTTTCGCTGGTATTAGCATAACATTTACATGTAGCTTCAGTGTTTCCCCTGGTTTACTGGTTTGGCAGGGGGTATGGCTACGTGTCGTGCACGCATGCAGTCCGTGCACGCTTCCGGGTAAAATAAAGTGTCTTTAGCAAATGTTATTATTTCAAACTATTTATTGTTTGAATTTCTGTATGATACATAATTGATTCAATTTAACTGTAAAGCATTATGATGATGTAGGAAACAATACTAAGTTTTAGAAAGTTTGTCGCAGTCTAGAGCCCTGTTTATCCACATTTGTTCTCATCGCGGCTTACAAAACTTTTAATGACGTTGCGTACAGGGTGCACATCTGTGGTGGTGCCGCCCACAACAACTGCGGTTGTGTTGTGAAGTGGAAACAAAAGCATGTCCTGGGGGGCAGGGCGAGTACATCGGTCATGGCATGCGCGGTAGAGCTGTGCTCTGTGGAACAACGGCTAAACACCAGCTAAAGTTGTGCAGCTAAATGCTGCCATCAACAAAATCACCTTTTCAACAGCAGTATGATGTTGTGAAATATTAAATCTGTATGACTTGCAGGCTGTCTGCGGCGAGAAACGCACTTCTCTATTATCCTTGTGGTGGGGAGCTGACATTACCACCCCCTTTGTGGCCAGGAGCAACTCCCAGAGACACTTTGGAGACATGATTCCAATGGGACGTCTAATGGAACGTGGTGGATGCCTCTACTACCACCACAATTTTGTGTTAGTATTGTTTCATAATTTACTTGAGTTACAAATGACACTGCATATTATGTTAATTTTAATTATTTCTTTATTGGACACTTCAGTTAATATTGGTTTGAATTGTTTTACTTACACTTGTCTTTTGTTTGAGGTGCTGCAGTCAAAGACTGGCTGGAGGGGTTGGAGGCCATCTTAAAACCTTGGGGTGTACCAAGTCACAGTGAACTGAGGGGGAACACTAATTGTTACAGGTTTATTCTGTTATCCCTTTTTTGTTTGAACCTACTTTATACGCACTTATCATTTTGAGCTAAGTTGTAGTTTTGTTAGCTTTGCTTGTTTGTTATAATTTTGCCATGTTTAGTATTTTGTGTTATAGCTCCCTCTGAAGTCGAAGTGCTCCTAAAGTATTATTACATGTTTAATTTTGTGTAACTATACTTGGATCGTGTAACTACTCACGTAACCGTATTTAAAAAGGGAAAACGTGGAACAGCTTGGTAGCTTCTAACGTCACCCCAGTTTGGCACTATCAGTCAAATGAAGACATATGACCAACGACTCCACTGGAGGTCGCCATTTCGGCTGCGTGTCATATGACACCTGTCAATCGTTGGTTTCATTGGTCTGCAGCACAGAGAGAAGGCAATCAGTGTCCGGCTGAGACCCAGGCTAACTGGCGTCCTCTGCTAATTTGCTCAACCTGCCCTCCATGGCATATTTTCCATCTAGAAAACTCATTCAAACGTAGGTTTCTGTGTATTTTTTGGTCCGAATTGCTACAGCAACCTTTCACGTGACAACTGCTCACCACTTTCTTACTGCAAACTCTTCTGTTTAGTGGTAGCTAACGTAAATAATCTCTCAGTGTCCCATCAATGAGAACTCGGGCAATTCTACCCTCCACAATGGTGCGCTCCAGGGCCGAATGCGACGTCACAATTTTTTGACCGATACCTATGAGAGGCTAAATGCTAACAACATTTGCGTGACTGAGCAAACGCACAAAGACCAGACAGTTACGCATCAACTCGTCTAAGCTCAGGTAAGTGAATGGTAAATGGTAAATGGTCTCAACTTATATAGCGCTTTTCCACCTACATTAGGCACTCAAAGCGCTTTACAGCAAGGATCCACTCACCCATTCACACTCTCATTCATACACCAATGTACGCAGACACTGGAGGCAAGCTGGGTGAAGTGTCTTGCCCAAGGACACAACAACAGCGTGAGCCTTCAGGAGGCGGGATTCGAACCCCCGACCTTCCGATCATGAGACGATCCGCTCTACCATCTGCGACGGTGGCGCAGATGGTGAGAAGATGGTGAGAACATATCTCAGGTAAGAACATATCTCAGTATGTAAAACGGGGGCTACACACGACTCGGGACCTTTATAATGAATGGGACTGAATGGGACTCACTCATCTCTAATTATTATATCTATGCCACGGACGAAAGGCGGCGTAATCTAGCTAGGCTAACCGTTAGCATGTTCGAATGTTTTAAAACAGAATGACTTTTTAGAATACCGATTCAAACTTATGATTGTGCCTCTGATAACAGACTCAAAGGGTGGCAGTGAATGGGAGATTTTTTTCCATCATATTGGTACATTGACATTCGTGGATTTGTCAACTATTGTGCAGCTAAAATAACTATTTCAAAATGCTGAGTACCTTGCTTCACCTCCGCGGGCTCCCACAGCTCCTGCTTTTGCTCCAGCTTCACCTGGGACATGTTTCCTGTGGCTCTGTCCGTTTAATGCTAAGCTTTGAGGGTCCGAGGGTCGGTTCTGTTCGGAGCTAATGCCACACGGCAGCCATGTTTGTTTATGCTTTTGGTCTTCTTCTCTCTGCTCATACACGCTCACACTGCCCTCTAGTGCTCAGGGTTGCTATAACACAATAACGCTCGATTCACCACTTAACCCCCGCCTGAATCAAGCACATTTTCTCCAGTTTGGCGTTATCAAAATCTAAAAGCTTATTTATTTTTATTTTTTTAAAGCATCAAAATAGCGACGATTACGAGGATCAAAATACAACAAAAAGTGACAAAATGTAACAAAAAAACGTGTTGGAAAAGCAACAAAAAAGAGGCGAAAACACGACAAAAAACGCAGCGACAACGTCCAATCAGGTTATGATCACTTTGGTAGGCCTTAGCTTTCAGGTGAGGCGTTACACTGTTGCTTTCCAGTCAAGAAGCTTTTAGATTTGGGTGAAGCCAATCTGGGGGAAAAGCGCTCGGGGGGTGAGAGGTTAATCCACATTTTATTTGGCTAATATCATTAGTAGGGGTGTGTATCGCCTAGTCTCAGACGATACATATCCCGATACACAGGTCACGATACGATACAATATATCCCGATATTGAAGTATTAGACGATTATTGCGATTATTTTTTTACTACTTTGGAAATAAATATTTAGTAAACTAGTACGCCTTCATTAGATTTGTGTCAAATACTTTTTATCTATCCATCTATCTGTGCTAGTCATATAATTAGAATATCATGAAAAAGTTAATTTAATTCTGTAATTCAACTTAAAATGTGAAACTACTATAAAGACACATTACATGCAAATGATTTGATGATTATGGCTTATAGTCCATTTTCAAAATATTCTAACTATATGAGATTTTTAATTTGGGGCTTTTACAAGCTGAGCCAAAATCAAAATTATAACAAAAGCTATACATATCTCACTTTGCAAGTAATAAGTCTATCATATAGTATATCGCAGTTTAAATTAAACAGAACTAAATGCACTTTTTCATGTTGATCTAATTATATGACGAGCACCTGTATATAGCTCTATCATATGATATAAATGCTTTTCACTAACGTGCACTTGTGACTGTGGTGTTGTATGGTGATTACAGTATGTAACTTTGAAAGGAAAACAGATTTCTTGGGAACCTAGTAATGAAACCAACTAAACAAGCACGTTTTCTAGTATTTCTATAGTTGGGAGTCCTTAGCGATCAGTAATAACTAATAACTCAAATGGGGCATTTACTTATTGGTTTATTTGGTCGGGACAGTGCATGTTAAAGAATATACATGGGTCTCATGCATGTAAACACACCACACCAGATTGTCGTCCCCCATGCACACTCACATTTGACATTTCAGAGAACATTTGACTGGTTTCTTTCCTGTATGAGTCTTCATAGACAGAGGGCAGCCAGCCAGGTTTCTTCCGAGTGCTACAGTTTCCCCGACCTCCAAGGTCATGCGGGTCAGGTTGACACAGTGGCAGCGCGGCTCAGCCGCAGCAGCTCAGGACTAACACCTGAACACTATTTCGTTGTACAGTTGTACAATGACAATAAAGCACTTACTTACTTACTTACTTACTCATGTGTAGATTTAGATTCTGTTTTGTTCTAAAACCCTTTGAGCAAACTGACCATTTTTATAGTTTCTCCCCTGTGTGAGTTTTCATGTGCACTTTTAGACCATGTTTATGGACATAACCTATTTCACAGACTGAACATTTGAATAGTTTCTCCCCTATGTGAGTTTTCACGTGTCGTTCTAAAACAGATTTTTGTGTAAAACCTTTTAAACAGACTAAACATTTGAATGATTTCTCCCCTGTGTGAGTCGTCATGTGTCTTTCTAAAATAGATTTTTGCGTAAACCCTTTTAAACAGACTAAACATCTGAATGGTTTCTCCCCTGTGTGTGTCCTCATGTGCACTTTTAGATTACGTTTATGGTTAAAACGTTTTTCACAGACTGAACATTTGAATGGTTTCTCTCCTGTATGAGTCTTCATGTGTAGATTTAGATTCTGTTTTGTTCTAAAACCCTTTGAACAAACTGAACATTTGAATGGTTTCTCCCCTGTGTGAGTCGTCATGTGCCCTTTTAGAACATATTTATGGGTAAAACATTTTTCACAGACTGAACATTTGAATGGTTTCTCCCCTGTGTGAGTCGTCATGTGCCCTTTTAGAACATATTCATGGGTAAAACATTTTTGACAGACTGAACATTTGAATGGTTTTTCCCCTGTGTGAGTTTTCATGTGTCGTTCTAGATCAGCTTTTTGTGTAAAACCTTTTAAACAGACTGAACATTTGAATGTTTTTTCCCCTGTGTGAGTTTTCATGTGTCGTTCTAGATCAGCTTTTTGTGTAAAACCTTTTTCACAGACTGGACATTTGAATGGTTTCTCTCCTGTATGAGTCCTCATGTGTAGATTTAATTTCTGTTTGGTTCTAAACCCTTTGAACAAACTGAACATTTGTATGGTTTCTCCCCTGTGTGAGTCATCATGTGCACTTTTAGAACATGTTTTTGTGTAAAACATTTTTCACAGACTGAACATTTGAATGGTTTCTCTCCTGTATGAGTTTTCATATGAACGTCTAGATGTTGTTTGTGTATAAAACATTTTCACAGTCTGAACATTTGAATGGTTCCTCTCCTGTGTGACACTTCATGTGTAATTTTAGATAACATTTTAGTGTAAAACATGTTTCACAGACTGAACATTTGTATGGTTTCTCTCCTGTATGAATTCTCATGTGTATTTGTTGATAATTTTTATGTTTAAAACCTTTTCCACAGACTGAACATTTGTATGGTTTCTCTCCTGTATGAATTCTCATGTGTATTTGTTGATAATTTTTGTGTTTAAAACCTTTTAAACAGACTGGACATTTGTATTGTTTCTCTCCTGTATGAGTCTGTTCGTGAGCTCTTAATTTGGAGATGGTTCCAAATCCCTTTCCACAGTGAGAACATGTGCATAGTTTGAGGCCAGCGTCGCTCCCATCAGCTGCAGGAATCCAGTTTGGATAATCTTCCATCTTTCTTCTACTCCTGACAGAGGTTTTAGAGGGAGAGTTGAATTCCCAGCTCCACTCTGAATCAGAGCTGCAACATTCTTCAGCACTTTCAGCCTTTCTCCGCTCAGAGTGAGTTTGTGGAGTGGGCCTTTCAGCTGAAGGAGTCCAGTCTGCAGAGTCGTCAGTGTCAGAAGAACTCTCTCCATGTTCTTCACTCTCTGGATGTTTGCCTGAACCTGCTCCATCAGCGTCCTTTCTGGTCTCCTCTTTCACTGTTTGATGAAGGAGAGAAGACGCTGGCTCCTCCTCTTCACTCTTCACACACACAGGTATCAGCGAGAACTCTTGTGGCTCTGCTTTGATTTCCACTTCCTCTGGTTTTTCTTTCTTGAAGTGAAGGACTGAACTGTTGTCTTCAAAAATCGGGACGACTATAATGAGAAAAGAAAATATTTTATCAGGTGAAAAAGTTAGGACGAACTTTCTTCCTTCCTTCCTTTAAGGCTCATGATCATTAAGGAACACAAATAAGAGTTTACAAAGCGGAAGAAGAAGAAGAAGATCTTTATTTATATAGCTCTTTCCATGGACAAGGTCACAAAGCGACCAAAAACGTGATTTACAAAGAAAAAATAGGGGGCAGGAAGGATAACAAGTCCAGCAGCTTCAACTTCCTCCCAGGAGGAAAATAATTATTCTGGTAGTTCATAAATTTGTGATTAATTAACTTTTACTTGGTCTCAGCATTATTTCAGTTCTCCAGAGCAGGCAGTTCCCTCCTCAGTTTTCAGGGGCCAAGGCAAATACTAGAGGAAAGAAGCAGCTAAAAGACGACTGTAAAGGTAAGCGTAACCCTAATTTAAGGACATTTGTAACAGCTCATGTGCTGTGCAACTTTCCCCTGTGGTATATAAGTTGCGTGTTGCCGCGTTAAGGTGGTCTTCTTCACTGTTTATTAAACAGAGTTCGCACGTCTGTGTCCCTGGCCTCCACTCATAATATGCTTCTCGCTTCATATTTGGTCCGTATTTAAATAGGGAAAATGTGGAACAGCTTGGTTGCTTCTAACTTCACCCCAGTTTGTCACTAGTATACCTATGCTTGGAGAGGCTAAATGCTAACAACATTTGTGTGACTGAGCCCACATGGAAAGAACCTATATGAGGATATATGCGCATACATGAATCCTATATGCAGCATATATGCACACATATGCTGCATATATACAGCATATATGCACATATATGATAATATATATGCGTATATATGCCACATATAGGCAAAATTGAGGTGCATATATGTGCATATATACAGCATATATGCACATATATGATAATATATATATGCGTATGTATGCCACATATAGGCAAAATTGAGGTGCATATATGTGCATATATACAGCATATATGCACATATATGATAATATATATATGCGTATGTATGCCACATATAGGCAAAATTGAGGTGCTTATATGTGCATATACAGGCTACATAGGTCTCCTGTATTGCTTCTTTATATCCACATATAAGCCCTATATGTACATACAACATATGTCTCCTATGTTGCTCATGGCAGGATCTAGTCATTTTGTAGCTCCTATCTCACTTTAACAACTGTCATACATGATGCCTAGCTCATATTTTCTATTATCAAAGCAATAACTAAAACTAACTTAAACAAATTATGTAAAATTGTACAGTATTGTGATAATTATATTATTGCAATATTTCACTAAACCATTTCAACACGATATGTTCCATTCTAATTAAACACAAATTGTTTTTCAGCAAATTGCGTCAAAAGAAGACTTAAAAAAAAGACTACATCAGGACCAAAACAAGACTAAAATAGAACTATGTTAGTACGTGTTTCACCAAAACGTTAACACATTTATAAGTTCAACGAATTGTTTGATTTCAATTAGTTTGAAAAAAAAAAAAAAGAATATTTCGATCACAGTCAGAATAAGACTTTGGTGATAGAGCATGCCTATGGCTCTGCAAGAATGCTGGACCAGGATAGAAACCCAGCTTGGTCCCAAGGAACATGAACATGGAGTTCTGTCGGGACTACTTAAAAATAAAGAAAATAGTTTTTGAAAATAGAATAAAAATCAAAATGGAAAATAGAAGATATTAAAAACTCAATATAAATTGATTTATTGAATAAACAAATGCATATAATAATAATAAAATAAATCTAGAATGAATTTGTTATGTGTCCCTGAAAAACATTAACACTGTGTTTTGAGTCAATTTTAATGGCTAAAACATGTCAGAAATGAGTTTGGCCCATAGACTGTATATTTTTGGCCACCACCTAAAATTGGCGCTGTTTAGTTCCATTGTCAGAAACGAAGAAGAATTCAAACAGGCGGAAGGCGGCGACAGGAGAAAGGCACCAGCGTATCTGGTCCTGGACACAACTTTGAACGGTGAGTCTATTAAGTGTAGTACTATTCTCACGCCAAGTCTTTGTAGTCACGAGCCACCCGCGATTTCAGCCAGAATAGCATAGCGGCGATATCAGCGCTGCTTGTGGTAGAGGAAAAGGCGACAGGAGCTAACGTTATGTGGCTAAACAATGGAGGGAACTGCGGCGAGAGGAGAACCCGTGTGACCGCGGTCAGAGCAGAGAGATGCAGGTACAACTTAGAGCTTTGAACACAACACTGTCTATCTTTGTCTTGTTATGCTAGTTAATAGTATGCATGAAAGCGCTTGTACAGCATCAGTGATTATGTGCCAATAAAGTTGCTGTTGGTTTGGTTAAATGTCTGTGGGTTAGTTACTTACATTTTTGTTTTGTTTTTAACAGTGCCGATTACAGCAGCTTCTGTTCTGAACGTTTTTAGACACATTTGAATCATTATAGAAGTCTTATAGGCCCGCTAAAAAAATGTAATGTTAATATATAACAGATGTAGAAAGGTGCAGGTTCTCTATAAGCCTGAGTGTTGATTTTTGTTATAGTGTTATAGTTAAAATTATAATTTTTCATATCAGATGACAGTGAATTAAATCAAGGGTGTGCCTCCTGAACCAATTGTACTATTTGTAACTTTACTCCTGTTAGTAAGATTATATGCAATTCTTATTTTGATCCACTTTTTCTTTTTGTATATTTGGTCATGAGCATCCATTGTATCTGCATTGTGAATGTACAAAAAAAAGAGCGGCAGTAGTGAAAGAAAAGACAACAGTATGAAATGTAAAGTGTGAAGTAACTAAAGGGGCAGATATTATAAGACATGTTCTTCTCTGCTCCGTTTCATTCATACTGTATTGGCTTGGTGGATTTGTTGTGATTGTATGATGTCACTTTTGAATGAAATAAATAAGAAAATGAAAAGCTAGGAGTCATGGGTGCGTTTACACAATCAGGAAATTGAATAACCTTTGATGCAAGTTAATGTTTTCATGGCGTGGCTGTGTTGTGCCATTCCTCTTACATTTTACTCTCACATTAAACAGAAATATTGTGACCCTCAGGTGAATAATGGTGTCAGAGGAGAAGGAGCGAGATGTGGCGTGGAAGGAGCTGCGCAGGAGGAAGAGGATGGAGGAGGTGGAGGAGCTGACCACTGCGGGACACAACGCGCTGTAATAGGGACAAACCCAGGAGGTGCTACCGTTTCAGAGGATCAAAGGAGACTGAAGGCAGCCCGCCAGGTTTCCACGCAGCGGCTTAGGACTAATTCTACATCTGGTACGTTTAATTTTGTTGTACAGTTGTATAATGACAAATAATACTATGTGAGTATTACTCTATCCATTTAATAATAATGTTATATGTTAATATGGCATTGTTTTAACTCTGTGGTTGATCATTTTACTGATGTTGATGTGTTGTGTATGTTGCAGGACCTTAAGGACGGCTCTGAAGGACCATGTGCACGGTGGGAATGGAGGTGAGAGTCCTTCATAGTTGTCTTTTATTTGCTTCTTTGTTGTATTATTTGTCTTGGCACCTCTGAAAAAACCTGTCGTTCTGTTGTTCCTTCACTAATGTGTATTCCAGCGTCCACATCTGTGGGAATGCCGCCCACAACAACTGCAGTCCTTTATTAAGTAAAAACCCTTGCATGTACGATGTAGCAAATGAGAAGCAGAGTACTTTGTTCACTGAATAGAAGTGCACTACAGTACATAGCGTTTCCATAGATATGGAATTTAAAATTTATATTTAAAAATCAAAAGTATAATAATACCACCTTAGTTTTCATTTAAATCCATTATTATAGAAGACAGTATATTTTCTGTTGTACAGAACCTGAATGGAACCTTTTTCACCATGTTTGTGTTGGCATGTCTGTATCAGGGTTGACCTGGCACTAGGCTTAACAGAAACACAACATTGTGTCCTTACTGAAAAGTCCTGATTTATACTTTCATGGAGATTAGAGCTAGCATGCTTAAATAATTGTTTGTTCCCCAGAAAAGCAATAAACATTGTTTGCTTCTATTCTCATTCCAGCATGGGACAGACCTTTGCCAATCAAAGGAAACCGGTGGAGAGGGGTCACCTGCCAGCCCCAAGTATTGGAGACAGTGATGGCAGCCAAGGACTAATGCCTCCTCTATGAGGAGGTAATCTACCTGCTGGACTCCCTGCTTCGGACATTCCTACAGAAGGGTGTGTATGGCATCACCACACCATATGATGTGTTGACTGCAAGGGTGAAAGAACTCCTGGGACTTATCAAAGCAATTTTGAAAAAACAAACAAAAAAAGGGGATTGCCTGATATGTAAATGAACTGTGGAAGTTGTTGAGATTGTTTAAATCACATTGTGGCATTGGAGTTTATGCTGTGGCAATAAGTACCAAAAACAGTCCAAAAGTCGGATACAGGCAACATGTTTGCATTAACTTTTCCACAAGTTTAGGTTTTGACCAGATTCTGGACTCTCTCGTATTCAGACACTAAAACAATAATATATTTTTGCAGAAGTGCATAAAAGCTCGATCAATATGCACTTCCAGTGGTGCAGAAGTGACATTCACCTCCGGGTTAATGTAATCTTTATACAATGTTTTACGTGATAGCGTTTCAACCAATGAGCATCCAGATTGACAAATCAAGTAATAATACATTTTATTGTCACTGCATACATGTAAGATGTTTGCTTTAAATTGTTCAGAGGTTGTTTTGAGTGCTTAAAGCCAAACTATGACGAGTCTATTGAAACAACTGTTTGTGATACTGCCTTTTGTGTTATAACCAACAAACAACCCTAACTACACTTATAAATTGTTTTACATATGTGTACTATTGTTGAATTGCAGTCGGAAGACTTATTTGAAATAAACTAAACCTAAACCTAAACTTAAGACAAACAGCACTGGAGGTATAACCTTGGTTGGTACATTATTTGATTTGGGTACTAGAATTAAATTCACAGAAGTATTAACCAATATTAATGGTTCCATTTGTTTGGTTAAATTTAACCAATCTGGTTGGTGTCCAACCGATCTATTGGTTAAAACAACCAATCTTAAAAATGGTAGTGTTTTTAACTAATCTTGGTTAAAACACTACCATTTTAGATATTGTTTTTTCTATTCAGTTTTTTCTTATTTTTGTTCTTGTACTATTTGATTGTAAATAAATAATGTAAATTTGTACATGTTGGGCTTTTATTTATGTTGCCTAGTAACTATGGATTTTAATCATTTTACAAAAAAATTATATAGGTGCATATATGTACACATATTTATGTGACATATATAAAATTGGCCGTTTTCCTATATGTCATGTACATATAGGTGCATATATGTACACATATTTATGTGACATATATAAAATTGGCCGTTTTCCTATATGTCATGTACATATATGTGTGCATATATGTGTGCATATATGTGTACATATATGTGTGCATATATGTGTACATATATGCACACATATATGTGTGCATATATGTACACATATATGCACACATATATGTACATATATGTACATGACATATAGGAAAACGGCCAATTTTATATATGTCACATATATTCAAAACCTATATCAAAACCTATATCAAAACATATATGTTTATATAGGTTTCTTCCATGTGGGAGCGCACGCACAAAGACCAGACAGTTACGCATCAATTCGCATAAGCTCAGGTAAGAACATATCTCAGTATGTAAAACGGTGGCCTGTTCCTTTAAGTTTCGCACACGACTCGGGACCTTTACAATCATCTCTAATTATTATATCTATGCCACGGACGAAAGGCCTCGCAATCTAGCTAGGCTAACCATTAGCATGTTCGAATATTTTTAAAACAGAATGACTTTTTAGAATACCGATTCAAACTTATGATTGTGCCTCTGATAACAGACACAAAGGGAATGAGAGTTTTGTTTTCATCATATGATTGACATTCGTGCGTAGATATGTGGATTTGTCAACTATTGTGCAGCTAAAATAACTATTTTAAAATGCTCAGTACCTTGCTTCACCTCCGCGGGCTCCCACAGCTCCTGCTCTTCCTCCAGCTTCACCTGGGACATGTTTCCTGTGGCTCTGTCCGTTTAATGCGAAGCTTTTTGAGGCTCCGAGGGTCGGTTCTGTTCGGAGCTAATGCAATGAGCTAATGCCACACGGCAGCCATGTTTGTTTATGCTTTTGGTCTTCTTCTCTCTGCTCATACACGCCCACACTCCCCTCTAGTGCTCAGGGGTTGCTATAACACAATACCACTCGACTCTTTCATCTTTAATCCACATTTTATTTCGCCAATATCATTAGAATTTTAAGCCTAAAACAATAAAGCGGTTATGCAGTACAAAATTAATGTCCATGGCAAATGAGAAAACATCCAGAGCTTATGACTGTACTTCTTAGTTCAGTTATGAGGTTAAAAACAGGCAGAATTTGCACCGTATACATGGACCTTTTCGTATTAGAGCAAATTCTTGATAGAAACTGAATGCATGGAGTTACATCAAAGCCAATCCATTTTGTTTTTTGGCACATTTCATAAACAAGCGTTTCCAAAGTGATGCACATAAGATCCACAGTATATAGGAATAAAAAAATAAAATAAAATCAAGTGAAATCCTACCAGTCATTCAACTAAAAACAGAGGTTTAAAAAAGGTTTAAGACATTACAAAAATACTTAAAATATAACTATTTAATTATAATTATAAGCTCATCAAGTTTAACATGGCTTATACACAAGGCGCATTGAGTTGCCTTGTGTATGAAATGCGCGGTATAAATAAAATTGCCTTGCCTTGCTTTGTTTTATGCAACAAACCTGCTCAAACAGTATGTTTTAAAAGGAGATGCACAAACAGAACATCAGAATAGTTTCTCTATTGATGTAGAAGACAATTTCTTGAAAATACGGAACATTTGAATTATTTCTCTCCTGTGTGTGCCCTCATGTGTTTTAGACCCTGTTTTTTATGTGAAACATTTTTCACAGGTCTAACATTTGGTTTCTCTCCTCCGTGACTTCTCATGTGTCGTCTTAGCTCATGTTTTAGTGCAAAACCTTTATCGCAAACAGAACAATTGACTGGTTTCTCTCCGGTGTGAAGTCTCATGTGTTTTGTTAAATTCCCTTTTAGAGTAAAACCGTTTGAACAAACTGGACATTTAAACGGTTTCTCTCCTGTGTGACTTCTCATGTGCAGGTTTAGATCATGTTTTTGTCTAAAACATTTTCCACAGACTAAACATTTGAATGGTTTCTCTCCAGTGTGAACTCTTATGTGTTTGGTTAAATTCCCTTTTTCAGTAAAACCCTTTGAACAAATTGTACATTTGTATGGTATCTCCCCTGTATGACTTCTCAAGTGTCTTTTTAGATCATTTTTTGTCTAAAACATTTTTCACAGACTGAACAATTGAATGGTTTCTCTCCAGTGTGAGTATTCATATGTCGGTCTCGATTTCGCTTTTGTATGAAACCTTTTTCACAGACTAAACATTTGTATGGTTTTTCTCCTGTGTGACTTCTCATGTGTACTTTTAGATCACGATTTTGTGTAAAACATTTTTCACAGACTGAACAATTGAATGGTTTCTCTCCAGTGTGAGTATTCACATGTCGGTCTCGACTTTGTTTGTGTATAAAACCTTTTTCACAGACTGAACATTTGTATGGTTTATTTCCTGTATGAGTCCTCCGGTGTGTTTTCAGATTACTTTTTTGTGCAAAACGTTTTGCACAGACTGAACATTTGAATGGTTTCTCTCCAGTATGAGTATTCATATGTTTATCTAGATTTTGCTTTTGTGTAAAACATTTATCACACACTGAACATTTGTGTGGTTTCTCTCCTGTGTGAGTCCGTTCATGAGTTCTTAATTTGGAGATGAATACAAATCCCTTTCCACAGTGGGAACATGTGTGGTGCTTGGCTCCACTAACATGAGTCCTGTGATCTGGTCCCTGCAGCTCTTTGTTGACCTCAGTGTGAGTTTGTGGAGTGGGCCTTTCAGCTGAAGGAGTCCAGTCTGCAGAGTCGTCAGTGTCAGAAGAACTCTCTCCATGTTCTTCACTCTCTGGATGTTTGTCTGAACCTGCTCCTTCAGTGTCCTCTCTGGTCTCCTCTTTCACTGTTTGATGAAGGAGAGAAGACTCTGGCTGCTCCTCTTCACTCTTCACACACACAGGTATCAGGAAGAACTCTTGCGGCTCTGCTTTGATGTCCACTTCCTCTGGTTCTTCTTTGCTGAAGTCAAGGACTGAACTGTTGTCTCCTAATATCTGGCCACCTAAAATGAAATCGAAGAGATTGTAATAAATCAGATGAAAAGGTTTGGATCGAATTTCTTTCTTTCCTCCTTTACTTGCTCGCGACCATATCCAATCCATAGTATGCAGGCCCGGATCTACAGGGGTGCAAAAGGGTGCATTGCAACCACATTTTAAAATGCCTGCACCCTCAGTTTTAGGGTCCTCGCAATGTATTTAAATAACGAAAGTTGTTATTTGCACCCATTAGGAGCTCGGATGCACCTGTAGTCATTTCTCTCAAGACGACATCAATATTTATAGTGCATATGACACATTAACACAATTTATATTTAAGAAAAATTGTTTTCCCAGCTTTCTTTAGTTTGACATTTTTTGAGATGTAAAGTTCACTTCCTTTTTGGACACTGACAGGAAGTTACTTAGATAGAGACAAACAATACGTGTTTTTAATTTGAGGCGCTCCAGACGCCTTGCTCTCGCGGGAGCGCATCACTACACAGTACCTTGTTTCACCTCCGCGGCCTCCCACAGCTCCTGCTCCTCCTCCAGCTTCACCTGGGACATGTTTCCTGTGGGTCTGTCCGCTTAATGAGAAGTTTTTTGAGGCTCCGAGGGTCGGTTCTGTTCGGAGCTAATGCCACACGGCAGCCATGTTTGTTTATGCTTTGGTCTTCTTCGCTCTGCTCATACACGCCCACACTCCCCTCTAGTGCTCAGGGGTTGCTATAACACAATAACGCTGGAGTCTTTAATCTTTAATCCACATTTTATTTCGCCAATATCATTAGAATTTTAAGCCTAAAAATAAAGCGGTTATGCAGTACAAAATTAATGTCCATGGCAAATGAGAAAACATTCAGAGCTTACGACTGTACTTGTTAGTTCAGTTATGAGGTTAAAAACAGGTAGAATTTGCACCGTATACACGGACCTTTTCATATTAGAGCAAATTCTTGATAGAAACTGAATGCATGGAGTTGTATTACATCCAATCCATTTGATTTATTTGGCACATTTCATAAACAAGCGTTTACAAAGTGATGCACATAAGATCCAGTGAAACCCTACCAGTCATTCAACTAAAAAAGAGGTTTAAAAAAGGTTTAAAACATTACAAAAATACTTAAAATATAAATATTGAATTATAATTATAAGCTCATCAAGTTTAACATGGCTTTGTTTTATGCAACAAACCTGCTCAAACAGTATGTTTTAAAAGGAGATGCACAAACAGAACATCAGAATAGTTTCTCTATTGATGTAGAAGACAATTTCTTGAAAATACAGAACATTTGAATTATTTCTCTCATGTGTGTGCCCTCATGTGTTTTAGACCCTGTTTTTTTTGTAAAACAATTTTCACAGGTCTAACATTTGGTTTCTCTCCTCCGTGACTTCTCATGTGTCGTCTTAGCTCATGTTTTAGTGCAAAACCTTTATCGCAAACAGAACAATTGACTGGTTTCTCTCCGGAGTCAAGTGTCATGTGGTTTTTTTAAGTTCCCTTTTAGAGTAAAACTGTTTGAACAAATTGTACATTTTTATGGTATCTCCCCTGTATGACTTCTCATGTGCAGGTTTAGAGCATTTTTTTGTCTAAAACATTTCCCACAGACTGAACATTGGAATGGTTTCTCTCCAGTGTGAACTCTTATGTGTTTGGTTAAATTCCCTTTTTGAGTAAAACCCTTTGAACAAATTGTACATTTGTATGGTTTTTCTCCTGTATGAGTTCTCATGTGTACTTTTAGATCACGATTTTGTGTAAAACATTTTTCACAGACTGAACAATTGAATGGTTTCTTTCCAGTGTGAGTATTCATATGTTGGTCTCGACTTTGTTTGTGGATAAAACCTTTTTCACAGACCAAACATTTGTATGGTTTATTTCCTGTATGAGTCCTCCGGTGTGTTTTCAGATTACTTTTTTGTGCAAAACGTTTTGCACAGACTGAACATTTGAATGGTTTCTCTCCAGTATGAGTATTCATATGTTTATCTAGATTTTGCTTTTGTCTAAAACCTTTCTCACAAACTGAACATTGGAATGGTTTCTCTCCAGTGTGAACTGTTATGTGTTTGTTTAAATTTCCCTTTTCAGTAAAACCCTTTGAACAAATTGTACATTTGTACGGTCTCTCCCCTGTATGACTTCTCATGTGTATTTTTAGATCTAATTTTTTTCTAAAACCTCTTTCACAAACTGAACAATTGAATGATTTCTCTCCTGTGTGAGTCCGTTCATGAGTTCTTAATTTGGAGATGGATACAAATCCCTTTCCACAGTGAGAACATGTGTGGTACTTGGCTCCACTAACATGAGTCCTGTGAGCTGGTCCTTGCAGCTGTTTGTTGACCTGAGTGTGAGTTTGTGGAGTGGGCCTTTCAGCTGAAGGAGTCCAGTCTGCAGAGTCGTCAGTGTCAGAAGAACTCTCTTCATGTTCTTCACTCTCTGGATGTTTGTCTGAACCTGCTCCATCAGCGTCCTCTCTGGTCTCCTCTTTCACTGTTTGATGAAGGAGAGAAGACTCTGGCTCCTCCTCTTCACTCTTCACATACACAGGTATCAGAAAGAACTCTTGCGGCTCTGCTTTGATGTCCACTTCCTCTGGTTCTTCTTTGCTGAAGTCAAGGACTGAACTGTTGTCTCCTAATATCTGGTCACCTAAAATGAAATAGAAGAGATTGTAATAAATCAGATGAAAATGTTTGGATCGAACTTCTTTCTTTCCTCCTTTACTTGCTTGCAACCATATCCAATCCATAGTATGCAGGCCCGGATCTACAGGGGTGTAAAAGGGTGCATTGCAACCACAATTTAAAATGCCTGCACCGTCAGTTTTAGTGTCCTCGCAATGTATTTAAATAACGAGAGTTGTTATTTGCACCCATTAGGAGCTCGGATGCACCTGCAGTCATTTCTCTCAAGACAACATCAATATTTAAAGTGCATATGACACATTAACACAATTTATATTTAAGATTTAGCAAAATTGTTTTCCCAGCTTTCTTTAGTTTGACATTTAAGATGTAAAGTTAACTTCCTTTTTGGACACTGACAGGAAGTTACTTAGATAGAGACGAACAATACGTGTTTTTAATTTGAGGTAGTGATGTGTCGATCGTGTCGAGGCTTCGAAGCGTGTGCCGAGTAATCTGGGGGTGTGTCTATTGAAGCGTGTATCGATGCGTGTGTTGATGACGTATGTGGTGACGTTCGAAGCCTCGGGAAGTGGCCGTACTACGTGACTGATTCAGGAAATGATTTGCGGATTTATTAAACACATTTACTTGTTGCATAAGCACAGACATAAGCAAAGTAACACAAGCACATTTTGTGTCAATAGCAATGTTATTATGTTCCGAGGGGGACCGTTTTGAGTGTGACACCGGGTTAAGAGCAGGCTGCAGTAGCGTGTGTGTGTTCCAGCATGACTACCAATAAAGCTGATCTTATGAACTATTTCGTCCATTCTGTATGGTTTAAGACTGAGTAAACGGAACAGAATGAAACAATTTTACATCACAACTCTCTAAATTCTCAAATGTTGTCTTTCAGCCCCCAACATTTATTGTAAGCACTCAGCATGTTATACTTTTTTTGCTTCGAACCATGTGTGACGCAGTTGGCTGCGACGCTTCAGTGCTTCATTTTGCCATCACTAATTTGAGGCCCTCCAGACGCCTTGCTCTCGCGGGAGCATCACTACACAGTACCTTGTTTCACCTCCGCGAGCTCCCACAGCTCCTGCTCCTCCTCCAGCTTCACCTGGGCCATGTTTCAGAGGCTCTGTCCGCTTTAAGGCGAAGCTTTGAGGCTCTGAGGGTCGGTTCTGTTCGGAGCTAACGCCACACGGCAGCCATGTTTGTTTATGCTTTTGGTCTTCTTCTCTCTGCTCATACACGCTCACGCTGCCCTCTAGTGCTCAGGGGTTGCTATAACACAATAACTAACTAATCTACATTGTTCAATATAATGAAATTTTAGGCAATAATGCAGATACGGGACTCAAAATGTACTTAAGTAAAAGTAAACGTATCTGATAAAATGTTTACTTAAGTAAAAGTATGCAGCTCCTGCTCCTCCTCCAGCTTCACCTGGGCCATGTTTCAGAGGCTCTGTCCGCTTTAAGGCGAAGCTTTGAGGCTCTGAGGGTCGGTTCTGTTCGAAGCTAACACCGCACGGTAGCCATGTTTGTTTATGCTTTGTGTCTTCTTTGCTCTGCTCATACAAGCTCACACTGCCCTCTAGTGCATAGGGTTTCTATAACGGCCTGCTTGCACAATTAGCGCCCGTACTTCACAGTTAGAAGTTCTTGGGTTCGATTCCTACCTGGACGTGGCCTTTCTGTGGAGTTTGCATGTTCTCCCCGTGTCTGCGTAGCTTTCCTCCGGGTAGTCCGATTTCCCCTACCACTAAAGAATGCACAATAGGTTCCCTCTGGAGCCTCCAAGACTCCCCTGTAAAAGAAATTCTTAATCTCAGTGGGACTTTCCTGGTTAAGTAAAGGTCAAATAAATAAAAAATAAATATTTAAACCATTAGCAAATATCGTAATAACATCTTTAAGCCAAAAATAATTGTGACGCAAAATTTCATTATCGGCCCATCCCCGGTTGAAAGTTCTGGGTGTTTTTTTGCCGTGGGTTAAAACATTCATTTTACTGCATAATCCCTTCTATGTCTAAAATTCTCATGTTATTTATGAACAATGTAGATTAAAAAGCCCGGTGAGTTATTTTGTTATAGAAACCCCTGAGCACTAGAGGGCAGTGTGAGCGTGTATGAGCAGAGAGAAGACCAAAAGCATAAACAAACATGGCTGCCGTGCGGTCTTAGCTCCGAACAGAACCGACCCTCAGAGCCTCAAAGCTTCTCTTTAAAGAGGGCAGAGCCACTGAAACATGGCCCAGGTGAAGCTGGAGGAGGGGCAAGGTACTGTGCATTTGGAAATTATAATTCTTGCTGCACAATTGTCGACAAATCCAAATATAGGCATATTTGAACATGCTAACGGTTAGCCTAGCTAGATGTAGCTCCACCTCTCGTCCGAGACCATAAATATAAACACTTAAACAAACTCCATTGTATTCATCACACATCAGCATTTACGTTATAAAAGTTTATTTTACGATCGTTCATAATTATCTTGACAAACGTTAAAAGCTATAAAGTCCGATGAATTATCACTGCACATGCGTAGTTGGGTTGTTGTCGACAATCGTGCTTCCGCCAACGATCGCACAGTCACTGTATAACAATAATGTGTGAGAAATATCTCCTATTCTTTTTTTATTCTAGTCTCTGCAATGATACTATGTTTGGTTACGAGTTAAATTTATTCTTGCATTGATGTTTTGTGTTGAGATAAATATTTGCCTAAATTTTATGAATGACACCATTCTATTTGTTTTTTGTTTTTTTGCTTTGTAAAGTCGTTTTTGTGCTCCATATATGAGTTTATTTATCCGGTCAGGAACAATGCACAAAAGACACGACATGTTCCAGGTTGTAGCACTAAATACATTTCCACTTGCTGTCCCTGGACAGGTTGATGTTATACTTACATGGACATGGTCGTCTGCATTAAATGAGGAAAGAAAGTTGGTCGTAAGTTCTAATGTTTTAACCTGAATTAATACAACATTTTCTCTGATCAATTCAGGTGTCCAGATTTTCCAAGACAGCAGTTCAGTCCTTCACTTCATTAAAGAAGAAACAGAGGAAGTGGACATCAAAGCAGAGCCGCAAGAGTTCTCATTGATAACTGTGTGTGTGAAGAGTGAAGAGGAGGAGCCAGAGTCTTCTCTCCTTCATCAAACAGTGAAAGAGGAGACCAGAGAGGACGCTGATGGAGCAGGTTCAGACAAACATCCAGAGAGTGAAGAACATGGAGAGAGTTCTTCTGACACTGACGACTCTGCAGACTGGACTCCTTCAGCTGAAAGGCCCACTCCACAAACTCACACTCACGTCAACAAACAGCTGCAGGGACCAGATCACAGGACTCATGTTAGTGCAGATCGGAGCAAAGCTGGAACCAAGCTCCGCACATGTTCACACTGTGGAAAGGGATTTGGATCCATCTCTTACTTAAGAATTCATGAACGGACTCACACAGGAGAGAGACCATACAAATGTTCACTCTGTGAAAAAGATTTTATACAAAAACCTAATCTAAACAAACACATGAGGACTCACACTGGAGAGAAACGATTCAAATGTTCAGTCTGTGAAAAATGTTTTAGACAAAAACAAATTTAAACATGCACATGTGGACTCATACAGGCGAGAAACCATTTCCATGTTCAGTGTGTGATAAAGGTTTTACATTAAAATATGATCTAAAAAAACACATGATAACTCACACAGGAGAGAAACCATTCAAATGTTCAGTTTGTTCAAAGAGTTTTACTGACAAAAGGAGATTAAACGTACATATGAAAGTTCACAGTGGAGAGAAACCATTCAAATGTTCAGTCTGTGATAAATGTTTTATACGAAAACAAAATCTAATTCGACATATGAGGACTCACACAGGAGAGGCACCATTCATATCCTCAGTCGGTGAATACTTTTGCACAAATAAACATGATCTGAAAGTGCACATGAGGAATAACACTGGGGAGATACCGTTCAAATGTTTAGTGTGCGAAAAACGTTTCGCACAGAAACGCAATCTACACCGACACATGACAACTCATACAGGACAGAAACCATTCAAATGCTCAGTCTGTGAAAAAGGTTTTATCCAAAAACAACAACTAATTCGACACATGAGGACTCACACAGGGGAGAGACCATTCAAATGTTTAGTCTGCGAAAAATGTTTTGCACAGAAACGCAATCTACACCGACACATGACAACTCATACAGGACAGAAACCATTCAAATGCTCAGTCTGTGAAAAAGGTTTCATGCAAAAAGAACATCTAATTCGACACATGAGGACTCACACAGGAGAGAAACCATTCAAATGTTCAGTCTGTGAAACATTTTTTAGACAACAAAATGCTCTAAAAAGACACATGAGAAGTCATACAGGGGAGATACCATACAAATGTACAATTTGTTCAAAGGGTTTTACTGACAAAGGGAATTTAACCAAACACATAAGAGTTCACACTGGAGAGAAACCATTCAAATGTCTAGTCTGTGAAAAAAGTTTTATACACAAACAATATCTGATTCGACACATGAGAACTCACACAGGAGAGAAACCATTCAAATGTTCCGTCTGTGAAAAAAGTTTTATACACAGAGAACAACTGATTCGACACATGAGGACTCACACAGGAGAGAAACCATTCAAATGTTAAGTCTGTGAAAAAAGTAGAAAAACAATATCTGATTCAACACATGAGAAAAACAAGTTTTAACGCTGCCTTCATGTGGTCACGTAATTATGGTAAATACTACTTGCCGAGTAGAAAATTGCACATGAACACCTCATCTCGTATTTTCCACTGGGAAACTTGAGGTCCCGAGATGAGATAACCTTAGATCTTTCACCACAATCGAGAGCAGAGATGTATGTATGCCTTTGCATGATTTGGCAACTCAATTTTATTATAGTTATTTTTGATCAAAGTTGACCTTTTCTTCGACCTAATCTTAATAACAAATTCATTAGACGTAGGATTGAAACATAATTCATCCAGCTTTTTCGTTTCACAACGCAATTTTTCCCCCAAACTCCCCCCCCTCCTGAACACTTGTTTTTTCACTGTGCACCTACTGCTCTCTGGAACAATATTTACAGCTGGCTGCATACAAAACTCAAGGACTTGTCTTGAAACCAATGGATGTAATAGATATTATCTACGGTTGTATTTCCACTAAACACAAACAGCCCCCCCCCATTTGAATGATTTTTTAAATGAATTTACACTATAACGCCCAACGAAAAATGTCCTTATTTGCCTCTAAAATAATTGATGTAGGAGCCATTTTGACTGTCGTATGTATGTGTGCCTCCTGCCTCTATGTTTTCTTCTAAGGAGACACAGCTGTTATAAGGGACAGGACATTGGCACCAGGTGTTGCAAGGTGCAGAGGCGATATGATTTTTGACCGTGTCATACTCAGAGTTCTTTGTTTGTGCTGATTTAAGGCAAAAGGTGAGCTAAAATAAATCATTTTTAATGACACCAATGGACTCTTTTGGTATTCTTGAAGACACGCGTGCTTAAAGAACCTTTGTACACCTTCAACCAATAGTGGCTATTAGCACAGGGCATTTAGCCACTACAATTGATATAACAGATGAATATGAGTTATGTGAATAGCCCTAATTTTATTCTATGTTGGTTTTGTACATTTTGTTCCGTTTTTTTTGTAACGTACAAGTTTTTGTTTCAATAAAAAAAAGGTTTGTCCGGTTTAAGGCAAGGCTTTGAGGCTCGAAGAGTGGGTTCTGTTCGGAGCTAACGCCACACAGCAGCCATGTTTGTTTATACTTTTTGGGTACATCCGAAATGAGCAGATTGGTAAGAGGTCTAAGCCCAAACCGGATGTGCGTCAGCATCTGCCATCTGAAGAAGCGTCCGAATATGGATGTCAGTTAGGAGGGAGCATAGACATAAGGGAGGTAGGGAAAGGAGCCTCAATGCTTCGTTTCTTACCCCCTTTAGCGTAGGGATCTCTGGAGGTTCCTCACCTGCGATTAGGAGCTATGTGCCATCCCAGAGCGTGTTTTATTTCTGTGATGAAGCTGTAGCTGACTGCAGTAGGAGTGTTTTTTGTAATACGAGCTATATATGAGCTTTTATGAAAAAGCTGTTGGTGATGTCACTTCCCAGTGGGTAAGGATGGTTGAATTGGGTAAATGCTGCTGAAGCTCTAGTTCACTAACTGCATGGAGATACCCCAGTTACCTAATGTAACTACGGTTCTATGAATATGTTGCGAAGCCCTTTAGGGTTTCGCTGATGCATAATCTCTCGGAAGCTCCGCTTCCCGCCTGAGAAGATCAAACGATCTAACCGCTCCAATCACCCTATGAGCCTGGCACACCCCCAAGTCCTATAAAAGGGAACCTAGCCCAACACTCTGCTCCTTTGAACTCAGCCGTCAGAGGAGAGGACTTGCCTGCTGGGCCCGAAGCTAAAGGGGTTCGCAACATATTCATAGAACCGTAGTTACATTAGGTAACTGGGTTTCTATTTCATATGTTGCTTCAGCCCTTTAGGCTTTCGCTGATGCATAAGCCATCGCGAAGCCGAGGAGACCGATGTACTCCCAGCTATGGGGCGCCAAATGTAACATGCCTTATTTCGTGGACAGCATGTGTCACGAAATACATATATTCATTACAAAATCACGTTACCTCGTAACGCCGTTTGTCCACGGAATACACAAATTGGTTTGCATTGTGTCCACGAAACACTGAAGAGAGCACATCGTTTCGTGGACCAAATTGACTGGTGGCCTTTTCCTCTCGTGGACATAAGGCTGAATGCACTATTCACTGTCGTAGACGAAATAAACTTTCGTCATAAAAGTATTGTGATGTGATACAGAAATTATGATGTGTACAAAGCGATTTATTCTCTAACTCTGCAGTTACAGAAGGCATTCCGTCCACGGAATAGTAACTTCATAACTTACGAAATGCATTCAGTGACACATGCTTTCATTCCGTGGACGAAATGCATAATGGAATACATTTCGTGAGTCAGCAGTTTACGGAATGAATTATGTCTCATGATAATACATTACGTGGACGAAATGCATAATAGAATCACGAAATCAGTTTTGTGACCTACTACAATACATTTCGTGAGTCAGTTTACATAGTAAATTATGTGTTACAAAATAGTAACTTAATAACTTACGAAATGCGTTCAGTGACATTGCTTGCATTTCGTGGACGAAAGGCTTTTTATAGAATCACAAAATCTGTTTCGTTACTTGATACATTGGCATATTTCAATGACCAGTATAATATAATACTATAATATTATATATTGCTAAAATATAATAATTATAACTCACTATAATAATATATAATATATTATTTATATATTATATAATTATATAATATATTCATCAATATATGGCACTGGTAGGCTACCTCCTAATGAAATGGCTGCACGCCCGTTAATTATAATACATCCATGTGCACGCCCCACCATACCATATTTGGCGCCAATTTGAATGGGTGAACTATGACCTTTGATGTGTTCACAATAATAGCCTAAATCATACTTCAGCAATTACACAATTAATAGTTCAATGTAAATAATATATGTATAATGTACGTGTATATACTATCTATGCATAATGTAGGCTTCAAATTAACCAACTAACAGCAGCAGCTAACTTTTAACATAATGTTAGCATCCAGGATGCTTTCTTCCGCCATGTTGAAAGATCAAAGCTTATCTCATCTCGGCAACTCGGGTATCATAACATTTTTCAATTTTTCCTTATAATACATCCATTAATTTTTCCAGTGGAAAATACAACATGTGCAATTTCGATGTCGGTTTTTGGTATTTACCATAATTACGATACCACTTGAAGGCAGCAGTATAAATGACAAGAAAAAGCGTTGTGTCACAGAGTGCCACCTACTGGTCATTGAATATGCCAATGTGAAGTTGAATTTCTTGGGTCATCAAGTAACGAAACAGATTTTGTGATTCTATAAAAAGTCTTTCGTCCACGAAATGCAAGCAATGTCACTGAATGCATTTCGTAAGTTATTAAGTTACTATTTTGTAACACATAATTTATTATGTAAACTGTTGACTCACGAAATGCATTGTAGCAGGTCACACAACTGATTTCGTGATTCTATTATGCATTTCGTCCACGTAATGACATTATCGTGACACATAATTCATTTCGTAAACTTCTGACTCACGAAATGTATTCCATTATGCATTTCGTCCACGTAATGAAAGCATGTGTCACTGAATGCATTTCGTAAGTTATGAAGTTACTATTCCGTGGACGGAATGCCTTCTGTAACTGCAGAGTTAGAGAATAAATCCCTTTTGTACACATCATAATTTCTGTATCACATCACAATACTTTTATGGACGAAAGTTTATTTCGTCTACGACAGTGAATAGTGCATTCAGCCTTATGTCCACGAGAGGAAAAGGCCACCAGTCAATTTGGTCCATGAAACGATGTGCTCTCTTGTGTTTCGTGGACACAATGCAAACCAATTTGTGTATTCCGTGGACAAACGGCGTTACGATGTAACGTGATTTCGTAATGAATATATGTATTTCGTGACACAAAAGTCATGCTGTCCACGAAATAAGGCATGTTACATTTGGCGCCCCATACCCAGCAGGCATGGACTCAAGTGATTGGAGCGAGCCCGGGGCCGACGTGCACCCCGACAACCAACGTGTCAGCAAGGCAGAAGCCCACAGGCTGGGTGAGGCGTGCAGTCACCATCCAAGGCACCATAAACTCTCACCCAAACAGAGAAGACAGAAACGCCACCCCAGCCACCAACTAAAGGGGCTGGGAGCGCCCGGTCAAAAGTACGAGGGTGCAAGGCCGCCTCTCCCAAGAGCGCCTGAGGAATCCGAACCGACCACACCGACTAAGTCTAAACACAATGGGTGTGTCCCGGGCAGCCTCTCCCAAGAGCGCCGGACACACCCAACACAACACTCCCAAGTGCGCCGCTGGGGAACTAAGGTCGCCCGCCACCCAAAACAGAATGGGCGATAGAGTCGGAGGCGACATCCAGCAGGTAAAACTGCACAAAAATCGAGGAAGAGGACCAAGAGGCTGCTCGGCAGATCTCCTCCACCGACGTGCCTCGGAACAGCACCACGGAGGCCGCCACTCCACATGTGGAGTGAGCCCTGACCACCACCGGCGGTGGTAAGCCATGCGAATAGCGAGGCAGACCCAGTGGGCCAAACGCTGGGGGGCCAAGGGGGCACCCCGATTCTTGGCTCCAATCCAACAAACAATCCCCGACCAGGGGAGATTTCAAAGGAGACACATGAACCATGGAGTGTCTGCACATCTTGCCTTATGGTGCGAAGGCGCTGTGTCTCAGGGATACCTTGGAGGTTGAGCATTTGGGCAGCAGCGGGCAACAGCATGGTCCTTTCTGACCCATCATCCAATACTGCATGAGTGCTCAGCGTCTTGCCATTATGGTGAAGGATGACCGGAACAAACTTTAATAGGACTTTGCCGCTCTCAGTAGGACGATCGAGGTAGAGGACATCGGTAGCAATCTCACTTCCTTCCACCGGTTCAGAATGTGGAACAGGCACTTTGGGGCTCTTACAGTTAACCTCATGGAGAACCTGGAGGTGGCGGCCTTGACACAGGTTGCAGGGTTCTTGAGTGTACACTGTGCCGCAAGATGTGGACGGGCACAGCGCCAGCATCTCTTGTTGGTCCTGATCCATTCAGTTAGCTGCTCCTGGTTGATCGATGTGGTGATCTCTGCTATCACAATAGGGTGGTGGCTTTGTCTGGGTAGGTGAACGTGGTGGGGAGTTTTGTCTACTGTCACTACCATAAAAGACAGAGATCAAACTCTTGGATGTCCGGGTTTCGGTCCTCTCTCTGGGATCTCTGGGAATGGGTAAGCCATCAAAACTTGGCACCAACTTTCGTACAACCACAAGGCGAGGTTGTTCAGGGTAAAGGTGTTGCCGGTGTGATTGTACAATACATGCATCTGCGAAACTCCGCTCGCTGCTCTGGAGCAATAATGTATTTGGCATTAGGGTTGTGCTCGAGAAGGTGGCACTGGAGGACGGGTGGTCTTAGGCCAGGGTGCAAGCACTGGATTGGAAATAAATGGTGGGTTAGGACGAATCTGCTGTGTGGCCAAAGACTCTCTTCTCAGATTCTAAAGCTCGTACATCGTTGTATTCAAACAGTCTATCTCAGGGCTCTGACTGGAGACAAGTTCATCTTTAGACACAACAGGAGGTGGAGGCCAATCCTCTTCTTCTTTAACAGGATCTGGATGGTAGCGGACTGAAGCGACTGCTGGTGAGGGGGAGTGCTGCAGATTTTCAGCTCGGTTCAGCATCTGCTGCATACTGGCATGAAGGGCCTGGAGATCAGCTAGTCCCGCGCTCATCCTCTCCTGGGTCTGCTGAAGCAGTAGCCTCTCCCGTTGTATCTCTTCTACCCCTTGCTCTCATAGGTGTAGCATAACCTTGTGAACCCTCTTCATAGTGTTCAAACAAGGGGGGGTCTCATAATCATTATAGCGAAGTTGTCGTCGTATACTACGTCGAGGGCGTGCACCGAGAGCTGAGAAGTCCTGGACATCATCCATCTTGATAGGGCAGAGACAGCGTATCCGGCCCGAAGGACCAGTTAATGTTCTGAAGGAACTAGGTGAAGGACTGTATAGGCTCTGGTCTGGGTGTAACGCTATCACTACTCTGGAGTGCCGGCCAGAGCACTTGAGCCAGGATGAATGTTCAGATGGGTAGAGACAATGAGGAGACAAGGCTTGAAGTTTAGGTTCTTGTATTGAACAACAGCAGAGGCACAGGGACAGATTGACATGTGTCGGCATATGTGTGTGTAGTTTCCGAAATAAACAGAAATAAAAATACAGAATTACTCCCGTGTTCACTAAACACAAAATATATAGTAGAACACAAAATGGCATTGCCAACAAACTAAGGCACATGCACAATACGCAACAAACTACCATCTACCCAACCGCATGGCAATGAGAATTAGCTTAGCACATGCTAGCTGGATAGACAGCAAGCAAGCTGATAGCATATAAGGTATAAACCCATGAGAAATATCACCACATATATAATATAATTACATGTATATCAAGGTGCAAACTTACTATTGTCATAAACGCACACTCTTTGACTGGAAAAACCTCTGCTGCACCAGTTGGAAAATCTGGTCACCCTAAGTGAATGAATAATGACTACAGTGCAGCAGAAACTTGTGACACAGGCTTGTGAAGTGCAATACAAGTGTAAGCTGTTTTTATGAGGCTACAGTCCTTTCAGGCTCATTATTATTCCTTTATTTTGTAAAGACTAATGGTTTTGTACACTGTCCCTGTTTCAATAAACAATAAACTAAACTAAACTAAAAAAAAGTCAATAGTTTTTTCCCAATCAAAACATATTTTTAATTTGGAGCTTTTGGTTATGGACCCCGGCGATACACTCTCGATATATTTTGGCCCCAGGGAAATGTAGTTGGAGACCCCTGCTATAGAGCATTGCTTCATTCCCCACAAACTCCGTTGGAAGGAAGCGCAGAGGTGCTTTCAATGTGATGGTAGAAGTTAACGAGGATAAGAAGTTGACTAACCTAAATAAAAATGCACACACGTGCGCATCCTTGGCTTGATATGGCTAATTATATAGAAAATAATAGTCCTACTAAATAACAGTAAGTATCAGCTATTCAAATACACAATTTAGTGTAATGTACAATAGGATAAAGTTGAGCAGAATAAGTTTGAGTTATTGTTGGTGCAGCCCTTCACCTCAATCAGGCCTCTTATGTGGCCCCTTATGAAAATGAATTGCCCACCTCTGCATTAGAGAGACAGCAAACAGATCAGGTGTGGCTAAATCAACAGTGTGGAACATTAGAAAAAAGCAAGAACACACCGTTGAGCTCAACAACACCAAAAGACCTCGAAGACCACGGCTGACAAATGTGGTGGATGACCAAAGAAGAAGAAAACCCTTTAACAACAATAGGTCAGATCAAAAACACTCTCCAGGAGGTGAGTGTATGTGTGTCAAAGTCAACGATCAAGCGAAGACTTCACCAGAGAGAATACAGACGATTAACCACGAGGTGTAAACCACTGGTGAGCCTCAAAAACTGGAGGCTAATTAGAGTTTGCAGTTCTGAAACAACCTCCAAGGACAGATGAGACAAAGATCAACTGTAGCCAGAGCAGATATTGCACAGGGCAATTTGGCCGATACAAATTTATAACAGGTGTTCCAACAATCGTAGTCTTCATTTGTGTAAGTATAGACCCATATTTATACATAAATATAATGACAATCAATGTGAAAGTATTCTAAAGGTATTCAAAGTATTCAGAATACAGTACTGTGATTAGACAAAGTAACGGAAGTTCTCCCCAACACTGGTTGTAACCCACGGCAAACCACATCCAGAACTTTCAACTAGGGATGGGAATGAAAATTAAGGTCACGATTATCTTGGCCAAATTAATGTGATTAACGATTTTATTACGATATTTGCTTATGGTTTCAATATATTTTATTTATTTGAACTGCATTTAACCAGGAAAGTCTCACTGAGATTAAGAATCTCTTTAACAGGGGAGTCCTGGCCACAGAGAAAGGCCCCGTCCAAGCTGGAATCTAACCCAGGATCTTCTAGCTGTGAGGCCCGAGCACTAACCACTGTGCCACTGTGCCGCCTGAATTTCACGGAAACTACAAAGAAATTACAGAAATGATGGGAATTGGGTATGAACTGTATTAAGTTTTTATTTTATTTTGGTTGCTCACATTTAAAGCAGCACTCTCCATACAAAATCCAAATCCTCACTACCAAAAAGGGTTTGGCAGATATAATACGTCAAGAAACATCAAAACAAACTTTTTACGCTAAATAAACATTCTATAAGAAAATAACACAAGACTTATGTATGGTTAATACTTCAACAAATTCAACCAAAAACTCATCAAAACATTTTGTTTGCAGTAAATTATAAGTATCTAACGAAAACCCGCTTTTCTTTCAAAGCCTCAACTGAGAGTAATTCATTGCTGGTTTTGTTACTTACGCTAAGTTTGCGAGATTGCCGGGCTGTAGCTTGCTTATGTGAACATTTGGCAGGTTTCTTTCCTGTATGAGTCCTGTATGAGTGTAGATTTAGATTCTGTTTTGTTATAAAACCCTTTGAACAAACTGCACATTTGAATGGTTTCTCCCCTGTGTGAGTAGTCATGTGCAGTTTTAAATATTGTTTTTGTCTAAAACATTTTTCACAGACTGAACATTTGAATGGTTTCTCCCCCGTGTGAGTCCTCATATGCACTTTTAGAACATGTTTATGGGTAAAACAATTTCCACAGACTGAACATTTGAATGGTTTCTCCCCTGTATGAGTTCTCATGTGTCGGTTTAGATCAGGTTTAAATGTAAAACCTTTTCCACAGACTGAACATTTGAATGGTTTCTCCCCTGTATGAGTTCTCATGTGTCGGTTTAGATCAGGTTTAATTTTAAAACCTTTTCCACAGACTGAACATTTAAATGGTTTCTCCCCTGTATGAGTTCTCGTGTGCATTTCTTGATGTCGTTTTTGTGTAAAACTTTTTCCACAGACTGAACATTTAAATGGTTTCTCCCCTGTATGAGTTCTCGTGTGTCGGTTTAGATCAGGTTTAAATGTAAAACCTTTTCCACAGACTGAACATTTAAATGGTTTCTCCCCTGTATGAGTTCTCGTGTGTCGGTTCAGATCAAGTTTAAATTTAAAACCTTTTTCACAGACTGAACATTTAAATGGTTTCTCCCCTGTATGAGTTCTCGTGTGTCGGTTTAGATCAAGTTTAAATTTAAAACCTTTTTCACAGACTGAATCAGCTACAGGAATCCAGTTTGGATAATCTTCCATCTTTCTTTTACCCCTGGCAGCGGTCTTTGTGGGAGGGTTGAATTCCCAGCTCCACTCTGAATCAGAGCTGCAACATTCTTCAGCACTTTCAGAGTGAGTTTGTGGAGTGGGCCTTTCAGCTGAAGGAGTCCAGTCTGCAGAGTCGTCAGTGTCAGAAGAACTCTCTCCATGATCTTCACTCTCTGGATGTTTGTCTGAACCTGCTCCATCAGCGTCCTCTCTGGTCTCCTCTTTCACTGTTTGATGAAGGAGAGAAGACTCTGGCTGCTCCTCTTCACTCTTTATAGACACAGGTATCAGTGGAAACTCTTGTGGCTCTGCTTTAATTTCTACTTCCTCTGGTTCTTCTTTCTTGAAGTGAAGGACTGAACTGTTGTCTTCAAAATTGGGACGCCTATAATGATAAAAGAAAATATTTAATCAGGTGAAAAAGTCAGGACAACTTTCTTTTTTCCTGTAATGCTCATGATCATGTCCTTATGGAATGCAAGATCATATAAAAGAGAATACTTTATCTTTAATATTTGCTATAAACATTCTTTAACAATGACACGATCAATGAAGACAAAATGCAAAGCTATTATTATTTAATAATGGTAAATTAATCTCACACCACCAAAAACGTTTATAGGTGTTGAAAACAGAGTTTGTCAGATTAGTTTTTTCTTTAATATAATTTATGGCCAGGAACCTAAGTCGGAGCTGCATCTAGCTCGTCTAACAGTTAGCATGTTCGAATATTTTTAAAAACAGAAAAACTTTTTGGAATACCGAATCAAACTTATGATTGTGCTTCTGATTTCAGACTCAGAGGGTAGAGGTGAATGAGAGATTTTATTTTATTATTATTATTTTTCAAATTCAGATTTATTCATTGTTAGTCTCCCGAAGGAGAAATTCGACTTGGAGGAGAGTCAGTTGCAAACATAATAATACAAATACAAGAACATAAAAACATTACAAAAAGACACAAAGACACCCACGCTGGCCCGGCTTAACACAGTCACATGATATTAGTTGTTTTCTTTAAGTAATTTGATGGAGTACAAAAGAGTTTTTATAGCGGTTGTGTGAACAAACGGGGATCCTAAACCTCCCAGACGGGTCGTACTGACAATTACGCACATCAGAGGGATCGGCGAAGATTTTACGAGCCTGAGTCAATGTGGACAGATCAAATGTCCTGCAGGGACATTGGAGGAGTGGACGTCCCCATGACTTTACCAGCCAATTTAACAAGTCTGACTTGAAATCTGTGTTTTATATTTTAGTCAAATTACCAACCAGTTTACAATTCCATACCTTAGTGCATTTTTCAAATGAGTATCAGTATGTGGATGGTGTAGCGAACAAAAATACTAAAGAGCAAAGTAGAGCCTTTATTAACACAAGAGGACAGCGTGATGACGGTCGCAGGAGAGTCTGCAGTTTAACAG
This sequence comes from Neogobius melanostomus, assembly GCA_007210695.1. NCBI lineage: Eukaryota > Metazoa > Chordata > Actinopteri > Gobiiformes > Gobiidae > Neogobius > Neogobius melanostomus. The sequence continues at coordinate 61,172 of VHKM01000533.1, read as the reverse complement.
AACAGTCCACTTATGTACCACAGAGGCAGGTTTATTATTAACCTTAAAAGGTCCTATATCATGCAAAATTGACTTTTTTGAGTTTTTAGCCATGTTGTTATGCTATTTACTTATCAAAAACACCCCAGAGCGGGTTTTGGCTTCATTCACGCAGTTCTAAAGGTGCGTTCAGACCGAACGTGCGTCCACGCTCCGTCAGCCTCTAGTTGGACGCCAAACATTGCCGCTTCACACTCGCGAGAAACGCCTGTTTGTGGCGCGTGAAGTTTTGCAAGCGTCATAATTAGGAGGCGTGTCATACAACTCAGGCCGAGCGCAAACCGCGATGATCAACTTGTCCTCCATGCTGCAGGTCAGAGGGGAAAAAAGAGAAAAAATAATAATTAAAAAAAAGCACTCTCCGACGCGTCTGTGCTGTCCCACGAGCCTAATCAAGCGCACCCACGGCCCGGAGGAGCCATGGATCGGAGCAGAAATGTTGTTTTTGAAGACTGAGCTCTTTCTAACCTACTCTGGACACGCCTGTTCTTTTTTCTTACCAAACGATAATGTCACGGATGCGCGTTTGGCTACGAGAGCAACAGGACTGTTCAACCTCCCTAAAGAAGAGTGCACTCGCCAGAAGTTGGAATTTCTTTCTGGGATTCAGCGACTTTATCAACCAACCTGATGGATGTTTGGTAAACCTTGGCCAGAATCAAAGTGGATTAACTTTATAACCAACGTGATCCCATGGGGAGGCCAGACTGAGCGGTGAGTCAATCAAAACGCGTGTTAGCCATTTATGAAACTGTGTTGCACATGTCAACTCCTTATAACTGCATTATGTGAAGTAACTTCACTTTTTGCAGCGATATTTATATTTATAATACTGTAAATGTGGAATGAGCGGAGAGAGGGGCGGAGTTAACTGAATCGAAGCGTCTTGTCTTCCGGGTAGGGAAAATACCCCCAAAAAATACTTATATTTCTCTCAAAAATGAGTACTCCATAGTGATAGAGGTACAATATATCATATACATGCCTATACTTTACTTTGGAATGGCTAAAATAGCATGATACAGATCCTTTAAGTTACAACAAAGCATTCTTACCAAAGGGACTCAAAATGGACATTCCATGTATATGTCTACTACCGTAAATCCTCTAATACTGGCCTGTATTCCATTACCGGCCGGGTCTCTAACAGTGGCCGGGCTCGCTGCTGGCGGAGACAATTAAAAGCCGGTCTCTAATTTAGGCCGGGGCTATTATTAGAAACTGGGGTTGGGTGATAATTTAACTTTATAGGAATTTGTCTCATACTAGTGTAAACAATAACTCACGTGCAGGAAGTAAACAAACAGTAACCCAGGCCGAGAGAGGGAACGCTGCAGAGTGGAACTGATCCAAGCGTAACTTTGAGACAGATTTAGCCACTTTTCACACCTTCTGTGACTATTTTTGGAACAGGGCAAGCAACAAATGTTGTGTGACCTCCAGGGTTTTAATAAAGTCACCATCACGTCCTCAAAGCACATCCAGCGGCTCCGTGTGCAGGTAAGTCCCACGCCTCAAAGTAACTCCTCCGATCAGCGCGAGCGTCTCGTCTTCTCTCGGGTCAGTTTTATGATCGATCACAAACACAAACGCTCCGTCAAAACTCGCCTTTACACCAGATAACAACAAATAATCCCAAATCCGCGGTAAAAATGAGAGTAGAGAAATCTGCACTGACATTGATGTCAGTGCGAAACGCTTCCTGTTGTTCCTACAAAATAAAAAGCGTCAATGTTCCAGCCGCTGGAGAGTGTTTGAAATGTTAATTTATAAATGAACCTAATATTTTAGGTTCAAATGAACAAAAATCTCGTTTTTCTTCATTTTCCTGTTAGTCTGTTTTCCTCAAATAGAAATAAAGGCCTGTCTCTAATTTTGGCCTGGTTCCAATAAAGGCCTGGTCCTCCATGCGCTTGAGTAAATAAAGGCCCCGCCTATATTAGAGGATTTACGGTATATAAGTTTACGACTTATGGACCCTCCTGTGGACCCACCACCCGCAGAGGGATCCGTAGGGTCGGGTGCAGAGAGGACTAGGTGGCAGTCAAAAGCAGGTGCCTCGACGACCTGGTCCGCGTGCGCAGCTTCTGGCGTTCGGGACATGGAACGTCACTTCGCTGGGGGGAAGGAGCCTGAGCTTGTGCGGGAGGTTGAGAGATACCGGCTAGATATAGTCGGGCTCACCTCCACGCACAGCCTGGGTTCCGGATCCCAACTCCTGGAGAGAGGCTGGACTCTCCATTTTTCTGGAGTTGCCCGCGGGGAGAGACGGCGGGCTGGGGTGGGTTTGCTCATGGCCCCCCAGCTCAGCCGCCACGTGTTGGAGTTCACCCCGGTGAACGAGAGGGTCGCGTCCCTACGCCTTCGGGTTGGGGACAGGTCTCTCACCGTTGTCTCGGCCTACGGGCCCAACATCGGTGCAGAGTACCCGGCCTTCTTGGAGTCCCTGGGAGGGGTACTAGATAGTGCTCCGACTGGGGACTCCATTGTTCTACTGGGGGACTTCAACGCCCACGTGGGTAACGACAGTGAGACCTGGACGGGGGTGATGGGGAAGAACGGCCTCCCCGATCTGAACCCGAGTGGTGTTCTGTTATTGGACTTCTGTGCTAGTTACAGTTTGTCCATAACGAACACCATGTTCGAGCACAAGGGTGTCCATAAGTGCACGTGGCACCAGGAACCCTAGGCAGGAGGTCGATGATCGACTTTGTAGTTGTGTCATCTGATCTCCGGCCGCGTGTCTCGGACACTGGGTGAAGAGAGGGGCTGAGCTGTCAACCGATCACCACCTGGTGGTGAGCTGGATCCGCTGGCAGGGAGGAAGCCGGTCAGACCTGGCAGGCCCAAACGTGTTGTGAGGGTCTGTTGGGAACGTTTGGTGGATCCCTCTGTCAGTAGGGTCTTTAACTCCCACCTCCGGAAGAGCTTCACCCAGATTCCGAGGGAGGTTGGAGACATGGAGTCCGAGTGGACCATGTTCTCCTCCTCCATTGTCGATGCGGCTGCTCGCAGTTGTGGCCGTAAGGTCTCTGGTGCCTGTCGCGGCGGCAATCCCCGAACCCGGTGGTGGCGCCCGGAAGTAAGGGATGCCGTCAAGCTGAAGAAAGAGTCCTACCTGGCCTTGTTGGCTTGTGGGACTCCGGAGGCAGCTGAGAGGTACCGGCAGGCCAAGCGTGCTGCAGCTCGTGCAGTCACAGAGGCAAAAACTCGGGTCTGGGAGGAGTTCGGAGAAGCCATGGAGGAGGACTATCGGTCGGCCTCGAAGAGATTCTGGCAAACCATCCGGCGCCTCAGGAGGGGGAAGCAGTGCCTCACCAACACTGTTTACAGTGCGGGCGGGGAGCTGTTGACCTCGACTGGGGATGTGGTCGGGCGGTGGAAGGAGTACTTCGAGGATCTCCTCAATTCCACTGTCACGTCTTCCGATGAGGAGGCAGAGGCTGGGGACTCGGAGGGGGGTTCGTCCATCACCCAGGCTGAAGTCACTGAGGTGGTTAGAAAGCTCCTCGGTGGCAAGGCCCCGGGGGTGGATGAGATTCGTCCCGAGTACCTTAAGTCTCTGGATGTTGTAGGGCTGTCTTGGTTGACACGTCTCTGCGCGTCGCGTGGCGGTTGGGGACAGTGCCTCTGGATTGGCAGACCGGGGTGGTGGTCCCTCTCTTTAAGAAGGGGGATCGGAGGGTGTGCTCCAATTACAGAGGGATCACACTTCTCAGCCTCCCCGGTAAGGTCTACTCCAGGGTGCTGGAGAGGAGGATCCGGCCGATAGTCGAACCTCGGATTCAGGAGGAACAATGCGGTTTTCGTCCCGGTCGTGGCACACTGGACCAGCTCTATACCCTTCATCGGGTGCTCGAGGGTTCGTGGGAGTTCGCCCAACCAGTCCACATGTGCTTTGTGGATCTGGAGAAAGCGTTCGACCGTGTCCCTCGTGGTGCCCTGTGGGGGGTGCTCCGGGAGTATGGGGTCCAGGGTCCTCTGCTAAGGGCTGTCCGTTCCCTGTATGACCGCAGCAGGAGCTTGGTTCGCATTGCCGGCAGTAAGTCAGACTTGTTTCCGGTGCGTGTTGGTCTCCGCCAGGGCTGCCCTATGTCACCGGTTCTGTTCATTACCTTTATGGACAGAATTTCTAGGCGCAGCCAGGGGCCGGAGGGTGTCCGGTTTGGGAACCTCAGGATCTCATCTCTGCTGTTTGCAGATGATGTTGTTCTGTTGGCTTCATCAAATCAGGACCTTCAGCGCGCACTGGGGCGGTTTGCAGCCGAGTGTGAAGCGGCCGGGATGAGGATCAGCACCTCCAAATCGAGGCCATGGTTCTCCACCGGATAAAGGTGGTTTCCCCGCTTCAGGTCGGTGGGGAGTCCTTACCTCAAGAGGAGTTCAAGTATCTCGGGGTCTTGTTCACGAGTGAGGGACGGATGGAGCGTGAGATCGATAGACGGATCAGTGCAGCGTCAGCAGTGATTCGGTCGCTGTATCGGACTGTTGTGGTGAAGAGGGAGCTGAGTCAGGCGCAAAGCTCTCGATTTACCGATCGATCTACGTTCCCACCCTCACCTATGGTCATGAGATTGGGTAATGACCGAAAGGACAAGATCGCGAATACAAGCGGCCGAAATGAGTTTCCTTTGCAGGGTGGCTGGGCGCACCCTCCGAGATCGGGTGAGGAGCTCAGTTACCCGGGAGGAGCTCGGGGTAGAGTCGCTGCTCCTTCACGTCGAAAGGAGCCAGCTGAGGTGGCTAGGGCATCTGTTCCGGATGCCTCCTGGTCGCCTCCCTCGGGAGGTGCTCCAGGCATGTCCTATTGGGAGGAGGCCTCGTGGAAGGCCCAGGACACGCTGGTGGGACTATGTCTCCGAGCTGGCCTGGTGTGGCCTCGGGGTCCCCCAGAACAGCTGGAGGAGGTGTGCGCGGATCGGGAAGTCTGGGCATCTCTTTACTTCATATCCATTTTAAATATTACTACCACCTCAGAACCTCGTGGCTCAGCCATTTATTTTTGCTAGAACACATGTACAGATGTATTTTTCTTTTCTTTTTCAGTAATAATACACCAAAAATAAGGGGTTTTCCTCAATAGTTTTAAGGCTTTTCACCCAAACCACTTTTATATTTTGCCAAAAGTAACTCAAAGTAGTGTTACATTTTTGAAACAGTAATATGTAATACAAATATACATGTGGATAGCTGTAACTACTAATACAAAATATATTTCAATTTTAAAGTAACTTGCCCAACACTGAAGAACATATTATCATTTTCAAAATGCATGCATAAGTACATTCGTCGACAATTGTGCAGCTAAAATACACAGTACCTTGCGTCACCTCCGCGGGCTCCCACAGCTCCTCCTCCAGCTTCACCTGGGCCATGTTTCAGAGGCTCTGTCCGCTTTAAGGCTCCGAGGGCTAATTATAATACATCCATGTCCGAGGGTCGGTTCTGTTCGGAGCTAACGAGCTAACGAGCTAACGCCATACGGCAGCCATGTTTGTTTATGCTTTTGGTCTTTTTCTCTCTGCTCATAAACGCTCACGCTGCCCTCTAGTGCTCAGGGGTTGCTATAACACAATAACTCACAAGGCTTTTAGTTTTTTAAATTTTATTTTGGTTGCTTCAAAGCAGCACAAGATCCTAATCATCACAACCAAAAAAAGGTTTGGGCAGAAGCAAAGCGCTTTTTTTGCTCACCCCATATACTACATCAAGAAATATTATCAAACAAACTTTTTACGTTAAATTTGCATTTTATAACAATATAACTGTTACGAAATATCCCTCTTTTCTGCTATAAATGCCATGAGTGAGACATAAATACAGTTGTGCTCAAAAGTTTACACACCCTGGCAGAATGTTTTTTATTTTTTGACTATTTTTTAGAGAATATGAATGATAACATAATGAGTTTTTTTTTTAACTTATTGTTAATGGTTGTGTGAAGCCATTTATGGTCAAACAACTGAGTGTAACAGGGTCAAACATTACGTTGTTAATCCTGGTGAATTGGTGAAGCGCCAGTGTTAGGCGTTGCGTGATGCTACACGCCAAGGTTCTTGTTTGTTTATTGTCCATACCTGGCAGTGTCTTGGAGTTACTAGTCCCATGTAGACAGTATTTTACTTTGGCCGTCTGCCCCTTGTGTGTCACGTCCTGTCTGGGTAGAACCCTATATAAGTTGGCTCCTCCCGTTCCGTCTTCCCTTTGATTTGTCTTCTATGGGAAGAGTGATTTTTTTTTTTTTTTTTTTTTTTTTTTTTTTTTTTTTTTTTTTTTTTTTTTTTTTTTTTTTTTTTTTTTTTTTTTTTTTTTTTTTTTTTTTTTTTTTTTTTTTTTTTTTTTTTTTTTTTTTTTTTTTTTTAAGAGTGAGATCTATAGCCATCGGCCCAGTTGTAAATTTAACATGTCTTTTAAGTTATCATATTGTTTTATTGTCATTTATGTTCATATTAGTTACTTACATTATGGATGTTCTTTCTTTTGCATTGTAGATAGTACATGTCGGGGCTAACGCCATTTTATTTTATGTGCCAGATAATAAACGGAGTTGAGTGCGGTCGCCTCCTCCTCCAACTGTGACCTGAGTCCCGTGAGTCCTTTTAAAGAAAACACAACACAACGCAGGGTCCGCCACACATCAGCCACATGAGTTTACTCTTTTTAAATCATAATTAAAAAACAAACTACTAAAATGACCTGGAGTTTACACCCCCTGGTGATCTTGGCCTGATATTGGCACACAAGTTGACACAAACAGGTTCGAACAGCTACTAAAGGTAAGCCTCCTCACCTGTGACCTGTGTGTGTAATTATTGTGTGTGTATAAAAGGTCAGTGAGCTTCTGGGCTCATGAAAAACCCTTGAATCCATCATCCAGCGCTGCACTGACGTTTCTGGTTTCTAAGTCACGAGGAAAGCAAAAGAATTGTCAGAGGATCTGCAAGAAAAGGTAGTTGAACTGTATAAAATGGGAAAGAGATATCCAAGGTACTGAGAGTATCAATCAGCAGTGTTCAATTTCTTATTAAGAAGTGGACAATGCAGGACTCTGTTGAAGCCAAACCACGGTCATGTTGACCAACAAAACCTTCAGTAAGAACTGGCAGGAAAAATGTGGATGAAAAGAAAAAACAAGAGATAACTTCAGCTGAAATACAGGACTCTCAAAAAAAAAAAGTGTAGCTACAGTATATGACAACTGAAAGTATTTTATCGGCACTCTTACCTTTGTAATTGATTAATTTTACTGTTGATATTTTATTGATTGATTTTTATCAGTTTTCTTGTAATTTTATGCAACTGTGAAGCACTTTGAATTGAGTTGTGTATGAATTGCGCTCTACAAATAAACTTGCCTTGCCTAGCTGTTTCAAGATTCACAATAAGGAGGCACTTGGTGATCTGCATGGCCAAGTCGCCAGAAGAAAGCCATTACATCTCCAGGGACTGCAGATGTAAATTAGCTCAGGCTAACTCTGGTACAATGCATCAAATGGCAACATTTATGTTATAATTGTACATGGTCCCTTTTAAATAAATAAACTAAACTAAACTTTGCAAGTGCCACAAAGTATCCGCTTATAATATCATAACAGCACAGAGACAAGCCTCAACATTTCTGAAACAATGTCATTTGGAAGGATGAAACCAAAATTGAACCTTTTGGCCATAATCATAAACGTTACATTTGGAGGATCAACACTGTGATGAACGGTGCATCATTCCTACAGTGAAACACGGAGCTGGATCACTGATGTTTTGGGGATGTGTGAGCTTCAGGGAACTTGATCAAAACTGATTTCAGGATGAATGCAACATGTTATTAAAGGGACTATACGAAGTTTAAATATGTTTAAATTAAGTGTTTTCCTCCCCCTACATGTTCCAGTAATGTCCTAATGTGTAGAATGAGCCCAGACCTGTTCACCACAACTGCCTCTAAAATCCTGCACTGTCACTGGTGTTAATTCGGGTCTGAATTACTGTCATGCACAAGCTTAATATAGAACAGTTACACATAAGACCTGAGGTGGCAGTAGTGAGAATAAAAATAACCAACTTGCATCTAATCCCTTTAAAGAATACTGGAGGAAAAGTGTCACTCATCAGCCTGGAAGCTGCACATGGGTCACACTTGGACGTTCCAACATGACAACGATCCAAAGCACAAGGCCATGTCGATCTCTCATTGGCTACAGCAGAATAAAGTGAAGGTTCTGGAGTGGCCATCTCTCTGACCTCAGTATCATTGAGCCACTTAGGGGAGAGCTCAAATGTGCAGTTCATGCAAGACAGCCCTGGAATTTACAGGAACTGGAGGCTTTTTGCCAAACAGAATGGCCAGTTTTACCAATCCGAGGAAATAAAGAGGCCCAAACTACCACAAAAGAATCCAAGCTGTCATTGATGTTAAAGAGACTAGATGCAAGTTGGTCATTTTAAACTCACTACTGCCACCTGAGGTCTTATGCGTAACTGCAGTCTCCATATTAAGCTCGTGCATGACGGCACTTCGGATCCGAAGTAACAACTTTTTTTTTTTTCAAATGATCTGAAAAAAGGTAAAAGATTTTTTTTTTTTTTTAAAGAAAAATCACTCAAAACAATTTTATTTATTGTGCAGTAAATTATAAGTAACAAAAACCCACTTTTCTTTTCAAAGCCACAACTGAGAGTAATTCATTGCTGGTTATGTTACTTACACAAAGTTTGCCGGGCTGCAGCTTTGCTTTTGTGAACATTTGAAGGGTTTCTTTCCTGTATGAGTCTTCATGTGTAGATTTCGATTCTGTTTTGTACTAAAACCCTTATCACAAACTGAACATTTGAATGGTTTCTCCCCTGTGTGAGTCCTCATGTGCACTTTCAGACCATGTTTCTGGATATAACTTTTTTCACAGACTGAGCATTTGAATGGTTTCTCTGCTGTATGGGATTTCATGTGTCGGTCTAGATATTTTTTTTGAATAAAACATTTTTCACAGACTGAGCATTTGTTTGGTTTCTCTCCTGTGTGACACTTCATGTGTTTTTTAGATAGCATTTTTGTATAAAACATTTTTCACAGACTGAACATTTGTATGGTTTCTCCCCTGTGTGAGTCCTCATGTGCACTTTTAGACCATGTTTATGGGTAAAACTTTTTTCACAGGCTGAACATTTGAATGGTTTCTCCCCTGTATGACACTTCATGTGTGTTTTTTGATAATTCTTTTGTGTAAAACCTCTTCCACAGACTGCACATTTGAATGGTTTCTCCCCTGTATGAGTTCTTATGTGTATTTTTAAATAACAATTTTGTCTAAAACCTTTTTCACAGACGGAACATTTGTATGTTTTTTCTCGTGTGTGACTCCTCATGTGCACTTTAAGACCATGTTTATGGGTAAAACCTTTATCACAGACTGAACATTTGTATGTTTTTTCTGTGTGTGATCCTCATGTGCACTTTAAGACCATGTTTATGGGTAAAACTTTTTTCACAGACTGAACATTTGTATGGTTTTTCTCCTGTATGAGTCCGTTCGTGAACTCTTAATCGGGAGATGGTTCCAAATCCCTTTCCACAGTGGGAACATGTGCATAACCTGGGGCCAGCGTCGCTCCCATCAGCTGCAGGAGTTAAGTTTGGATAATCTTCCATCTTTCTTTTACTGTTGGCAGCGGTCTTTGTGGAAGGGTTGAATTCCCAGCTCCACTCTGAATCAGAGCTGCAACATTCTTCAGCACTTTCAGCCGTTCTCCACTCAGAGTGAGTTGTGGAGTGGGCCTTTCAGCTGAAGGAGTCCAGTCTGCAGAGTCGTCAGTGTCAGAAGAACTCTCTCCATGTTCTTCACTCTCTGGATGTTTGTCTGAACCTGCTCCATCAGCGTCCTCTCTGGTCTCCTCTTTCACTGTTTGATGAAGGAGAGAAGACTCTGGCTCCTCCTCTTCACTCTTCACACACACAGGTATCAGTGAGAACTCTTGCGGCTCTGCTTTGATTTCCACTTCCTCTGGTTCTTCTTTCCTGAAGTGAAGGATTGGACAGTTGTCTCCACAGATCGGGACGCCTATATTGAGAAAAGATTATAATTAATCAAGTGAAAAAGTTAGAGATAACTTTTTTTCTTCCTTTAATGCTCATGACCATATCCATAGTCTGGAACACAAGAGTTTTACTTTAATGTTTGCCATAAACATTATTGAACAAATATGTAGCAATAGTAAATTTATCTTACACCACCAAAAACGCTAATGGGTGTTTGTCCGATTAAAAACGTATTTTTTTATATAATTTATGGCCAGGGACGAGAGTTGGAGCTACATCTAGCTAGGCTAACAGTTAACATGTTCGAATATTTTAAAAACAGAAACACTTTTCAGAAAACCGATTCTAATCTATGATTGTGTTTCTGATGACAGAGTCAGAGTGTGGTGTTGGATGAGATGTATTTTATTCATTTACTTTTCAAATAAGTACCGGTACATTCTTCATGCCTAGATAATATGGATTGCCACATTGTGAAACTAAAATCATTATTCTCAAATGTGCAGTACCTTGTTTCACCTCCGCGGGCTCCCACAGCTCCTGCTCCTCCTCCAGCTTCACCTGGGCCATGTTTCAGAGGCTCTGTCCGCTTTAAGGCGAAGCTTTGAGGCTCTGAGGGTCGGTTCTGTTCGGAGCTAACGAGCTAACGCCACACGGCAGCCATGTTTGTTTATGCTTTTGGTCTTTTTCTCTCTGCTCATAAACGCTCACGCTGCCCTCTGGTGCTCAGGGGTTACTATAACAAAATAACTAACCAGATTTTTAATCTACATTGTTCAATATAATGAGAATTTTAGGCAGTAGTGGAAGAAATACTCAATATTCTTCTTAAGTAAAAGTGCAGATACAGGATCAAAAATGTACTTAAAGGAACAGGCCACCGTTTTTCCATTCTGAGATACAGTATGTTCTTACCTGATCTTAGACAAGTTGATGCGTTGATGTCTGGTCTTTGTGCATGCCCTCAGTCACGCAAAACAACCAAAGATGTTGTTAGCATTTGGCCTCTCGCAGAATATTCCTATAGCTCCAAACGGGGGTGAGGTTAGAAGCGACCAAGCTCTTCCACAGAAGCGCACAAAGACCAGACATCTATGGATAAACTCGTCAAAGCTCAGGTAAGAACATATCTCAGTATGGAAAAACGGTGGCCTATTCCTTCAAGTAAAAGTAAAAGTATCTGATAAAATGTTTACTTAAGTAAAAGTATGCATTGTAAAATGTAGTGAAAAGTAAAATGTAAAAGTATTTAAGAGTTTAATGTAGGGCTGAAAGATATATCGTTATAGTATCGATTTTGAGATATGAACATTCAGGATATTAAAACGAAAAAGCAAGATATAAACGATATAGATTCTAATCAATAAAACTGCACTCTTTTGTATTATGTTTTTATTTTTCTGAAAAATGCTTGGTTTACATCAAAGCCGTAGTTATATTGTATATCGTATCGATATCGAGATATCTGGCATGAATATCGAGATGTGAAATGTGTCCATATTGTTCATCAGCCCTAGTTTAATGTGCAGGATTTTTTAAATCATTTGAATCAAACCGGTTTAAATGAGTAAACCACTAACTCAGGTCTAAACCTGGACTAAATCAGTTTATCGTAGAGAAAAATATATTGAAAATATAATACTTTTACTTTTAACCCAAGTTAAAAATGTAGTGGAGTAGAAAGTACAGATACAGGCTCTAAAATGTAGTGAAGTAAAAGTAAAAAGTATTCATCATAAAATGTACTTAAGTTAAAGTACCTATAATTTGTAGTTTTTACTTTGTTACTTTCCACCACCGATTTTAGACATAGAAAATTAAGTGGTTAGTATAAAATGAATGTTTTAACCCACGGCAAACGAAACAGCCAGAACATTCAACTAGGAATGGGACGGTAATGAAAATTTAGGTCACGATTATTTTGGCCAAAATAATTGTGATCAACGATATTATTACGATATTTGCTATTGGTTTAAATATGTTATTTATTTGACCTTTATTTAACCAAGAATCTGGTTATGTTACTTACGCCAAGTTTGCCGGGCTGTAGCTTTGCTTTTGTGAACATTTGACTGGTTTCTTTCCAGTGTGAGTCCTCATGTGTGAATTTAGATTCTGTTTTGTTCTAAAACCCTTTGAACAAACTGAACATTTGAATGGTTTCTCCCCTGTGTGAGTAATCATATGTCGGTCTCGATTTCGCTTTTCTATAAATCCTTTTTCACAGACTAAACATTTGTATGGTTTCTCCCCTGTGTGATTTCTCATGTGTCGTTCTAGATAAATTTTTTGTATTAAACCTTTTAAACAGACTGAACATTTGTATGGTTTCTCTCCAGTGTGAGTATTCATATGTCGGTCTCGATGTCGCTTTTGTATAAAACCTTTTTCACAGACTAAACATTTGTATGGTTTCTCCCCTGTGTGAGTCATCATGTGCACTTTTAGACCTTGTTTATGGCTGAAACATTTTCCACAGACTGCACATTTGAATGGTTTCTCCCCTGTATGAGTTCTCATATGTCGTTCTAGATCAATTTTTTGTGTTAAACATTTTTCACAGACTGAACATTTGTATGGTTTTTCTCCTGTATGAGTCTGTTCGTGAGCTCTTAATTCGGTGATGGTTCCAAATCCCTTTCCACAGTGGGAACATGTGCATAACCTGAGGTCAGCGTCGCTCCCATCAGCTGCATGAGTCCAGTTTGGATAATCTTCCATCTTTCTTTTATTGTTGGCAGCGGTCTTTGTGGAAGGATTAAATTCCCAGCTCCACTCTGAATCAGAGCTGCAACATTCTTCAGCACTTTCAGCTTCCGCCCTGTTCCCTTCAGATTGAGTTAGTGGAGTGCGCCTTTCAGCTGAAGGAGTCCAGTCTGCAGAGTCGTCGGTGTCAGAAGAACTCTCTCCATGTTCTTCACTCTCTGGATGTTTGTCTGAACCTGCTCCATCAGCGTCCTCTCTGGTCTCCTCTTTCACTGTTTGATGAAGGAGAGAAGACTCTGGCTCCTCCTCTTTACTCTTTATAGACACAGGTATCAGTGAGAACTCTTGCGGCTCTACTTTGATTTCTACTTCCTCTGGTTCTTCTTTCTTGAAGTGAAGGACTGAACTGTTGTCTTCAAAAATTGGGACGCCTATAAATAGAAAATATTATATTTAATCAGGTGAAAAAGTTAGGACGAACTTTCTTCCTTCCTTCCTTTAATGCTCACGATCATATTGGTAGTGATTATTTGTCAACAAAAAAGGGAACTCAAAACTGCGACATAAGCAAACTTAGGACTTAACTCAAATAAACACTTCGACGCACCATGGATTTTGGTTTTACGCAGCAGCATTCAAAAGAGTGCCATGTCCAAACAAACTTAAAGTTTCAAAAAGGGTTTATTTTCCAGATTAGAAGGCAAACAGCAAGGTATCATATGCAAGGCCTACTTGCTGCCTCTCCTACTCTACTGGTAAAAAACCATTAGCCCACCCAGGTGCGTGCTGGAATGTGTGCGTTACTCCCCTATATCCCCAAAATATATTTTAAAAAGAAAACATATTTAAGAAACCAAAAATAGTGTACTAGAAATACACAACTCAAAATGTGTAACTAATAAACAAAAAGTGAACTTAATTTTATCTTTAAACCAAAAAAACGACAAATAGCTCCTACAGATAGTATGGAACACAAACAAGAGTTTATAAAGCAGAAGAATAAGAAGATCTTTATTTCTAGAGCACCTTTCACAGACATGGTCACTAAGCGACCAAAAAAGTGATTTACAAAGAAAAAATAGGGTGTAGGAAGCAGCTGCTTCAACTTCCTCCCAGAAGGAAAATAATTATTCCAGTAGTTTATAAATTTGTGATTAATTAGCTTCTACTTGGTCTCAGCCTTAGTTCAGTTCTCCAGAGCAGGCAGTTCCCTCCTCAGTTTTCAGGGGCCAAGGCAAATACTAGAGCAAAGAAGCAGCTAAAAGACGCATACAAAGGTAAGTGTAACCCTAATTTAAGGACATTTGTAACAGCTCATGTGCTGTGCCACTTTCCCTGTGGTATACAAGTTGCGTGTTGCCGCTAGGACTGAACAATTAATTGCATTTGCAATTTTATCGCGATATCACACAACGCAATTTTCAAATTGCAGAGGCACGCGATTTTGGCCCAATGCCCATGCAGCTGATGGCCGCGGCCCATAGAAGTGAATGTAGCGGCGAGAGACGGCGAGAGACGGCGGCGACGTCCGCTCCGCAGCCTGCTTTTGTTTACTTCTTCAGGCTCTTTTATAGTTGAGCGTCCGGTCCCGCACCCCGCAGCCCCGTCCGCTTCACGCAAGCCAGAATCGTTCGAACTTCCATGTAGCTCCTCTGCGTTCACGTTGTCATGTCCATTTAGAAAAAAAAATTAATAGCATAAAAAGTGAAAACACTAAAGCACTAAATCATAGGAACAATATATTCATGGAAAATAACTTCAAAGAAGGAGACTGAAGGAGTTGGTTGTGTGTTTCCTTGTTTTGCAAAAGGATCAACCAATCACGGCACTTGCGTTCTGCAGCACTTGCTGCACGTCAGCGGCAGATGCAGCTGTCGTGAACTCCCTGAATGGCTCCCACGTGCGTCCAGCACATAAATGCGGAGCTGTCGCTGAAGTATAAAAGAGCCTTCAGTCTAGTTAAGGTGCGCAGCAGATCGTGGATGGACAGTGAAAATATCAACGTTTATGATGCAGCCACCGCAAAGGACTATTGCTTTTTTCTCTGTTAGCGTTGCGTTAGCCGTTGCGCTAATAACTCTATTCAGAGTCCCGGGCCGCGCTGCCCCGCGCTAAATGGGGGAAGGAAAATCGAAATAAAATTGAAATCGCAAAATATTAATTGAAAAAAATCGCAATATAGATTTTTGGCAAAATCGTTCAGCCCTAGTTGCCGCGTTAAGGTGGTCTTCTTCACTGTTTATTAAACAGAGTTCGCACGTCTGTGTCCCTGGCCTCCACTCATAATATGCTTCTCGCTTCATATTTGGTCTGTATTTAAATAGGATAAAATGTGGCACAGCTTGGTAGCTTCTAACTTCGCCCCAGTTTGTCACTAGTATACCTATGCTGGGAGAGGCTAAATGCTAACATTTGCGTGACTGAGCGCACGCACAAAGACAGTTACGCATCAACTCGCATAAGCTCAGGTAAGAACATATCTCAGTATGTAAAAACGGTGGCCTGTTCCTTTAAGTTTCACACACGACTCGGGACCTTTACAATAAATGGGACTGAATGGGACCCACTCATCTCTAATTATTATATCTATGCCACGGACGAAAGGCGTCGCAATCTAGCTAGGCTAACCATTAGCATGTTTGAATATTTTTAAAACAGAATGACTTTTTAGAATACCGATTCAAACTTATGATTGTGCCTCTGATAACAGACTCAAAGGGTGGCGGTGAATGAGATACTTTTTTCATCATATGATTGACATTCGTGCGTAGATATTTGGATTTGTCAACTATTGTGCAGCTAAAAAAAAAAAAAATTAAATTTTTAAAATGCTCAGTACCTTGCTTCACCTCCGCGGGCTCCCACAGCTCCTGCTCTTCCTCCAGCTTCACCTGGGACATGTTTCCTGTGGCTCCGTCCGTTTAATGCGAAGCTTTTTGAGGCTCCGAGGGTCGGTTCTGTTCAGAGCTAATGCAATGAGCTAATGCAACACGGCAGCCATGTTTGTTTATGCTTTTGGTCTTCTTCGCTCTGCTCATACGCTCACACTGCCCTCTAGTGCTCAGGGGTTGCTATAACACAATACCACTCGACTCTTTAATCTTTAATCCACATTTTACGACTGTACTTCTGTTGAGACGCCGCCGCCCTGAGTGGGCCTTGGTCATGGTACTATGAGATTATGCCCAATAATGGTGATATGTGATTGCTTGAATAAATAAAGTATACTTATCAATAGAAGTTTTACAAGGCAGTAACCTAATAATCTAGTATATTATGCTTTAACTGTTCATAAATAAATTTGCATTGTGTTGTGAGTAACTGTAAAAATATTTGCCATTTTAAGAATAGAAGCTATTCATAAGTACATTATAGGCTTATAGGAGATGGTAAGTACGGAAGCCAAGTATAAGTACTGCATAGAGTTTTGCTGATATGATATACGGTATATGAGACAATGATGTTATAAAATAGATGTTAATGTTTGGTTACCGTCTTATGACTTTGATATTTGGACATTCTTTGTAATTTTGTTACATTATCTTTGTAATTTTGTTACAATATTGAACTTATCATTTTAAAGGTGAATGTGCTGTGTGTGATATTAGGTGAAGAAGGAAAAACCCAAAAGGGAAGTAAGAGCTGTGGTTTTGGGTGGCTGCATATAGACTCGGCCTTTCCCGGCTGAAGACACCCCTCACTCATTTGCACCATAACTGTTTGAAGACATTTCTCGTAAAGTGTCACAGTTACACAATAACTGCCCTCCACGTTTTGCCCTTATTTAGTTCAAAGACACTGCTCACTTAGGTTCACAGAGTAAGTGCACACCTTATTTGGTATATGAAGCTGCATATGACAGTTACAAAATGTAATAGGAGGGGTTGTTTGTCACCTAGATTGTGTAAAATAGGGCAGACTTATGGGAAGTCCCTAATGGAAAATGTATATAAACCCTGTACCAGAAGTGTTCGGCAGTAGACTTCCCTACTCAGAGCGACCACGAAGCCCGTCCACTCTGTAAGGTCTGTTTGCGTACTGTGTTGTGTATTGTTTGTATACTGTTTCGTGTATCTTTTGTATGTTTCAGTGGGACAGCATTAGGGGTACAACCGCATTTATTAGTCACTTTAGAGTCCGAGTACTTTAGGTACTTAGGTCAGGTACGCCTGACATTGTTGACAGTTGGGTGCCTAGGGCATTGTCAACCTAGCTGCAGGGATTTTTACAACTGGCTCATAAGGTTGGTTGTGGGCCTGCTAAGTATTGCGACCACGAAAAAAAAAAAAAATTATATAGAGCACATTTTTCTGTCGCCCATCGCTCTTTGTGGGAAACTACTGTTTAAAAAACCTTTAAAGTAAATCCAGGCTTCAGCTCCAGGTCATTCATCTTTGGTAAGTTCTTCTCTTTCTTGCACTTTTCTTAAAAAGAGCTCACCCAGCTTTGTAAGGTATAGGAATTTAAGGGTTAAACTATAGGGAGTCCACTAGGTCCTCACCTTAGATCTTAAAAAGTCAGAATAGTTCCACACTGAGTATAATTTTACAACAACTTCTTAGTTCAGTTATGAGGTTAAAAACAGGCAGAATTTGCGCCGTATACATGGACCTTTTCATATTAGAACAAATTCTCGATAGAAACTGAATGCATGGAGTTATATCAAAGCCAATCCATTTTGTTTATTTGGCACATTTCATAAACAAGCGTTTCCAAAGTGATGCACATAACATCCACAGTATATAGGAATAAAAAATAAAATAAAATCAAGTGAAACCCTACCAGTCATTCAACTAAAAACAGAGGTTAAAAAAAGGTTTAAGACATTACAAAAATACTTAAAATATAACTATTTAATTATAATTATAAGCTCATCAAGTTTAACATGACTTTGTTTTATGCAGCAAACCTGCTCAAGCAATATTATGTTTTAAAAGGAGATGCACAAACAAAACATCAGAATAGTTTCTCTATTGATGTAGAAGACAATTTCTTGAAAATACGGAACATTTGAATTATTTCTCTCCTGTGTGTGCCCTCATGTGTTTTAGACCCTGTTTTTTTTGTAAAACATTTTTCACAGGTCTAACATTTGGTTTATCTCCTCCGTGACTTCTCATGTGTCTTTTTAGATCACCTTTTTGTCTAAAACATTTTTCACAGACTGGACAATTGAATGGTTTCTCTCCAGTGTGAGTATTCATATGTTGGTCTCGATTTCGCTTTTGTATAAAACCTTTTTCACAGACTAAACATGTGTATGGTTTTTCTCCTGTATGAGTTCTCATGTGTCTTTTTAGATCACCTTTTTGTCTAAAACATTTGCCACAGACTGAACATTTGAATGGTTTCTCTCCAGTGTGAAGTCTCATGTGTTTGGTTACATTCCATTTTTGAGTAAAACCCTTTGAACAAATTGTACATTTGTATGGTTTTTCTCCTGTGTGACTTCTCATGTGTATTTTTAGATCACCTTTTTGTCTAAAACATTTTTCACAGACTGAACATTTGAATGGTTTCTCTCCAGTGTGAGTAAGCATATGTCGGTCTCGATTTTGCTTTAATATAAAACCTATTTCACAGACTAAACATTTGTATGGTTTTTCTCCTGTGTGACTTCTCATGTGTCTTTTTAGATCACAATTTTGTGTAAAACCTTTTTCACAGACTGAACAATTTAATGGTTTGTCTCCAGTGTGAGTATTCATATGTTGGTCTCGATTTCGCTTTTGTGTAAAACCTTTTTCACAGACTGAACATTTGTATAGTTTATTTCCTGTATGAGTCCTCCGGTGTGTTTTCAGATTACTTATTTGTGCAAAACGTTTTGCACAGACTGAACATTGGAATGGTTTCTCTCCAGTATGAGTATTCATATGCTTATATAGATTTTGCTTTTGTCTAAAGCTTTTCTCACAAACTGAACATTGGAATGGTTTCTCTCCAGTGTGAACTGTTATGTGTTTGTTTAAATTTCCCTTTTCAGTAAAACCCTTTGAACAAATTGTACATTTGTACGGTCTCTCCCCTGTATGACTTCTCATGTGTATTTTTAGATCTAATTTTTTTCTAAAACATTTTCCACAGACTGAACAATTGAATGATTTCTCTACAGTGTGAGTAATCATATGTCGGTCTCGATTTCGCTTTCGTATAAAACCTTTTTCACAGACTAAACATTTGTATGGTTTTTCTCCTGTGCAAGTCCGTTCATGAGTTCTTAATTTGGAGATGGATACAAATCCCTTTCCACAGTGAGAACATGTGTGGTGCTTGGCTCCACTAACATGAGTCCTGTGATCTGGTCCCTGCAGCTGTTTGTTGACCTCAGTGTGAGTTTGTGGAGTGGGCCTTTCAGCTGAAGGAGTCCAGTCTGCAGAGTCGTCAGTGTCAGAAGAACTCTCTCCATGTTCTTCACTCTCTGGATGTTTGTCTGACACTGAAGGAGTCCAGTCTGCAGAGTCGTCAGTGTCAGAAGAACTCTCTCCATGATCTTCACTCTCTGGATGTTTGTCTGAACCTGCTCCATCAGCGTCCTCTCTGGTCTCCTCTTTCACTGTTTGATGAAGGAGAGAAGACTCTGGCTGCTCCTCTTCACTCTTTATAGACACAGGTATCAGTGAGAACTCTTGTGGCTCTGCTTTGATTTCCACTTCCTCTGGTTCTTCTTTCTTGAAGTGAAGGACTGAACTGTTGTCTTCAAAAATTGGGACGCCTATAAATAGAAAAGATTATATTTAATCAGGTGATAAAGTTAGGAAGTTAGTTTGTTTACTTCTTCAAGCTCTTTTATAGTTGAGCGTCCGGTCCCGCCCACCGCAGCCCCGTCCGCTTCACGCAAGCCAGAATCGTTCGAACTTCCGCGTAGCTCCTCTGCGTTCACGTTATGTCCATTTTAAATATTTTCTTTAATAGCATAAAAAGTGAAAACACTAAAGCACTAAATCATAGGAACAATATATTCATGGAAAATAACTTCAAAGAGGGAGATTGAAGGAGTTTGTTGTGCGTTTCCTTGCGTTCTGCAGCACTTGCTGCACGTCAGCGGCAGATGCAGCTGTCGCAACTCCCTGATTGGCTCCCACGTGCGTCCAGCACGTAAACGCGGAGCTGTCGCTGAAGTATAAAAGAGCCTTCAGTCTAGTTAAGGTGCGCAGCAGATCGTGGATGTACAGTGAAAATATCAGCGTTTATCATGCAGCCACCGCGAAGGACTATTGCTTTTTTCTCTGTTAGCGTTGCGTTAGCTGTTGCGCTAATCACTCTATTCAGAGTCCCGGGCCGCGCTGCCCCGCGCTCTGATGCACTGATCACAGAAACTCCCTCACCTCCGACTGTCTCTGCCTCCACAGAGATGAAGGTGAGCCTGTGCTGCTTGTACAGAGTTGTTTGCAGCTCAGTTGAGACTTTTTAAAACCTAAAAGGAGGCTAATGTTTGAGAACGTTTTGGATGAGAACTTATCTCATAAGCACTGACTAAAACACAATTAAGATGCAAATAGCAAGAAATTATTTAGGCTATTTACAAAAATATACAGTAGGGTCTACAATTATAAAATGTAAAAAGTACGTAATACTTAAATAAGTTAGTTGTAAATATTTCATGAGCAATAACATTGTCTCAGTTTAGGCTATAATTTAAGTTACATGCAACAAAAAGTTATTAATGGTAAATGGGGGAAGGAAAATCGAAATAAAATTAAAATCGCAAAATATTTATTGAAAAAAATCGCAATATAGATTTTTGGCAAAATCGTTCAGCCCTAGTTGCCGCGTTAAGGTGGTCTTCTTCACGTTTATTAAACAGAGTTCGCACGTCTGTGTCCCTGGCCTCCACTCATAATATGCTTTTCGCTTCATATTTATATATTCATAGGGAAAATGTGGAACAGCTTGGTAGCTTCTAACTTCACCCCAGTTTGTCACTATTGAGAATGAGGAGTTGTCCTCACGGCACAGAGCCCCCCCACCGATATGATGGTATCAGTCCGGCGGCAATACATTGTTTACGTGTGTTGTTAACACGGTAGTAGCGGAGGTTCTTAACTATTCCGCACTGTTTTACCGCCTGGAAGTTACTGCTGCGTTAAAAACTGCTCCAATACCTCACACGATAGACATGGAAAACGAAGGAACAATGGGATACAGTTTTTTAGGTTACAGAAATGGACACAGCATCAAGGAGCGCAAGTCTCACTCTGACCTGTCAAAACATGTTGGAAACGTTTGTGTACATTAAACATCTCGTAACAATGCAGTGTTTACGAAACACGTACTTTTCTTACTTTGTCATTTTGGTCAAGAAGTGTCCGCTAAATGCAATGTAATTACAACACACTAAAACGCATGTGAAGAAAGTTACTTTTGCCAGTACAACGCTGTTTTCACCAGCGGGAGGCTTGTAGAGCAAAGTCCTGCACCCAGCCACAGCAGAAAGTCTCGTAACTTTCCAAAGACTTGTAGCTTTTAAACTCCTGCATCGTGAGGTTACTTACACCAAATACAAGGTAGTTTACTGTGTCCATGTATGTGCACGGAGGTAAATGGTCCAGGTCTCCGCTGCAGGGCGCTCGTATGGGTCGATGTATACCGCTGTTTTGCGCTTGGTATGAGTTGTTCCTGTAAGGTCCCTTTTCTTTCGCCTTATCTCTTTGCATTGCTTTACTTTCTTCCTTTTCGTTGTCGTATTCGTAGATCCGTCTCTGTCTCGCCGAAAACGTAAATGCGCAAAATTTAAAGTGCTCTGGAATATGAGGAATGCGTGAAATTCTGGGGGCGTGCCCCTAATCGGCTTCCAACATGGCCGACAGGCTCAGAGCCCCCCCCAAATCGGCACGTGACTTCTCATTCTCAATACCTATGCTGGGAGAGGCTAAATGCTAACAACATTTGTGTGACTGAGCGCACGCACAAAGAACAGACAGTTACGCATCAACTGGCATAAGCTCAGGTAAGAACATAACTCAGTATAATGGTGGCCTGTTCCTTTAAGTTTCGCACACGACTCGGGACCTTTACAATAAATGGGACTGAATGCCCCATGCCAGTTGCCCTATGAGGCAACTCCTGTTGTGATATTGGGCTATATAAAACCATTGATTGATTGATTGATTGAATGGGACCCACTCATCTATAATTATTATATCTATGCCACGGACGAAAGGCGTCGCAATCTAGCTAGGCTAACCATTAGCATGTTTGAATATTTTTAAAACAGACTTTTTAGAATACCGATTCAAACTTATGATTGTGCCTCTGATAACAGACTCAAAGGGTGGCGGTGAATGAGAGACTTTTTTCATCATATGATTGACATTCGTGCGTAGATATTTGGATTTGTCAACTATTGTGAGCTAAAATAACTATTTTAAAATGATCAGTACCTTGCGTCACCTCCGCGGGCTCCCACAGCTCCTGCTCTTCCTCCAGCTTCACCTGGGCCATGTTTCCTGTGGCTCTGTCCGTTTAATGCGAAGCTTTTTGAGGCTCCGAGGGTCGGTTCTGTTCAGAGCTAATGCAATGAGCTAATCTTCTTCTTCTTCTTCTTTTGGAATTTAATGGCGGCTGGCATCCCCGCGGTGTATCTGCCGCCGCAATGAGCTAATGCCACACGGCAGCCACGTTTGTTTATGCTTTTGGTCTTCTTCTCTCTGCTCATACACGCTCACACTGCCCTCTAGTGCTCAGGGGTTGCTATAACACAATACCACTCGACTCTTTAAAGGATCTGTATCATGCTATTTTAGCCATTCCAAAGTAAAGTATAGGCATATATATGATATATTGTACCTCTATCACTATGGAGTACTCATTTTTTAGAGAAATATAAGTATTTTTGGGGGGTATTTTCCCTACCCGGAAGACAAGACGCTTCGATTCAGTTAACTCCGCCCCTCTCTCCGCTCATTCCACATTTGCAGTATTATAAATATAAATATTGCTGCAAAAAGTGAAGTTACTTCACATAATGCAGTTATAAGGAGTTGACATGTGCAACACAGTTTCATAAATGGCTAACACACACGCTAACACACACACTAACACGCGTTTTGATTGACTCACCGCTCAACATGGCCTCCCCATCGTCGGGTGTTTACGTTATGGCCCTCGTGTTGGTTATAAAAGTTAATCCACTTTGATTCTGGCCAAGGTTCACCAAGCATCCATCAGGTTGGTTGATATAGTCGCTTAATCCCGGAAAGAAATTCCAACTTCTGGCGAGTGCACTCTTCTTTAGGAAGGTCGAACAGTCCTGTTCCTCTCGTAGCCAAACGCGCATCCGTGGCATTATCGGTAAGAAAAAAGAACAGGCGTGTCCAGAGTAGGTTAGAAAGAGCTCAGTCTTCAAAAACAACACTTATGCTCGGATCCATGGCTCCTCCAGCCGTGGGTGCGCTTGATTAGCGTCGTGGGACAGCACAGACGCGTTGGAGAGTTGCTTTTTTTTTTTTTCAAAAAAAAAAAAAAAAAAGTTTTATAAATAAAATCAGGCCGTAAGGCATTACATTACAGACGTAGAGCACTTCCGTTCCGCTGTGACGACACAACTGAACAGCTCAGTCGTTTACCAGGAGAGGGCGGAGCAGCTGCTCAGAGAGCAGGATTCAGGAGGATTACTGAGAACTGCGTGAATGAAGCCAAAAACCGCTCTGGGGGTGTTTTTGATAAGGAAATAGCAAACAACATGGCTAAAAACTCAAAGTCGATTTTGCATGATATAGGACCTTTAATCTTTAATCCACATTTTATTTCGCCAATATCATTAGAATTTTAAGCCTAAAAAAAATAAAGCGGTTATGCAGTACAAAATTAATGTCCATGGCAAATGAGAAAACATCCAGAGCTTACGACTGTACTTCTTAGTTCACTTATGAGTTAAAAACAGGCAGAATTTGCACCGTATACATGGACCTTTTCATATTAGAGCAAATTCTCGATAGAAACTGAATGCATGGAGTTATATCAAAGCCAATCCATTTTATTTATTTGGCACATTTTATAAACAAGCGTTTCCAAAGGGATGCACATAAGATCGACAGTATATAGGAATAAAAAAATTAAATCAAGTGAAATCCTACCAGTCATTCAACTAAAAACAGAGGTTTAAAAAAGGTTTAAGACGTTACAAAATACTTAAAATATAAATATTGAATTATAATTATAAGCTCATCAAGTTTAACATGACTTTGTTATACGCAGCAAACCTGCTCAAACAGTATGTTTTAAAAGGAGATGCACAAACAGAACATCAGAATAGTTTCTCTATTGATGTAGAAGACAATTTCTTGAAAATACGGAACATTTGAATTATTTCTCTCCTGTGTGTGCCCTCATGTGTTTTAGACCCTGTTTTTTTTGTAAAACATTTTTCACAGGTCTAACATTTGGTTTATCTCCTCCGTGACTTCTCATGTGTCGTCTTAGCTCATGTTTTAGTGCAAAACCTTTATCGCAAACAGAACAATTGACTGGTTTCTCTCCGGTGTGAAGTCTCGTGTGTTTGGTTAAATTCCATTTTTGAGTAAAACCCTTTGAACAAATTGTACATTGGTATGGTATCTCCCCTGTATGACTTCTCATGTGTCTTTTTAGATCACCTTTTTGTATAAAACCTTTTTCACAGACTAAACATTTGTATGGTTTTTCTCCTGTATGAGTTCTCATGTGTACTTTTAGATCACGATTTTGTATAAAACCTTTTTCACAGACTAAACATTTGAATGGTTTCTCACCAGTGTGAACTCTCATGTGTTTGGTTAAATTCCATTTTTGAGTAAAACCCTTTGAACAAATTGTACATTTGTATGGTATCTCTCCAGTATGAGTATTCATATGTTTATCTACATTTTGCTTTTGTCTAAAACTTTTCTCACAAACTGAACATTGGAATGGTTTCTCACCAGTGTGAACTCTCATGTGTTTGGTTAAATTTCCCTTTTCAGTAAAACCCTTTGAACAAATTGTACATTTGTACGGTCTCTCCCCTGTATGACTTCTCATGTGTATTTTTAGATCTAATTTTTTTCTAAAACATTTTCCACAGACTGAACAATTTAATGATTTCTCTACAGTGTGAGTAATCATATGTCGGTCTCGATTTCGCTTTCGTATAAAACCTTTTTCACAGACTAAACATTTGTATGGTTTTTCTCCTGTGTGAGTCCGTTCATGAGTTCTTAATTTGGAGATGAATACAAATCCCTTTCCACAATGGGAACATGTGTGGTACTTGGCTCCACTAACATGAGTCCTGTGAGCTGGTCCCTGCAGCTGTTTGTTGACCTCAGTGTGAGTTTGTGGAGTGGGCCTTTCAGCTGAAGGAGTCCAGTCTGCAGAGTCGTCAGTGTCAGAAGAACTCTCTCCATGATCTTCACTCTCTGGATGTTTGTCTGAACCTGCTCCATCAGCGTCCTCTCTGGTCTCCTCTTTCACTGTTTGATGAAGGAGAGAAGACTCTGGCTGCTCCTCTTCACTCTTTATAGACACAGGTATCAGTGAGAACTCTTGTGGCTCTGCTTTGATTTCCACTTCCTCTGGTTCTTCTTTCTTGAAGTGAAGGACTGAACTGTTGTCTTCAAAAATTGGGACGCCTATAAATAGAAAAGATTATATTTAATCAGGTGATAAAGTTAGGAAGTTAGTTTGTTTACTTCTTCAGGCTCTTTTATAGTTGAGCGTCCGGTCCCGCCCACTGCAGCCCCGTCCGCTTCACGCAAGCCAGAATCGTTCGAACTTCCGCGTAGCTCCTCTGCGTTCACGTTGTTATGTCCATTTTAAATATTTTCTTTAATAGCATAAAAAGTGAAAACACTAAAGCACTAAATCATAGGAACAATATATTCATGGAAAATAACTTCAAAGAGGGAGATTGAAGGAGTTTGTTGTGCGTTTCCTTGCGTTCTGCAGCACTTGCTGCACGTCAGCGGCAGATGCAGCTGCCGCAAACTCCCTGATTGGCTCCCACGTGCATCCAGCACGTAAATGCGGAGCTGTCGCTGAAGTATAAAAGAGCCTTCAGTCTAGTTAAGGTGCGCAGCAGATCGTGGATGTACAGTGAAAATATCAGCGTTTATCATGCAGCCACCGCGAAGGACTTATGTTTTTTTCCTCTGTTAGCGTTGCGTTAGCTGTTGCGCTAATCACTCTATTCAGAGTCCCGGGCCGCGCTGCCCCGCGCTCTGATGTACTGATCACAGACACTCCCTCAACTCCGACTGTCTCTGCCTCCACAGAGATGAAGGTGAGCCTGTGCTGCTTGTAAAGAGTTGTTTGCAGCTCAGTTGAGACTTTTTAAAACCTAAAAGGAGGCTAATGTTTGAGAACGTTTTGGATGAGAACTTATCTCATAAGCATTGACTAAAACACAATTAAGATGCAAATAGCAAGAAATGATTTAGGCTATTTACAAAAATATACAGTAGGGTATACAATTATAAAAATGTGAAAAGTAAGTAATACTTAAATAAGTCAGTTGTAAATATTTCATGAGCAATAACACTGTCTCAGTTTAGGCTATAATTTAAGTTACATGCAACAAAAAGTTATTAATGGTAAATGGGGGAAGGAAAATCGAAATAAAATGAAAATCGCAAAATATGTATTGAAAAAAAATCGCAATATTGATTTTTGGCAAAATCGTTCAGCCCTAGTTGCCGCGTTAAGGTGGTCTTCTTCACAGTTTATTAAACAGAGTTCACACGTCTGTGTCCCTGGCCTCCACTCATAATATGCTTCTCGCTTCATATTTGGTCCGTATTTAAATAGGGAAAATGTGAAACAGCTTGGTAGCTTCTAACTTCACCCCAGTTTGTCACTAGTATACCTATGCTGGGAGAGGCTAAATGCTAACAACATTTGTGTGACTGAGCGCAGACAGTTACGCATCAACTCGTCTAAGCCCAAGAACATATCTCAGTATGTAATAACGGTGGCCTGTTCCTTTAAGTTTCACCCGACTCGGGACCTTTACAATAAATGGGACTGAATGGGACCCACTCATCTCTTATTATATCTATGCCACGGACGAAATGCGTCGCAATCTAGCTAGGGTAACCATTAGCATGTTCGAATATTTTTAAAGCAGTACTAAGTAACTCTTGCCCCTAGAGGCCATAAGCGCAACTGCAGGTGTCGTAGCAAGTTACGATTTTTTAACTTATTAAATGTCTTGGAGAGTAAATATTACGCTGACAGAAAAGGTGAAGGGAGAGAGGGATGTTGTACATCCAGTTACACAATGGAAATATTTGTTTTCACTCAAACTTGGCTGTAAATACTGTTTAAAGTGGCGCTATCCCACAGTTAGCTTTGCCCGTTAGCCTCTTCTTCGTGATTAGTGTGTATTGCGTGCTCCGTCCCGGTGGCAGTCAAGTTGCAAGCATGGTTTTCTGGCCAGAGACACGAGGGGGAGATGAGAAAGACCCTCCAATCATCCCACTAACACTTGTATTACCCCAGAGGGACTACGAAAAGGATTTATTAAGGTAAACATGTTACTTAGTACTGATTTAAAACAGAATGACTTTTTAGTATACCGAATCAAACTTATGATTGTGCCTCTGATAACAGACTCAAAGAGTGGCGGTGAATGAGAGACTTTTTTCATCATATGATTGACATTCGTGCGTACATATTTGGATTTGTCAACTATTGTGCAGCTAAAATTATGGCATCAAATTAAGGTCTGCTTTTACGTAAACGTAAAAGAGGTTTTGTAAACGTAGGTTGTCAGTATTGTAATCGTAAAGAGAAAACTGTAAATGTAACTCTAAACTCCATAAACGAAAAAAGAAAAAAAAATATTGTAAACGTAAAACTTTCATTTACGCTTCTTCTTTTCATGCTTCACTTCACAAGTTACGTTTACAATTCACAAGCTACCGTTACGATACATTTTTTACTGACCCTTTTTTTTTAATGGGGGTGGGCTCAACGCTCATTGGTTGGAGTGACAGGATGTGACGTCATCACTATAAACTGAAATCAAACGCACAGACGAAGAAGAAGAAGGTCCTCGAACACGCTGGCGGGACCACGATTCCTCAATGGGAGACAATCCGTCATCTTTAGAGGTATATTATATTATTTACATCTTTTTGAACATAGCAACAGATCAGATTTACACACGCCAAAAACGATTATATGTGTCGCTCAAATCCAATCATTTGTTTTTTCCAAACGTGCTGAGGGAGGCTAACCAAGTTAGCTCAGAGCCTTTTTTCTTTTTTAAAAGCTGTGATGGAATTGAGACATATACGGCGATGGTGGCGCAAATTTGTTTTTATTATTTTGTATTCATGCAGTGTTGCAATAATTATTGACATTAACTGTCTGCATCACCCGCCAGGCTAATGTCACCATTGCCTCTGCGGTGAATGCGCTAGTCGCTGTCCTGCAAAGGCATGTCCAGCCAGGCCATGAGAGTGAAGGTCAGGGACAGAGTGCAAACTTGGCTCCAAATCCACAGGTTGAGACTGCCCGGGCAGTACAGAACAGAAACCGGGGTCCAGCTGTTCATCAAGAAATGGCCAGGTTTATGTAAATTTATTGTGGTGTTTGATGCTAATTTGTAGCCTGCTGTAGAGATGCTTATATTCCTAGTTTATAGCTTGTTTAGATTAATTTGTAAATGCTAAATAATTTCTTAATAAAAGTATTGAAAAAATCCCAGACTACACATGTTTTACTCTATATATTGCATTTCTTTTTTTTCTTCTTTTTTTTTAAGTTTTCCTGGGCTTTTTCAGAAGAAGGGTTGTCTGGGCAAAAGACGGTTCCAGTGTTCTCAAAATGTGCCATCCAAGCAACCAAAGCGTTTTGCATGCAATGTCTTCCTGCTTCAGAAACTTGGTCAGCGCAGTGTGAACATATCGGAAACTATGGCTCATAATCAAGTAAGAGCTTTTTCTTTAAAACCTACTTTTAAATTTCATTTCATTTGCGTTATAGATTCTGAGATGGTAAGCTATTTGCGATATTGGATATAATTAGATATTAGGTATTTTATTGATTGATCATAATTATTTATCATGTGAGGTGATGCTTCGTAGTAATGCAAGTATCGGGACTTATGTATTCATGTTCATTCTTTTTAGTTGTCTGATGGGGTGGAAGATGACTTGGAAATCAAAGGAGACTATTCATTCTTGAAAGTCGTGAGTTGGACTCGGGTCAGATTTGAGTCACAGATTTGATGGCATGTGACTTGACATAGCTTTGAAAGCCAATCACTTGGGACATGGACTTGAGTGACTCTGTGATTTGAGAAGACTTGATTTCCCCCTAAAATAATAAATGCAGTGCTGTCTGCTCTTTGTTTAGACTTCAGTAAAACCTGAAACTTGCTTCAGACTACTATTGACCAGGGCCACTATTTTTCAGCTCTGATTCCCCACATGGCCACACATGGACTTGGGACTTGACTCAGACATGAGGCCAAACACTTAGGCACTATTTTGCAAGTAAGTCTTAGTCCCACCTCTGTGACATCCCTTATTTTATTTTTGTTTTCAAGATGGCTGATGGACAGTGTCCAATTTGTCAAAAGATGTTTCCAGCATCAGAACTTCTGAACCATGCAAGCTCCTGTGGTGAAACTGGGTGAGATGTTTTGTAATGTTTAATATGTTTTAAGTCAAGATGAGTCCTATATTATAACGTACGTGTTAATTGCTCTGACAGTTTTGAAAACAGCGTCGCCAACTCCCAATCCTCTGCTGACTGGTGGGATGTCGATGAAATATGCTGGTAACTTGTGAATTCCTCTCGCTTTTAAGTTATTATGCTGGAGAGCAGTTGATTTGCATTGTTTCTAATAGTGAAGAAGATGTCCTGCGCTGGCTAGTTAAGCAGCTGGACAGGAGTAAGGAGTTCCACCTGTGTATTTCATGGGAAAACTTGGTGGAGCGAGGCATAATGCAATGGCAACGCCAGAAGAAGGCAACGCCATTAAATCCACTGAAAGTCACATTTATTGGAGAGGCAGGAGTTGACACTGGCGCTTTACGGCGCGAGTTTTTGACAGGTCAATAGGAAATATATGTCAATGTGATATTCATTTAATATACATCCTTATGTTAATAATAATAATATTCTCTCGTGTTTTAGAAATGGTTGCTGGTTTAGAAGAGCGTCTTTTTGAAGGAGAGAACGTAAAAGGAAAAATTCCCAAATATTCACTCAGTGACATGGACAAGGGTCTGTTTAGGTTTGTAAAATCAATATTATGCTGTAGTAACTTGGCAAACTGTTATCTTCCTTAAGCTGAGTGAATGTTCTCTCTCCCCCCACCCCCAGAGTTGCAGGGCAAGTTTTTGTTGCAAGTCTGGCCCAAGGAGGACCAAATTTTTGCAGGAGTGGTGCTTCAATTTCTTGGCAACTGGTGCATTGACAAACATAACGAAAGACGCTAAGCAGTTTGATAAAAATGGTATTTAAAATACTTTAAATACTGAGATTCACAATAAATGAGTTCTGTAATGCTTGTGATCTCGCCTTAATTGTGAGTTTCTGTACATAGCAAATAACTTTGGTTTAGCAATATAGTTCTGATTTTCGACATGAATTGAAGAGAGTTTAGATCTGGTTTATCCCTAATTGAAGCATTTTTACATACATAGTTTAGACCAGGTTTTACACTAGTGCTGGTTGGGCCATTTCTAGCAATATGTATACTATGCTTCACCAGTCATTAGAGGAATATATATTGTGTTGTTCAGCCTCATCTGAGAATTGCAAAACAACTATTTAAGTGACCGCTATTGTAATAATGGTGTTCTTGCTCTTAAAGATTGAGGAGATGATGTGTTGGCCTTCGCTGAAGAAATTACCAACTGTGGCTACACGGGAGTAATCAGTGTAGAGAAGAAGAAAGAAATAATCAGGTATGTATTTGATGTTTCTGTTTTACTGCTGTTTGTTTGCTTATTTGTTTTCAGAGCCATTCTGATGCATGCAACGCACCCCGATGTTTAACGACTTGAGAGAGGGACTCAATTTGTATAACTTCATTTCAGTCCTGCAGCAAAAACCAAAACACTGCCGTGGCCTCTTTGTCATTGACGATGATGATGATAAGGTATATTCTTTAAAACTTTGATACTGTACTTTAGTGTACTCTACAGAAGCCTACTACCATTGTCACAAACTTATCCAGGTGGATGCACATTACATCATTTCGAACCTTGACCCACAAATGAGTGAAAAGGGCACATTGAAGTATCACAAAGAAGCTAAGATCTTGAATTACCTTCAGGATTTTCTGAACGAGATTGAGGGTATGTTCTAAAAACAGTAACAATATTTAAAATATATTTTGTGTATAGTAAGATTGTGCCTTTCTTTTTGGAAGATAACTCTTCAGACAATGAAGATCAACCAACTGTAGCCAAAATAATGCAGTGGCTTACTGGACAGTCACATCATCACCTCCTACTCTCTGAGAGACAACGCTTCAAAATGTGTGTCTGTTTTAATCACAGCTGTCGTGAGCACATGCCAGAACATACTCTGTGTTTTCCTGTAGTCAGTGCATGCACACAGACGATTACTTTTCCAACTGCTCATTTGAACTCTTACGAAGAATTCAAATTCAACTTTACTGCTGCAGTTACACACAGTGGAGGATTTCAGCTAATCTACTAGTGAAAAGACATTTGTTATTGTCTGTTACCAGGGCACACATGCATTGTTTTTATATTGCATGTTGGTTTTATAAAGAAAAGTTCCTTAAGTACAAACCAATGTAGAAGTACAGCTGATAATGTGTTCATGTGAAATCCATGACAGGTTTATATTGAATAAATGTCATAGGGTGGCCATAACTCTTTAAACATTAACTATGAACAATAAAACCAAAAACTATAAGCATTGCATTGTGTGTGTGCTTTATAAAGATTGCACATTTTTACATGCTAGTACTTTACACTTGAGTAGTACTGTGAAGGAGGACCTAATTTAAGACAGAAATGTATATTGCTCGTCCGAAATCACATGAAGGTGCAGTTGGGCTGAATGTGGCCCTTAACAGTTCCATATTTTGCTGTGGCAGGGGACATTCAATTGGTGGGACTACAATTCCAGAAGCCTCCAGGTCTTCAACTTGACTAGGGAGATTTTGGTCAAGGGTGTGCTGTTATAAAAGATAAAAATAATCGCTACAGTTTTGTTAGAAAACACATTAACATTTAATATGGTCTAATTGTAAGGGCCTATACCTGTGCAAAGTCAGCAGGCTGGAGTGACAGGATGTGACGTCATCACTATAAACTGAAATCAAACGCACACACACTACATAGGCTGTGTCCAAATGTCCACCTTAGTCCCTAACCCATCATTCACTACAAAGGCCCTATATAGGCACTATATAGTAGCAGGGTTCGAAATTAACTTTTTTGATCACCAGCCAAAGTGACTGGTAACTTTCTGAAGTTACCAGCCAATCAGAATTTCCATTAGACAAATTTTTACCAAATTTACAAATTTTTTTGGTACCAACAACGAAACTGTTGGTTTTATTTTTTTCTTTCGTGTACTCACGGCAAATCTGACAAAACCGAATTTTTACTATCAAACACTAACCAGTGACGACCTGTCTGCCATTTACAACTGAACTTCCTTCTCTTTGTTTTGCATATTCTGTCAACATTTTCATCTTCTGGCTCCTTCCTCTTCTCACTTCTTCCTGATCCTGACATTTGTTCTAACCACCGCAACATTTTAGTTTATTTCGCTGTCCAGCTCAGTCCTCTCATCCGATATTTCCGCGTATCTGCGCGCTGCAGCCAATCTGCCAATAGGTATCTAAAACGTCACCAGTAGTGTAGTGTTCATGGGAAATGTAGGACGGAGGGGACAAACCACCCAGAGCGTCTCTGACATGATTTGCATGATTGGCTCATGCATCACCGGCCAAACTGGCTGGTAGGTTTTTATCAGTACCCGCCAAAATGATTTTTAACCCGCATTTGGCGGGTTGGCGGGTGTTAATTTCGAACCCTGTATAGTAGACTGTATACTATATACAGGGGTTAAAGTGGGCGGGAACGGTCGGGAACGGCGTTCCCCCACCTTTGCATGGCAAAAAAAAGAAGGAAAAAAAGTTCATGATTGCAACTTTGTAATTTTCACGCACATACGAAATTCTGCCTGTGAGATAAATCAATGCAATAAAAGTACTAGGTTGGGCCTACTCAATATGCGTCCCCGGGGCCAAAAAATAAATCTGACCTCATTTTCCATAAAAATTATATTTTTTCCGGCATTATCCGCGCCGCATTCGCGTAGCTCCACGGCAAGTTCGCGGCACTTTGCGTAGCAGTGTGCCTCCGGCTCCGGACCATCATCTCCTAGCGCGGCCTCAAATGAAACATGGCTCTGTTAAACGGTGTAAGACGCTAAACTGAGAAAACAGGAGGCTTATCGTTGGACGGACTGACAGATTTGATCAAACCGCAGCACAAGGACAGTATGAATCGTGTTTGCTCGGATTATCTCATGCAGAAGCAGGACTCCTCGCGGTCCCCGTCAGGTGCAGCGTGTGTTCCTGCCTTCACCGGTGCAAAGGGCTTAACCAGCGACTTTAAGGTAAGGAACACCAGTTCAGCTGTGGATGTTTGTAAAGCGGACGATAAAGCTGATGGAACGTGAGTTTTGGAAAACTGCTCTGCACCGGCAGCACTCGTGTTTAACCGGTCAACACGCTAAACCTCGCTCCCTGGGCTCTAACTTTACTAAATAACACCTGAATCATTAATCTGACACGTGCATTTTTCTTCCTTTCTGCTCTGACTTCATTCAATACGTGTTTGTGGGAAATGTACAAGCGCAGAGATGCTCTTTGCAAAGTTAACATGGTAAACGAGGCTGAAGCTGAATATGTGGATGAGCGCGCCATCTCCAAGGAGCGCTTCATTTACTGAGTTTTTTCATGAAGCGCGAGGTCTGGACAGAACAGCGTTTGGTCCGCCCTTATTTATTATTTTCCATGGTCTGTCTGCTCAGCGCTGAGGAGCAGTGGCTGAGCAGGAGTTAGTCATGTTGTTTGAGATGTTCTGGTCTCATTCTGTATTAGGCCTTTGGCCTGGTTTAGATGTGATTTAGTCCTGCCTTAGTCCTGATATTGCTTGTTTTTGCCCTGGCTTAATCCTGGTTTAGTTCTGAGTAGTCCTAGTTTATTATTAGGCTCTTTATTATTCTATATTATTCTATTGCTGTGTTTTTTTCTTTTTTTCCCTCCAAAGCCTTAAAATGCTGGAATATAATATAACTTTTATGTTTAGGCCCAATTCTATTCTGTTCAAGCAGTGATGATAATTAAATTTTCATTTATTTATCCCAAAAATATGAATACGTTTGGTGGTGGGAGGCTCACCCCTGACCAGCCTGCAAGAGCCCTGCTGTAGCACCACTGACTGTGAAAGAGGATTTTCTTAAATAAAGAACATAATAACAAGCCAAAATTGTTAATAAGTAATGTTTCAGCACACATGTTCATTTCATTGGTTGGGCCTTCTTTCAATAAGTGGATCCTGACATTTTATTTGTGTCTATAATCTATTAAGCTCCTCTCTGGGCAGGCATGGTGCTCTGCAGTCCTACATCTAAGAAGAACCCAAAAGAGTGGATCTGGCAAAAGCAGAATTTGTTCATTTAGTAAATCTCATAGACCTCCAATCATTTATGATTGTTAAAACCTACTAAAGGATATCTAAAAATAATTCAAGGTATTAAAAATATTGGAAAATAAAATAATTATAGTATCAAATACCTTGTATTGTGCAGTATCTGTTCAGAACCCATGACTATATGTCAGTACCTAAGTACATAAAAAAATATAAAATGTAGCGCGATTCCTACTGCTTGTTAAAGGTTAGAGTTCCCCCACCTCCCAAATCCCACTTTAACCCCTGAGCGCGGGCTGACGCTCCCGGTCTCCGCGGAGGTCCAAAGCGGCTCCAAAGCGGCTCTTGAGGTTCGGTTCTGGAGTGGACATGTTTAGGTCCAGAATGATGAGACTCTTTCGCCTGTATAAGCATATAGTGTGTCGGAACTCCGAGCCCCAGCAGAATGAGAGCCTATTCTACTATAAGTTCACTAAAATAATGTATTTCTGCGATTAGGGGTGGGCCATATCATATCGCATATCGTTATCGTGATATATTTTTTGATATCGTTGTAATTTTTGATATCGTTGTTGACACGATATAATTTTATGCTCAGCTCCATCAGAGCAGCATAAACACTGACTGTAGAACACAGGGACAGGTGCTTAAAAAGTAAAATTAAATGAAAGATGTAAGCTTCTTGAGTAGATCATATTTGCAAGGAAATTAGTTTGTCATTAAAAAAATATATATATATCACTGAATTAATCTTCCCAATAGGCGTATGGCTGAGATTTTAAAGAAATTTGTCCATTGTCAATTATATCGTAAAATATATCGTTATCGTGATATTTCTTTTTTATACCATGATATAGATTTTAGGCCATATCGCCCTGCCCTATCTGCAATAAAGACTGACTAAATTTAAAGGACAGTGGAACATTTATGGATAAATATGACTCAAATACATTTTATTAAACATGGATTTCACATGAATGAACAAAACTCCCGGGATTATTGCCTTTTTGTCTGAGAGTCTGTAGTGTGCGTTTGATTTCAGTTTATGGTGATTACGTCACATCCTGTCACTCCAGCCAATGAGCGTTGAGCCCACCCCCATTAAAAAAAGGGTCAGAAAAAATGTATCGTAACCGTAGCTTGTGAATTGTAAACGTAACTTGTGAAGGGAAGCATGAAACTAAGATGCGTAAATAAAAGTTTTACGTTTACAATATTTTTTTTCTATTTATGATACGTTTTTCGTTTATGGGGTTTAGAGTTACATTTACAGTTTTCTCTTTACGATTACAATACTGACAACCTATGTTTACAATACCTCTTTTACGTTTACGTTAAAGGAGACCCTAATTTGACGCCATATAAAATAACTATTTTTAAAATGCTCAGTACCTTGCTTCACCTCCGCGGGCTCCCACAGCTCCTGCTCTTCCTCCAGCTTCACCTGGGCCATGTTTCCTGTGGCTCTGTCCGTTTAATGCGAAATTTTTTGAGGCTCCGAGGGTCGGTTCTGTTCGGAGCTAATGCCACACGGCAGACATGTTTGTTTATGCTTTTGGTCTTCTCTCTGCTCATACACGCTCACACTGCCCTCTAGTGCTCAGGGGTTGCTATAACACAATACCACTCGACTCTTTAATCTTTAATCCACATTTTATTTCGCCAATATCATTGGAATTTTAGGCCTAAAAAAAATAAAGTGGTTATGCAGCACAAAATGAATCTCCATGGCAAATGAGAAAACATTCAGAGCTTACGACTGTACTTCTTAGTTCACTTATGAGGTTAAAAACAGGCAGAATTTGCACCGTATACATGCACCTTTTCATATTAGAGTAAATTCTCGATAGAAACTGAATGCATGGAGTTATATCAACGCCAATCCATTTTATTTATTTGGCACATTTCATAAACAAGCGTTTCCAAAGTGATGCACATAAGATCCACAGTATATAGGAATAAAAAAATAAAATCAAGTGAAACCCTACCAGTCATTCAACTAAAAACAGAGGTTTAAAAAAGGGTTTAAGACATTACAAAAATACTTAAAATATAACTATTTAATTATAAGCTCATCACAAACAGAACATCAGAATAGTTTCTCTATTGATGTAGAAGACAATTTCTTGAAAATACAGAACATTTGAATTATTTCTCTCCTGTGTGTGCCCTCATGTGTTTTAGACCCTGTTTTTTTTGTAAAACATTTTTCACAGGTCTAACATTTGGTTTATCTCCTCCGTGACTTCTCATGTGTCTTTTTAGATCACCTTTTTGTCTAAAACATTTTTCACAGACTGAACAATTGAATGGTTTCTCTCCAGTGTGAGTAATCATATGTCGGTCTCGATTTCCCTTTTGTATATAACCTTTTTCACAGACTAAACATTTGTATGTTTTTTCTCCTGTATGAGTTCTCATGTGTCTTTTTAGATCACCTTTTTGTCTAAAACATTTGCCACAGACTGAACATTTGAATGGTTTCTCTCCAGTGTGAAGTCTCATGTGTTTGGTTACATTCCATTTTTGAGTAAAACCCTTTGAACAAATTGTACATTTGTATGGTTTTTCTCCTGTGTGACTTCTCATGTGTATTTTTAGATCACGTTTTTGTTTAAAACATTTTTCACAGACTGAACAATTGAATGGTTTCTCTCCAGTGTGAGTAAGCATATGTCGGTCTCGATTTCCCTTTTGTATATAACCTTTTTCACAGACTAAACATTTGTATGGTTTCTCTCCAGTGTGAGTATTCACATGTCTGTCTCGACTTTGTTTGTGTATAAAACCTTTTTCACAGACTGAACATTTGTATGGTTTATTTCCTGTATGAGTCCTCCGGTGTGTTTTCAGAGTACTTATTTGTGCAAAACGTTTTGCACAGACTGCACATTTGAATGGTTTCTCTCCAGTATGAGTATTCATATGCTTATATAGATTTTGCTTTTGTCTAAAACTTTTCTCACAAACTGAACATTGGAATGGTTTCTCTCCAGTGTGAACTGTTATGTGTTTGTTTAAATTCCCCTTGTCAGTAAAACCCTTTGAACAAATTGTACATTTGTACGGTCTCTCCCCTGTATGACTTCTCATGTGTATTTTTAGATCTAATTTTTTTCTAAAACATTTTTCACAGACTGAACAATTGTATGTTTTTACTCCTGTGTGAGTTCGTTCATGAGTTCTTAATTTGGAGATGAATACAAATCCCTTTCCACAGTGGGAACATGTGTGGTGCTTGGCTCCACTAAAATGAGTCCTGTGAGCTGGTCCCTGCAGCTGTTTGTTGACCTCAGTGTGAGTTTGTGGAGTGGGCCTTTCAGCTGAAGGAGTCCAGTCTGCAGAGTCGTCAGTGTCAGAAGAACTCTCTCCATGTTCTTCACTCTCTGGATGTTTGTCTGACACTGAAGGAGTCCAGTCTGCAGAGTCGTCAGTGTCAGAAGAACTCTCTCCATGATCTTCACTCTCTGGATGTTTGTCTGAACCTGCTCCATCAGCGTCCTCTCTGGTCTCCTCTTTCACTGTTTGATGAAGGAGAGAAGACTCTGGCTGCTCCTCTTCACTCTTTATAGACACAGGTATCAGTGAGAACTCTTGTGGCTCTGCTTTGATTTCCACTTCCTCTGGTTCTTCTTTCTTGAAGTGAAGGACTGAACTGTTGTCTTCAAAAATTGGGACGCCTATAAATAGAAAAGATTATATTTAATCAGGTGATAAAGTTAGGAAGTTAGTTTGTTTACTTCTTCAGGCTCTTTTATAGTTGAGCGTCCGGTCCCGCCCACTGCAGCCCCGTCCGCTTCACACAAGCCAGAATCGTTCGAACCTCCGCGTAGCTCCTCTGCGTTCACGTTGTTATGTATATTTTAAATATTTTTTTTAATAACATAAAAAGTGAAAACACTAAAGCACTAAATTATAGGAACAATATATTCATGAAAAATAACTTCAAAGAGGGAGACTGAAGGAGTTTGTTGTGTGTTTCCTTGTTTTGCGAAAGGATCAACCAATCACGGCACTTGCGTTCTGCAGCACTGGCCGCGGAGTCACTTTGTGCGGCAGGTGCACGTCAGCGGCAGATGCAGCTGTCGCGAACTCCCTGATTGGCTCCCACGTGCGTTCAGCACGTAAACGCGGAGCTGACGCTGAAGTATAACGGCGCCCTCACATCAAGAGCGGCGAAAGAGAGGAGAGCGGCAAGCTTCCATTCATTCCCTATGCTGCGTGGCGACCGGAAAGAAGCCTCCGGAAATACACAGGAGAGCAGCACGAGAAGGGCGACTGCAGCGGCTCTGTATTTGCATAGCGTTGAAAAATGTCAACGCTATGAGCCATTTCCGGCGGCGACCACCAACCACAGAACATGATCTGACAGACGCCTGTGCGTAATTGGCTCATGCACTTCAGCTGCGTCTCCAACCCCACCTCCACGTGCTCCTGCACAAGGGGGCTGGCGAAGGAAGTCGAGCAAGCTGAGCGACGGAAAGCGTTTTTTTCCCGCTTGGTCTGAGTCCGGCCTTAATTGGCCTTCAGCGGCAGATGCAGCTATCGCGAAGTCCCTGATTGGCTCCCACGTGCATCCAGCACGTAAATGCGGAGCTGTCGCTGAAGTATAAAAGGCCTTCAGTCTAGTTAAGGTGCGCAGCAGATCGTGGATGTACAGTGAAAATATCAGCGTTTATCATGCAGCCACCGCGAAGGACTATTGCTTTTTTTCTCTGTTAGCGTTGCGTTAGCTGTTGCGCTAATCACTCTATTCAGAGTCCCGGGCTGCGCTGCCCCGCGCTCTGATGCACTGATCACAGAAACTCCCTCACCTCCGACTGTCTCTGCCTCCACAGAGATGAAGGTGAGCCTGTGCTGCTTGTAAAGAGTTGTTTGCAGCTCAGTTGAGACTTTTTAAAACCTAAAAGGAGACTAATGTTTGGGAATGTTTTGGATGAGAACTTATCTCATAAGCACTGACTAAAACACAATTAAGATGCAAATGGCAAGAAATGATTTAGGCTATTTACAAAAATATACAGTAGGGTATACAATTATAAAAATGTAAAAAGTACGTAATACTTAAATAAGTCAGTTGTAAATATTTCATGAGCAATAACATTGTCTCAGTTTAGGCTATAATTTAAGTTACATGCAACAAAAAGTTATTAATGGTAAATGGGGGAAGGAAAATCAAAATTAAATTAAAATCGCAAAATATTTATTGAAAAAAAATCGCAATATTGATTTTTGGCAAAATCGTTCAGCCCTAGCTAGCCACAGTTAGCTTTGCCCAGAGACACCAGGGAGAGATGAAAGACCCTCCAATCATCCCATCAACACTTCTATTACCCCCAGAGGGACTACGAAAAGGATTTATTAAGGTAAACGCCTTACTTAGTACTGATTTAAAACAGAATGATTTTTTTTTTCTGATAACAGACTCAAAGAGTGGCGGTGAATGAGAGACTTTTTTCATCATATGATTGACATTCGTGCGTACATAATTGGATTTGTCAACTATTGTGAAGCTAAAATAACTATTTTAAAATGCTCAGTACCTTGCTTCACCTCCGCGGGCTCCCACAGCTCCTGCTCTTCCTCCAGCTTCACCTGGGACATGTTTCCTGTGGCTCTGTCCGTTTAGTGCGAAGCTTTTTGAGGCTCCGAGGGTCGGTTCTGTTACTGCGGTAAAATGGCCCTCCACTTCCAGACCCACGTGTGGCCCACACTTTAAAAGATGTTGCGCTTTTTGCCGATTACTTACGGTAATAGCAGATATCCTCGTCCTTTTCCATGCAATTTCGCTATGAAGAAAGTTGTAATCATCACTCTGTCGTAATGAGGTTGTGTTTTTTAATTGGGGGTTTTAGAATTGCGTGTGCACGCGGGTGTGCGCGCGCGGGTGTTAAAACTTCCTATTCCTACCACCCGCGGTCGGTAACCCGCGGCTCTTCAGCCTCCTTGTAGTGGTTCTTTGTCCCACTGGAGCAGCAACAAGTATATCTACAAGGAGAACTGGTTCTGATTGAGTAATTCATTGGAACCGTATGACTCCTTCATTAATGATGTCTCTTGTTGATGCGCTTTGCACCGAAGCGTCTATAGGCCTACTATAAACCTGCAGGCGCGGAGCCGCTGCAGATACACGCCTGCAGATACAATGTGCTGTTTTAGGATCCGCGCTACACGTTGCAATGATTGTAAACGTTGTAATTATTAATATTATAGAAAGGTTATGTTGAAAATTGTCAAAATGGAGCAAAATGCTTTTTTTTTTAAATTATTTAAAAAAAATCCTTCAAAGGTTTGCGACTAATTTCACTGCAGCCATGGCCTCAGTGCTGCCCTCTATCACCCTGCAAAACAACATCCATGTTTACTGTAGAAATTTGGAGAAAATGTATGTTGAAAATGGTCAAAATGGAGCAAATGCAGTTTTTAAAAATTATTTTAAAAAAATCCTTCAAAGGTTTGCGACTAATTTCACTGCAGCCATGGGCTCAGTGCTGCTCTCTATCACCCTGCAAAACAACATCCATTTTTACTGTAGAAATTTGGAGAAAATGTATGTTGAAAATGGTCACATTTTAACAAAATGCAGTTTTTAAAAATTAT
This sequence comes from Neogobius melanostomus, assembly GCA_007210695.1. Taxonomy (NCBI): domain Eukaryota; kingdom Metazoa; phylum Chordata; class Actinopteri; order Gobiiformes; family Gobiidae; genus Neogobius; species Neogobius melanostomus. The sequence goes on along the minus strand of VHKM01000533.1, from coordinate 20,177 downwards.
TTAAAACAAATCCTTCAAAGGTTTGCGACTAATTTCACTGCAGCCATGGGCTCAGTGCTGCCCTCTATCACCCTGCAAAACAACATCCATTTTTACTGTAGAAATTTGGAGAAAATGTATGTTGAAAATGGAGCAAAATGCAGTTTTTAAAAAATATTTAAAAAAACTCCTTCAAAGGTTTGCGACTAATTTCACTGCAGCCATGGCCTCAGTGCTGCCCTCTATCACCCTGCAAAACAACATCCATTTTTACTGTAGAAATTTGGAGAAAATGTATGTTGAAAATGGTCACATTTTAACAAAATGCAGTTTTTGAAAATTATTTTAAAAAAATCCTTCAAAGGTTTGCGACTAATTTCACTGCAGCCATGGCCTCAGTACTGCCCTCTATCACCCTGCAAAACAACATCAATATTTACTGTAGAAATTTGGAGACAATGTATGTTGAAAATGGTCAAAATGGAGCAAAATGCAGTTTTTGAACAATTATTTAAAATATTCCCTAAAAGGTTTCGACTAATTTCACTGCAGCAATGGCCCCAGTATTGCCCTTTATCACCCTGCCAAATAACACCCACTTTTACTGTAGAAATGTATATTATATATTCCATCCATCCATCAATTTCTCCCGTTATCCAGGGCCGGGTTGCGGAGGCCGCAGTCTGACAAGAGATCCCTAGACTTCCTAAACCACACACACCTCCTACAGCTGTTTTGGGGTACCCTGAGACAACACCAGGCTAGCTCAGAGACATGATCCCACGAGGAAGGCCGAATAGGACATGCCTGGATTACCTCCTTAGGGACACGACCAGGAGTTATCTGATTACAGAGCCACCTCTGCTGGCTGCTTTCAACTTGAAAGAGCAGTGACTCTACTCCGAGTTCCTCCCAGGTAACTGAGTGCCTCACCCAATCTCGAAGGGTATGCCCAGTCTTGCTGCGAAGCAAACTAATTTTGGACGCGTGTATCTGCGATCTTGTCCTTTTGGTCATTATCCAGATCTCGTAGATCGATTGGTAAATCGAGATCTGTGCCCCCTAACTCAGCTCCTTCGGATTTGGAAGTGCTGATCCTCATCACAGCCGGCTGCAAACTACCCTAGAGCGCGCTGAAGGTCCTGATTTGATGAAGCCAACAGAACGTCATCTGCAAACAGCAGAGATGAGATCCTGAGTTTCCCAAACCGGACACCCTCCTAGAAATTCTGTCCATAAAAGTAATTACCAGAACCAGTGACAGGGCATCCCTCGCGGAGACCAACATACAGGGAACGAACAGCCCTCAGCAGAGGGCCCCGGACCCCATACTCCCGGAGCACCCCCCATATAGCACCAGGAGGGACACGGTTGTATGCTTTCTCCAGATCCAAAAAACACGTGGACTGATTGGGCGAACACCTACGAACCCTTGAGCACCCGATGGTGAGTAAAGAGCTGGTCCAGTGTGCCGCGACCGGGACGAAAATCGCACTGTTCCTCCTGTATCCTCCTCTCCAGCACCCTGGAGTAGACCTTACCGGGAAGGCTGAGGAGTGTGATCCTTCTGTAGTTGGAGCACACCTTCCGATCCCCCTTCTTAAAGGGAGGGACCACGACTCTGGTCTGCCAATCCAGGGGCACTATCCCTGACCGCAACGCGATGTTGCAGAGACGTGTCAGCCAAGACAGTCCTACAACATCCAGAGACTTAAGGTACTCAGGACTAATCTCATCCACTCCGGGAGCCTTGCCACCGAGGAGCTTTCTAACCACCTTGGTGACTTCAGCTTGGGTTGGGTGATGGTCGATTCCCCCTCTAGGTCCCCAGCCTCTAAACCAAATCAAACATTATTTATAAAGAGCTTTTCATACAAAATGTAACACAAAGCGCTTAAAATCATTCAAATCGTCCCCACCAGCAAATATACATAACTAACAACAACACCCAGCTCCCCCCACCCCACCCGCACACACAGACACATATATATACAGACAGCCCAGTAGTTAAAAGTCTTAAATAAAAATGGACATAAAGTGAGGGACATAAGGCTGAGTACAGATGTACCAAAAGAGGAAACACCATCCAAGAAGCCGTCTGCACCAGGAGCAGCCCATCGGCCACAGCCACAGAGCGCCAACACAGGGCACCCGGAGGAGGTGTAGGAGAGACGTCCAACCTCCATCCAGGCACCCACAGGAGAGCGCCCGAACGGCCACAGCCAACCAGCACTCACGGGGCAGAGGGCTCCCTCAGAGGAACCACTGGGAGAATATAAAAAATAAAAGATAAATTAAAACAGCTAAAGCTCGGAGTCCCCTCCTGGAACCGCCACCTTAATGTGGTGGAGGGGTTTGAGCACTCGAATGATTCTGGGAGCTCTGTTGTCGGGGCTTGGTGCCCCTGGTAGGGTCTCCGATGGCAAACAGGTCCTAGGTGACGGGTCAGACAAAGAGCGGTTCAGAAGCCCCTTATGAGAGACCACAGGCCCGGTTAGAACCATGAGGCCGTCCTTCTGTGGACCCACCACCTGCAGGAGGAGCCATAGGGCTGGTGCAATGGACAAGTGGAAGAAGATGGATGGATGGATGGATGGATGGATGGATGGATGGATAAAACTCGGCTAAAAATGTGAAATAGCACAAGATAAAAAAAGAGTGAAACTACAGAAATAATTGTATAGAACTAAAACTGATAAATGAATGTATATTAAATATTAGTTAAAAGCTAAACTAAAAAGGTGGGTCTTGAGCCCACTTTTAAAAACATGAACGTTCTCTGTGGCCCTGAGCTCCTCCGGCAGGCCATTTTCAGAGACGAGGGCCGTAATACTGGAAAGAGTCTTTCTGTTGCCTTTCGGAATAACTAAGAGACGCCTACCGGAGGAGTGCAGGGACCGCGAAGGCTCATATGGTAAAAGCAGTTCTGAAAGATAAGAAGGACCAAGACCATTAAGACATTTAAAAACCATTAAAAGAACTTTAAAATCGATCCTGAAACACGCGGGGAGCCAATGCAGCGACTCTAAAACCGGTGTAATGTGGTCCCGCCTCCTGGTCTTTGTCAGAACACGAGCTGCTGAATTTTGTAAAAGTTGTAAACCTGAGATACTCTTTTAGGGAAGACCAGAGAGCAGGGCATTACAGTAGTCGATACGACTGGTGATAAAAGCATGCATTAGCGTCTCCGTGTTGGTCCGAGTGAGAATGGGACGGACTCTGACTATGTTCTTTAGACGGTAAAACATATCTTTGTGATATTCTTAATGTGTGGAATAAAAGTCAGCTCAGAGTCAAAAATCACACCCAGGTTCTTCAACTGTGGGGAAGGATTAAAAGACAATGACTGTAGTTTGGGTAAAAGTTTCTCTCTCTGGGCCTCAGGACCAATGACTAAAACTTCAGTTTTGTCCTGGTTAAGCTGGAGAAAGTTTTCTGCCATCCAGGATTTGATATCTAAAATGCAGTTAAGAAGTGCATCCATTGGCCCGGTGTCATCAGGAGACATGGAGATGTACAACTGTGTATCACCAGCATAACTATGAAAGTTGACTCCATGTCTCCTGATGACATCACCAAGAGGAGCATATACAGGTTAAAAGGCACTGGCCCTAAAATCGAACCCTGGGGCACACCACATGTAATTTTATGGACCTTAGAGAAGCAGGTATCCACACTCACCATGAATGTCCTGTCTGTGAGGTAGGATGTAAACCATTTGTGGACAGCACCAGAGAGGCCGATGTGTTTTAAACGAGTTAAAAGAATAGTGTGGTCGACTGTATCGAAGGCAGCGCTCAGATCCAGTAGAACCAACACTGTCAACTTTTCATTATTTAATCTAAAACCGTTTAAAACATTTAAAAGGGCCGTCTCGGTGCTGTGGTTTACCCTAAAGCCAGACTGAAATTTCTCAAGGACATCATGTGCAATTATAAAGTTGCGTAGTTGGGTAAAAACAAGTTTTTCTAAGATTTTGCTTAAAAATGGTAAGTTGGATATCTGTGTAAATTGCATTCATTACAGTCCAAATTGCTCTTTTTCAGCAGGGGCCTCACCACCGCCCCCTTAAAGGCAGCAGGGAAGAACCCCGTCTGAAGAGAGCAATTCATCATGTTTAAAAGCTCATCTCTAAAAGATCCATAAATGTTTTAAAAAACGGGGTTGGGACCGGGTCTAAAAGACATGTGGTGGGCCTCACTGAGGAGAAAACTTTATCAAGCATCTCAGCATTAACCAGGACAAAACTGTCCAATGTTTCCTCTGGAACAGATAGACAACCAGATGCATTTAAAACCGTATTATTTTGAGTAGATAAATATTACATCTGATCGTGTCCATCTTTCCCCGGAAGTGGTCTGCAAACGCCTCACAAAGGGAGTCACTTGGAGTAAAGTTGGGCTTGTTAAATTAGGATTGATTAGATGTACTATTGTAGAGAAGAGTACCTTGGGATTGTTTTTATTATTGTTGTAATTTTTGAGAAGTAATTGTTTCTTGTGTTTCTTACTGTGTTATTGTAATTTGTTTGTTGTTCACGGAATATTTGGTAGTTTATGGTAATTTTGTTTTTTCTCCATTTTCTCTCTGCCACCCTGCATTGTCTTTTGAGTTGTTTAATTTCCTCATTCCTCCATGGAGGAATTGGTTTTGTGGGGAGTTTCTTGAATTTTAAAGGAGCGATAGAATCAAGCGCTGACCTGAGTTTGCTGTTAAATTTTTCATAATAAAATCAAAGGGGCAGGTAGAACAATAGGAAATTATTCTCTAAACATCGATAAATTTGCAGCCACTTCAGGGGTGAGATGACGTTTCCTCACAGCTCTTACCGAGGTCTCCCGCTGGGTAAAACTGGTGACATTAAAAAAAACACACAGTAATGGTCAGAGACGGCCAAGCCAACGACAGAAGACACAGCTGTGGACAGGCCATACGTGATGACCAGGTCAGACTGTGTCCTCTGTCGTGCGTTGGCAGCGTGACATGTTGGGTAAAATCCATATAATTAAGAACATTAAAAAATCCCTAGCAACAGGGTCTAAAAGATTATCTATGTGTAGATTAAAATCACCAGTTAAAAGAATCACATTAAAAGAGCTATGTAAAAGTGATAAAACTCAGAAAATTCCGTAACAAAAGAGGGCAGTTTTGGGGAGGTCTGTAAATAGTGACACATAAAATGGGGGGATTAGTAAAACGACTGCATGGTGCTCAAAGTGCAGAATGGTTCAAATAAAATAGGTTTGGTGGCAAGAGTGTTTGTACATATGGAAGCAGTGCCACCTCCCCTTCTTCCATTCCTTATTGAAAAGGTGCTCCTAAAATTAGGTGGGGAGGCCTCAGCAAGAACCACGGTCGCATCTGCACCCAGCCAGGTTTCAGTTAAAAACAAACAATCAAGATTATTATCTAAAATCAGATCATTCATAATAAAAGACTTGTTCAGCAGAGATCGGACATTTAAAAGAGCCATGTTTATTGTGGTTTGAGATGGATTAACTGTGGACTGTGGTGGGGCTTTGGAGATGGGTTTTAAGAAGTTAATATGGACAGGATAATATGTTCTTTGTGAGCAGACGGCTGCCCTCTGCTTCCTCATCGGAAGACGTGACGGTGGGATTGAGGAGACCCTCGAAGTACTCCTTCCACCGCCTGACAACATCCCCGGTCAAGGTCAGCAGCTCCCCACTCACACTGTAAACAGTGTTGGTGAAGCACTGCTTCCCCCTCCTGAGGCGCCGCATGATTTGCAAGAATCTATTCAAGGCCAACCGATAGTCCTCCTCCATGGCTTCTCCGAACTCCTCCCAGAGCAGAGTTTTTGTTTTGCCTCTGCAACCGCATGGGCTGCAGCTTGGCCTGCCAGTACCTCTCAGCTGCCTCCGGAGTTCTATAAGCCAAAAAGGCAGGTAGGACTCCTTATTCAGCTTGACAGTATCCCTTACTTTGGGGCGTCACCACCAGGATTGCCGGCGCATCAACAATGGAGGAGGAGAACATGGTCTACTCGGACTCACTCCATGTCTCAACCTCCCTCGGGATATGAGACAAGCTCTTCCGGAGGTGGGAGTTGAAGACTCCACTAACAGGGGATCCACCAGACGTTCCCAAAAGACGCTCAGAACATGTCTGAGCCTGCCAGGTCTGACCAGCTTCCTCCCGTGCTAGTGGATCCGGCTCACCACCAGGTGGTGATCGTTTGACAGCTCAGCCCCTCTCTTAACCCGAGTGTCCGAGATACGCGCCGAAGATCCGATGACACAACTACAAAGTCGATCATCGACCTCCGGCCTAGGGTGTCCTATTGCCACTTGCACTTGTGGACACCCTTGTGCTCGAACATGGTTTTCGTTATGGACAAATCGCGACTAGCACTGAAGTCCAATAACACAACATCACTCAAGTTCAGATCGGAGAGGCCGTTCTTCCCTGTACAGGTCTCACTGTTGTTGCCCACGTGGGCATTAAAGTCCCGGTCGGCGCACCATCTAGTATTCCTGCCAGGGACTCCAAGAAGGCCGGGTACTCCACCAATGTTAGGCCCGTAGGCCAGACAACGCTGAGAGGCCTGTCCCCAACCTGAAGGCGTTGGGACGCAACCTCTTGTTCACTACAGAGAACTCCAACATGTGGCGCTGACCTGGGGGCAATACGCAAGCCCACCATAGGAAATGCCCACGGTGAGAAGTGGAGCGTGAGCCTTTCTCCAGGAGTTGGATTCCAGAATTCAAGCTGTGCGTGGATGTGAGCCTGACTCTATCTAGGCGGTACCTCAAAACCTCCCGCACAGCTCAGGGTCCTTCCCCCAGCAACAGTCAGAAGCTATGTGCGTGGACTGGGTCGTCAAGGCACCTTTCTAGCTGCCACCCATTCTTCTCTGCACCCAACCCTAGGGACCCCTCTGTGAGTGGTGATATCTTATCATATATCATATCATATCAATTGACAGAGTTGTTAAAAATTGGGTTTCTAAATAGAAACCAATTGGAACCTAGTTTTCTGCTAAATTCTGAAGTAAAGTGGATTTTGTTTTGGCAGAATGGTAGAGGGCAGCACTGAGGCCATTGCTGCAGTGAAATTACTTGCAAACCCCATAAGGACTTTTTTTTAAGAGCTGTTCCAAAATGAATTTTGCTCAATTGACCGTACGTTCAAGATAAAAAATTTTCCAAATTTCTACAAGTAAAAATGGTGTTGTTTGCCAACAGGGTGATAGAGGGCCAGCACTGAGGCTGGCTCCAGTGAAATTAGTCGCAAACTTTGAAGGCTTTTAAAAAAAAAATCATTTTAAAAACTTGCATTTTGGTTAACAACTTGTGACCATGGTTCAACTATGCATTTTCTCGCACATTTCTACAGTAAAATGATGTTGTTTTGCAGGGTGATTAAGGGCAGCCACTGAGCCATGGTGGCAGTGAAATTAGTCGTAAACCTTTGAGGTTTTTTTAAAGTAATTTTTAAAAACTGCATTTTGTTCAAAATTTGAGCGCATTTTTCAAACATACATTTTCTCCAAATTTCTAGAGTAAAAAATGGATGTTGTTTTGCAGGGTGATAGAGGCAAGCACTGAGTCCCATGCTTGCGAAGGTGAAATTGTCCGCAACGCTTTAGGATTTTTTTAAAGTAATTTTTAAAAAACTGCTTTTGCTCCATTTTGAACATTTTTACACATACATCTTCTCCCCAAATTTCTACAGTTAAATGGATGTTGTTTGCAGGGTGATAGAGGCAGCACTGAGCCCATGGCTGCAGTGAAATTAGTCCGCAAACCTTTGAAGTTTTTTTTTAAAATAATTTTTTAAAAACTGATTTTGCTTTATTTTGACCATTTTCAAACATATTTTCTCCAAATTTCTACAGTAAAAATGGATGTTGTTTTGGCAGGGTTGATAGAGGGCAGGCACTGAGCGCCCGATGGCTTGCAGTGAAATTTATCGCAAACACTTTGAAGGATTAAAAAAAATAATAATAGATTTAACTGCATTTTGTCTAAAATGTGACCAGTTTCACATACATTTTTCTCGCACATTTCTAGAAGTAAAAATGGATGTTGTTTTGCAGGGTGATAGAGGGAAGCAAGCTGAGGCCATTGCTCCAGTGAAATTTAGTCGCACAACCTTTGAAGGATTTTTTTTAAATTAATTTTTAGAAAACTGGCATTTTGCCCATTTTAACCATTTTTCAACATACATTTTTCTCGCAAATTTCTACAGTAAATACCTGGATGTTGTTTTGCAGGTGATAGAGGGCAGCACTGAGGCCATGGTGCATGTGAAATTAGTCGCAAACCTTTGAAGGAGTTTTTTTAAAATAATTTTTAAAACTGCATTTTTTAAAATGTGACCGATTTCAACAGTACATTTCTCACAATTTCTACAGTAAAATGGATTTTGTTTTTGCAGGGTGATAGAGGGACAGCATGAGCCCATGCTTTGCAGTGAAATTAGTGCGCAAACGCTTGTGACGGATTTTTTTTTAAATAATGTTTTTAAAAATACTGCATTTTGCTCGCATTTTGCGACGCATTGTTCAACATACATTTTTCTCGCAAATTTCTGACAGTAAAAATTGTGATGTTGTTGTTGCAGGGTGATATGAGGGCAGCAAACTGAACAGGCCATGGCCTGCAAGTGAAATTAGTCGTAAAGCTTTGAAGGGTTTTTTTTTAATAATTTTTAAACTCGGCATTTTGTTAAAAATTTGACCATTTTTCAACATACATTTTCCTCCCAAATTTCTAACAGTAAAAATGGATGTTGTTTTGCGGGTGGATAGAGGGCAGCAATTGAGGCCAGGCTGCAGGGAAATTAGTCGCAAACCTGTGAAGGATTTTTTAAAAATAATTTTTAAAAACTGCATTTTGTTAAAATGTGACCATTTTCAACATCATTTTCGCCACATTTCAACAGTAAAAATGGATGTTGTTTTTTGGGCAGGGTGGAAGGAGGGCAGCAACTGGGAGCATGGGGCTGCAGTGAATTAGTCGCAAACCTGTGAAGGATTTTTTTTAAATAATTTTTAAAAACTGCATTTTTGTTAAAATGTGACCATTTTTTCAACATACTTTTCTCCAATTTCTAACAGTAAAAATGGATGTTGTTTTGCAGGGTGATACGAGGGCAGCACTGAGGCATGGCCTGCATGTGAAATTAGCGAAATTTGAAGGATTTTTTTTAACATAATTTTAAAAACTGCATTTTGCTCCATTTTGAGCATCTTTCAACATACATTTTCTCCAAATGCTCTACAGTAAAAATGGATGTTCGTTTTGCCAGGGTGATAGAGGCGCAGCACTGAGCCATGGTGCAGTGGAAATAGTCGCAACCTTTAGATCAGGATTTTTTTTTAAATGTTTAAAACTGCATTTTGTAAAATGTGACCATTTCAACATACATTTTCTCGGGCCATTTCTAACAATGTAAAGAGGATGTTGCTTTGCAGGGTAGATTAGAGGGACAGAGCACTGAGCCGATGGGTGCAGTGAAATTGGTCGCAAGGCACTTTGACAGGATTGTTTTTTTGAAATAATTTTTGACAAAACTGCATTTGCTGAGGTTGACCATTTTCATCATACACGTTTCTCCAAATTTCTACAGTAAAATGGATGTTGTTTTGCAGGGGATAGAGGGCAGCACTGAGGCCATGGCTGCAGTGAAAGTATCGTAAAGCTTTGAGGGTTTTTCTTTAAAATAATTTTTAAAACTGCATTGTTAAATTTGAGTCCATTTTCACATAACCATTTTCTCCACACAATTTCTACAAGTAAAAATGGATGTTGTTTGCAGGGTGATAGAGGCAGCACTGAGGCATGGTGCAGTGAATTAGTCACACGCCGAAGAAAAAATAAAACAACATAGTTAAAACTGCATTTTTAGCTACTAAAGTGACCATTTTCATATAACATACATTTTCTCTCGATCGATTTCTACAGTAAAAGGATGTTGTTTTGCAGGGGTGATAAGGAGGGCAGCACTGAGCCCGAGTGGGCTGCAGTGAAATTAGTTGCAACATTTGAGGATTTCAAAAAAAAAAAAAATCTTTAAAACTGATTTTGTTAAAATGTACCATTTTCCACCATACATTTTCTCCACATTTCTACAATAAAAATGGATGTTGTTTGGGCAGGGTGATAGACGGCGCACCCGAGGCCATGGCTGCAGTGAAATTAGTCGCAAACCTTTGAAAAGGATTTTTTTTTTTAAATAATTTTAACATGCCATTTTGTTAAAATGTGACTCATTTTCAACATAACATTTTCTCAAATTTTACAGTAAAAATTGAATGTTCGTTTTGCAGGGTGATAGAAGGGCACGCCACTGGAGCGGTGCCATGGTGCAGTGAAATTAGTGCGTTAAACCTTTTGAGGGTTGTTTTTTAATAATTGTTTAAAACTGCATTTTGTTAAAATTTGACTAATTTTCACATACATTTTTCTCCAAATTTCTACACAGTAAAAATGGATGTTGTTTTGCAGGGGATGGAGGGCAGCACTGAGGCCCATGGCTTGGCAGTGAAATTAGTAAGCAAACGTTTGAACGGATTTAAAAAAAAAAAACAATCTTTAAAACTGCGTTTTGTTAAAATTTGAACCATTTGCAACATACATTTCTTCAAATTTCTACAAGTAAAAATGAATGTTGGGTTTTTTGCAGGGGTGGCATAGAGGGCAGCACTGAGAGCATGGCTTGCAAAGTGAAATTAGTTCGCAAATTTTGAAGTTTTTTTTTTTTTTTAATGTTAAAAACTTGAGCATTTTGTTTAAATGTGACAATTTCAAACATACACTTTTCTCCACATTTCTACAGTAAAATGGATGTTGTTTTGCAGGGTGATAGAGGGCAGCCACTGAGCCCATGGGTGCAGTGAAATTCAGTCGCGCAAACCCTTTGAGAGGATTAAAAAAATAATAATAAATTTTAAACTGCTATTTGGTTAAAATGTGGACCACACACATTTTCACATAACATTTTCTCCACATTCTACAGTAAAATGGAATGTTGTTTTGCCAGGGTGATAGAGGGCAGCACTGAGGCCATGGCTGCAGTGAATTAGTCGCGCAAACTTTTGAAGGATAAAAAATAGATAACTAATATTAAAACTGGCATTTTTGTTCACACAATGTGACCATTTCAACATACATTTTCCTCCACAATTTCTACAGTATAAATGGATGTTGTTTTGCAGGGTGATAGAGGGAAGCACAGAGGCCATGGCTTCCAGGAATTAGTCGCAGATGACCTTTGAAGGATTTTTTTTAAATAAATTTTTAAAACTGCATTTTGGGCTCCATTTTAACATTTTCAACAGGTACATTGTGTTTGCTCGCAATTTCTACAGTAACATGAGGATGTTGTTTTGCAGGGTGATAGACGGCAGACTGAGGCCATGGCTGCAGTGAATTAGGTCGCTAAATCGCTTTGAAGGGATTTTCAAAAAAAAAAATAATTTTTAAAAACTGCATTTTGTTAAAATGTGACCATTTTTCAACATACATTTTCTCCAAATTTCTACAGTAAAAATGGATGTTGTTTGCAGGGTGATAGAGCCGGCAGCACTGAGGCCATGGTGCATGAAATTAGTCGCAAAATCTTTAAGTTTTTTTTTTTAAATGTTTAAAAAACATGCCATTTTGTTAAAAATGATGACATATTTTCACATAGCATTTTCTCCACATTTCTAAGTAAAAATGGATGGTTGTTTTTGCAGGGCTGAATAGAGGGCAAGCACTGGAGGCCATGCTGCAGTGAAATTAGTCGCAAACCTTTGAAGCTTTTAAACAAATAATTTAAAAACTGCATTTTGTTAAAATTTGACCATTTTCACATACACTTTCTCATTTCTCAGTAAAAAGGATGTTGTTTTGCAGGGTGATAGGGGCAGCATGGAGGCCATGGCTGCAGTGAAATTAGGTCGGCCAAACCTATTGAAGGATTTTTTTAAAATAATTGTTAAAAAACTGCATTTTGCTCCATTTTGACCATTTTCAACTTACTTTTTCTCCAAACTTCTACATAAAATGTGATGTTGTTTTGGCAGGGTGATAGAGGGGCAGCGATGAGCCATGGGGCTGCAGTGAAATTAGTCGCAAACTTTGAAGGATTTAAAATAAAATAAAAAAAATTTAAAAACGGCATTTTGTTTAAAAATGTGACCATTTTCAACATACATTTCTCCAAATTTCTACAGTAAAAATAAGACTCGGATGTGTTTGACGGAAGGAGTGATAGAGGGCAGACCATGAGAGGCATGGCTGGGCAGTGAATATTAGTCGTCAAACCTTTGAAGGATTTTTTTTTTAAATAATTTTTTAAAAAACTTGCATTCTTGTTAAAAATGTGACGCATTTTCTCACATAACATTTTCTCCACATTTCTACAGTAAAAAATGGATGTTGTTTTGCAGGGTGATTAGAGGGCAGCACTGAGCCCATGGGGTGCAGTGAAATTAGTCGCAAAAGCTTTGAAGGATTTAAAAAAAAAAAAAAAATTTAATAATCTGCATTTTGTTAAATGTGACATTTTCCAACATAACCATTTCTCGCACCTTTCTACAGTAAACAATGGATGTTGTTTTGCAGGGGTGATAGAGGGCAGCACCGCAAGGCCATGGCTGCAGTGAAATTAGTCGCAAACATTGAAGGATTTTTTTTTTTAAATAAGTTTTTAAAACTGGCATTTGTTTAAAATGTGACCATTTCAACATACTTTTCTGTCTCCAAATTTCTAAGTAAAATGGATGTTGTTTTGCAGGGTGATAGAGGGCAGCACTGAGCCAGTGTGGCTGAGTGGATGAAATTAAGTCGCGAAACCTTTGAAGATTTTTTTTAAATGTTGTAAAAACCTGGCATTTTTTGGTTTAAAATGTGACCATTTTCAACATGACATTTTCTCCAATTCTACAGTAAAAAATGGACTGTTTTTTTTTGGTAAGGTGTGATAGAAGGGCAGCACTGAGCCATGGCTGGCAGTAAAGATTATCGCAAATCTTTGAAGGATTTTTGTTAAAAATAATTTTTAAAAACTGCATTTTGTTAAAATGTGACCATTTTCAAACAACGTTTTCTCCAAATTTCTACAGTAAATGAATGTTGTTTTGCAGGGTGATAGAGGGCAGCACTGAGGCCATTGGCTTGCAGTGAAGTTAAGTTCGCCAAACTTTTGAAGGATTTTTTAAAAACATAATTAAACAAAAAAAAAAAGATTTTTGCTCCCTTTTTGACAATTTTCACATAACCTTTCTATAATATTAAAATTACAACGTTTACAATCATTGCCAACGTGTAGCGCGGATCTAAAACCAGCACATTGTATCTGCAGGCCGAGTTATCTCCCGGCTCGCGTCTGCGGTTTTATAGTTAGGCATATTAGACGTTCGGTTCAAGCGCATCACCAGAAGACATCATTAATGGAAGGAGTCAACGTTTTTCCAATGAATATCAATCAGAACCAGTTTCTCTTGTAGATTACTTGTTGCTGCTTCCAGTGGGAAAAGAACACTAAAGAGGCTGAAGAGCGGGTTACCAGACGCGGGTGGTAGGGAATAGGAAGTTTTAACACCGCGCGCGCACACCCGGTGCACAGCAATTCTAAACCCCAATTAAAAAACACAAACTCATTAGAAAGAAGTGATGATACATACGTTTGTCTTCATAGCGAAGAGTTGCATGGAAAAGGAGGCGGAGGATATCTGCCTATTAACAGTAAGTAATCTGGTCAATAAAGCGCACATCTTTTAAAGTGTGGGGCCACCGGGTCTGGAAGTGGAAGGGCCACTTACGGCAAGTGGTTCAACTTCGGAGCTAATGCCGCAATACATCATGCTAATGTGGACTAAGGCGCGCATGTGTTGGTTTTGCGCTTTTGTGTCTTCGCTTCCTCATAACAGCGCCACAGTCCCCTCTAGTGTCAGGGTTTGAATATAACACCAATAGCACCGACTCTTTAAATGTCTTGATCCATTTATTCGAAACGCAATATCATTGGAATTTTTAAGGTCTAAAAAAAATAAGTGGTTATCGCAGCCCAAAATGAATCTCCATGGCAAATGAGAAACATTCAGAGCTGCGAACTGTTACCTTCTTAGTTCACTTATGAGGTTTAAAAACGCAGAATTTGACACAGCGGTATACTATTACATGATTAGAAGCAAATCTTCGATAGAAACTGAAGTCATGAGAGTAATATCAAGCCAATCCATTTTGTTTATATTGCGGCAAATTTATAAAACGAAGTGTTTTCAAAGTGATGCACATAAGAATCCACAGCTACATATGAATAAAAAAAAAATTAAAAAATCAAGTGAAACGCACAGCTCATTCAACTAAAAGACAGAGGTTTCTAAAAAGGGTTTAAGACATTACAAAAATACTTCAACTATAAGCTATTTATTTTTATAAGCTCATCACAAACAGGAACATCAAGAATAGGTTTTCTCTATTTGACATAGAAGCTTCTTTCTTGAAAAATAGGAACATTTTAATTATTTTCTCCTGTGTGTGCCTCATGTGTTTTAGACCCTTTTTTTTGTAAAACATTTTTCACAGGTCTAAACATTTGGTTTATGTCACTGCTGACTTCTCATGTGTCTTTTTAGATCACCTTTTTGTCTAAAACATTTTTCACAGACTGAACAATTGAAATTGGTTTCTCTCCAGTGTGAGGTATTCTCATTATGTTGGGTATTTGCTAGCTTGTGCATCTCTCGACTTTCCCTCTTTGGTATAAAACTTTCATCAGACTAAACATTTGTATGGTTTTTCTCCTTAATGAGTTCTCATGTGTCTTTTAGCTCACCTTTTTGTATAAAACATTTGCCACAGACGGCACATTTGAATGGTTTCTCTCATGTGTGAAACTTTATGTGTTTGGTTAAATTCCATTTTTGAGTAAAACCTTTGAACAAATTGTATTTGGTAATGGTTTTCTCACTGTGTGACCTTCCTCATGTGTATTTTTAGATCACCTTTTTGTTTTAAAGACATTTTTACAGACTGAAACAATTGAATGGTTTCCTCCAGTGTGAGTAAGCATACTGTCGGGTCTCGAAATTTCCCTTTTGATATAAACTTTTTCCACAGACAAAACATTTTGTATGGTTTCTCGCACCTCCAGTGGTGAGTTATTCCAGTTAGTCTCGCGACTACAACCTTGTTTGTGTAATCCAGGGAACCTTAATGGGGTGTCCACAGACTGAAATTTGTATAAGTTTATTTCCTGTATCAGTCCCGTCCGTGTGGTTTGTATCGCATGAGCTTATTTGTGCAAAACGTTTTGCACAGACTGAACATTTGAAATGGTTTTCTTCCAGTATGAGTAGTTCATAGCTTATATAGATTTTGCTTTGTCTAAAATTTTCTCACACAACTGAACATTGAATGGTTTCTCTCCAGTTGTGAGAACGATAGTTTGTGTTTGATTAAATTTCCCTTTCAGTAAACCCTTTTGAACAAATTGTACATGTTGTCGGTTGTCCCTGTAGCTTCTCGTGTGTAATTTTTTAATCTATTTTTTTCTAAAAGCATTTTCACAGACTGAACAATTGAATGATTTCTACAGTTGTGAGTAATCATAATGTCGGTCTCGAATTTCGCTTCGTATAAAACTTTTTCACAGAATTAAACATTTGTGTGGTTTCTCTCCTTTGTGAGTCCGTTATGGGTTCTTAATTTGGAATGATACAAATCCCTTTCAACAGTGGGACATGTGGTGGTGGCTTTGGCTCCACTAAATGAGTCCTGTGAGCTGTCCCTGCAGCTGTTTTGTTGACAGCTCAATTGTGGGTTTTGGATGTGTGCCTTTCAGCTGAAAGAGTCAGTCTCGCAGAGTTCGTCAGTGTCAGAAGAAACTCTCTCCATATCTTCACTCTCTGGATGTCTTGTCGAACCGCTCAATCAGCGTCCTCTCTGGTCTCCTCTTTTCACCGGTGTGATCCGAAGGAGAGAAGGCCTGGCTGCCTCCTCTTCACTCTTTATAGACACAGGTACATGAGAACTCTTGTGGCTCTGTTTGATTTCCCACTTCCTCTGTTCTTCTTTCTTCTTGAGTGAAAGGAACTGAACTGTTGTCTTCAAAAATTGGGACGCCTATAAATAGAAAAGATTATATTTACATCAGGTGATAAAAGTTAGGAAGTTAGTTTGTTTACCTTCTTTCAGGCTATTTTATAGTTGAAGGCGTCCGGTCCCGCCCACTGCAGCGCGTCCGCTTCACGCAAGCCAGAACGTTCGAACTTATCCGCGTAGCTCCTCTGCGTTCACGTTGTTATGTCCATTTTAACAAATATTTTTTTTAATAGCAATTAAAGTGAAAACACTAAAGCACTAAATCATAGAACAATATATTCATCATGGAAACATAATCTCAAAGAGGGGAGATTGAATGAGCTTTGTTGTGCGTATTCCTTTGCGTTCTGCAGCACTGCTGCACGTCAGCGCAGATGCAGTGCCGCAAACTCCCGATTGGCTCCCAGCGTGCGCCAGCGTATGCGGAGCTTCGCTGAAGTATAAAGAAGCCCTTCAGTCTAGTTAAGGTGCGCAGCAGATCGTGGATTACTAGTGAAAATATCAGCGTTTACTCAGCTGCAAGCCACTACCACGAAGGACTATTGCCTTTTTTTTCTCTGTTAGCGTTGCGTTAAGCTGTTGCACTAAATACTCTATTCAGACTCCCAGGCCGCGCCTGCCGTTCGACCGCGCTCTGATGCACTGATCACAGAAACACCGCGATCACGCTCGCGACTGTCTCTGCATCCAAACAGAGATTGAAGGTGAGCCCTGTGCTGCTTGTAACAGAGTTGTTTCGCAGCTCAGTTGGAGACTTTTTAAAACCTAAAGGAGGCTAATGTTTGAGAAGCGTTTTTTGGATGAGAACTTTCATAAGCACGGACTAAAACTCAATTAAGAGCAAATAGGCAAGATAATTCTTTCATCTATTTAAAAATATACAGTAGGGTCTACAATTAATAAAATGTCAAAAAGTAAGTAGAATACTTAATAAGTCAGTTGTAAATTATATTGAGCAAACAAAACTGTCTCAAGTTTAGGCTATAATTTAAGTTACATGCAAACAAAAAGTTTTGATGGTAAATGGGGGGAAAGGAAAAATCAAAATAAATTAAAAATTCCGCAAAATATTTATTGAAAAAAATCGCAATATTGGATTTTTTGGCAAAATAGTTTCAGCCTAGTTGCCGCGTTAAGGTGGTCTTCTTCACTGGTTTTATTAAACAGGTTCACGACGTCTGTGTCTCGGCCTCCCTCATAAATATGCTTCTTTCTCGACTTCGATATTTGGTCGTATTTAAATAGGAAATGTGGAACAGCTTGGTAGCTTCTACTGTCCCCGCAGTTGTGTCAACTAGTATACCTTATGCTTGAAGTCTATGCACAACCATTGGAGTGACTGAGCGACGCACAGAGACCAGACAGTTACGCATCAACTCGTCTAAGCCCAAGTTAAGACCATATCTCAGTAATGTAAAAAGGTGGCTGTTCCTTAAGTTTCACTCACGACTCGGGACTTTTACAATAAATGGACTGAATGGGACCCACTCATGCTCTAATTACTATATATCGCTGTACTGTGGGTGTGTATATAGGAACACTGTGTGATGATTAATACCTGAGGGGAGACATTAAGGGGGGACACCGATGGTACGGCAATAAAGCTAGAGTCTAATATGCACAAGTGGCTCCGTCTTACTCTAAGCGCTTGTTATCCATGGTAAGACTAATAGTACATGGTGTCAGAAGTGAAGAAGCCCGTCCAGGCAGAGATCCGGAAGACTCGTCAGTGGTAAAGTACCAGTTTTGCCGCGAGTGAAGCTACCTTCGGGGAAATCAGGCTAACGGCGCGGGAAAAAAAAGACGTCCGAGGACATGCGCAAGAATGAGGATTCCCTATTTCATCAACAACCACCTGAAAATATGACTTTCTAGCGACTACTCTGCATGGCCCAACTGGTTCGCCGTTTGGAAAGGTTTCCGTGGTGGGCAGCGGGACTAGGATGGCACAGGAATTGAAAAAAAACTTCAAGTAAACTCTCTGTGGTAACACCATGGGGCGATAAAGCATGAATGATATTTGAGTAGCTGGGGTTGAAGTGTCAGGATGAAGCTTAAGAAGTACGGAGAGTGTAAAGGAGCCTTCGACAAGCACTTTATTGGCAAACACAATGTAATACTCCGAGAGAGCCAAGTTTTAACAAGCGATGCCAAGAAGCCCGGGGAATCAGCTGAATCCTCATCACGGCAGTCTATAAGTTTAAGCAGAAACTTCAGTATGGAACCCACTGCAGGACGAAATGATAAGAGATAGGCTAGTGGTGGGCATACAACACCAGAGGCCTGTCAGAGAGAGCTGCAGATGGATAGTGGATAACACTGGAAAAGGCAGTGCAACAAATAACAAGCATAAAGAGATAAAGAAACAACGAACAGTTGTGAGAGAGACAATGTTCAGGGACATGAGAAGCGATATTACGGTAGGTGGAGAGTTGGAAGAAAAGACTTTTCAACGTAGCGAGAGGCGAAACTACTTGACAACAAAGATCCAAAATGAAAATCAAAAGATACAAATACTGTGGGCGCCTGTGGTAAATCACTGCACATTCCAAAACATCTGTCTGCACGTGTGTAGACGCAAGAGTGCAGAAAATGTCGAAAAAAGGGACATTTGCAAGCTGTGTGCAGATCAAGGCAGAGTTGGAGTGGTCTGGAGGATGAGGACTACCACACTGTTTTTAGAGCAGTGGTCGGCAGGGGCACAGCCAACCAACTGGAAAAAACACTGGATTGTACATGGCAAAAATATGACTTTAAAACTGGATACTGGAGCTGACGTGACGCGTGATACGTCTGCACCTAACTCAAAAGACCTGCACGCCCACTCACCACGAGCAGAGAAACCCTTGTGTGGTCAGTGGTGAAGCCCTGAAAGTGAAGGGTCAAGTTTATGCTGTCATGAAGAATACAAGGACAAAAACGACAAACGCAGCCAGTGTAAATGTCATAACAGAGACTGGCTTACTCTTGCTAGGCCTTCCGGGCTATTTCAGCTTTAGGCTTGCTGCACCAACAACGTCGACAGTGTTCAGAGTTTGGAGGCTGACATCAAAAAAGCTGTACCTCCAAGTTTTACAGGCTTGGGCTTTTAAAGGGGGCGTACAAAGTGAAACTGAAAGAAGGTGGCCAAACTATGCAATTGTCACTGCAAGAACGAGTCCCACTGCCTTGTATGACAAATGAGGTAGAGCTCGAAAGGATGGAGAAGATGGGGGTAATTGAGGCTATTGAGGAACAACAGAGTGGTGTGCTTGGAATGGTGGTGGCGCCTAAGCCCAACGAAAAGGTCAGAATCTGCTTGCTGACAAATGACTCACTAAAGGTATGTTTGTAGAGAGCGCCAACATGCTGCCGTGCTGTGGATTGAAACTTGGCTAAGTTGCAGGTGCAACAGCTTCACAAAACTGGATGCTACAGCTGATTTTGGCAGGTACCTCTACATCCAGAGTCCAGTCCCTCTGAACACAAATTTATCGACCCCGTTTTGGAAAGATACTGAGTGCCGTTCGGAATCTCTCGCCCTGAAACACTTCAAAAGAGACTAACCCAAATGCTAGTCAGGAACTTGAGGGAACGGTGTGCACGCAGACGACATCTGGTTTTTGGGTCACTCGAGAAACAGCATGACCAAAGACTGCAAGGGTGTTGGAGCGGCTCCAGCAGGAGGGCTGACTCTCAACACGACAAGTGTCAGTCTTGCTGTGGAAAGGTCAGTTTCTGGTCACATTGTCAAGTTCAAAGGGCAATTGAAGCATGACCCAGGCAAAATCAAAGCGATCAACGGAAGTGCCTACACTAAAGATGCTGCAGACGTGAAAAGGTTTGTGGGCTGGTGAATAAACGTTGGAAAGTTTCCCCACGTAATAGCTGAATCACACAAGAACTAAGGAGACGCTCCTCAACAGCGACATACTGGGAATAAAGGGGAACAAGCAGCGTGCCTTCTGATGAGCTACTAAAGGAACTGAGCTTCACCCACAGTCCTCGCCCAGTATGGTCTGAACAGAGAGAAAAAAGTTGCCAGCGGACGTCCTCTTTGGTATTGGGAGGGGTCCTGCGCAAACAACAACAGGCCGAATGGCGTCCGGTGGCTTTCATTTCACGCAGCATGACAAACGCAGAGCGGCAGATATCCCC